>CM077157.1:107868326-108276748 GCA_039583875.1 Platanthera guangdongensis
GTTTCTAGGCTTCAGCGGGTAGATGGCAAAGGTTTCGTAGGGTGTGAGCGTGTTGATTTGCGGGATCGTCAGGCTCTTTGCAGGGCAGGGAGATTTTTCAGAAGACACCGCTCAAGTCGAGTAGAAGAGGGTTTGCGGTAGTAGGGTTGGCTGAGGGCTTTAAGCTGATATGGGACTTTTTGCATCAGGAGGGGGGAGCTGTGATTTACTATTTGCAAGCTCAATTACTTGATCCATCGTATTGTGATTTTTACTTTATCTTTTTTATTCATGATATTGTCAGGTCATATTATTCTTTTCAATATATTATACACGCCACTCACACACGAGCAACAGTTAAACATACACGAGCACGGTTCACATACACTTCGAGCAAGGTTCACAACACACAAAACTTGGTTCACACACCACACGAGCCGGTTCCACACCAAGCCCACTCCACGAGCACGGTTTCTCTCTCACGCCACACACGGTCACGGTTCACACACACACACACCACACACACACATACACTGTAACGACCCGAATCGCTCTAGGCCCCTAGTGTGTGAGTTTTTGAGTCAGGAGGGTTGACTCAAGTCCTGAGAAGTGCAGGGAGTTGGGCTGCACTTGTGGAGAAGTGGAGAAATCAGTGTAGAGGAGAAGTGACACGGGTAGTGACACGGCCGTGTCCTACCCGTGTGCGTCGAGACGATCTCGACGAGGCGTGTCGAGATCGTCGAGAAATCGTCATCATGACACGGGTAGTGACACGGCCGTGTCCCTACCCGTGTGCGTCGAGATGATCTCGACGAGCCGTGTCGAATCGTCGAGAGTCGTCGAGATGGTGTCCGGGTAGTGACACGGCCGTGTCCCTACCCGTGTGCGTGACAAGGGTAGTGACACGGGCGTGTCCCCACCCCGTGTGCGTCGAGTTGAGCTCGACGAGAAGTGTTGATATGTAACTGAAGATGCACACGGCCAATGACACGGCCAGGCAACGGCCGTGTCATGTGAACACGGGTTGGGACACGGCCGTGTCCCTACCCGTGTCAAACAGTGAACCGACATGGAAACCGCCACGGCCGTTTCGCGGAAGCAGGACACGGGTACGGACACGGCCGTGTCCTACCGTGTCACATTTTGCTTATAAGGGGCAGAGAAACCCTAGCCATTTTTCATCCTTATTTCCTTCCCCTATTTCCTGTGAGAGTTCCTGGTGAGGGAAAACTGCTGGAGCAAGTTTTACCGAAGGAGATCCGCCATCGCCGCGAAAGAGAAGATGCCGCCAAGGAGAACTACGCGATCATGGCCGGAAATGGTGGTACGCTGGAGTCAACGTGAGTTTCCTACCCTCTCCCTTGGTGCTAGATCTATAGTTTGCTTTAGGAGAGACATCGGTTCAAGAGAACTTGATGGAGAGGAGAAGATTTCTAGGTTTGGCCATGCTAGGATTTGAATCCTAGGATTTTAGATCTCTTCAACCCTTCCCTTTTCTTCAATATGACGATGGGTGGATGGTCTTGTGAAGAGTTTATGGCCTTGAGGTTGAATAAGGGAGGAGGACATCTCTGGAAATTTTGGAAGATCGCCTTGAGGAGGAAGATGAACCGATGCCGTTCATTCCGCTTTAAGAAACGTGCAGAATCTGTATTCTGCGCGCAGCGAACTTCGTAGGCCCTTTTTATGTAGGCTATGGCAGATCTGGGCTTTCGGCTTAACACGAAAGTTGAAGCCCTTGAAAAATACCTTTCCAACGAGTGGTTGCACGACTTCGGTGATGTCTGTGGCCCCGGGAAAATCCAAATCGAAAATGGTGTTATTAAATCCTGCACACAGAAACTGTGTTCTGTACGCAGCGACTTTCAAGTCCGATTTCGAATAGGATAATGTCAAATCTGGGTTGAGCTCTGAATATGAAAGTTGTAGTCCATGGAAATACCTTTCCATCGAGGGGTTACACGCCTCCACCGGATTCTGTAGCTTCGGGAATCTCGGTCGAAGTTGCTGTCCAGATTAGTGATACACCTAGAATTCTGGTTTTATATAAAGTGCAATTAGAGTCGGTGGAATTCTGTCAAGATTAAATAATTTTGTGCTAATCACCGAAGAACTTGTGAATGATGGTGTTTATTATTTGGAACGCATACAACTGATTTCTATTGCAGGATGTCTTGAGGTTTGGATGGTTTCCTTTATGTTTAATCGAATCGAATTGATAAGATGTTGATAGATTATAACATATGCGCATCATATAAGTCTTATGTAGAGTTCATATGGAATGACATATAGAAGATTAAACTATGGCCATGATATGTTGATTTGGTGAAATGAAATTTATTAGTCCAATACTTAGAGCGTCGTCTCCCTACGAGTAGTATTGTGGAAGAATGAAAGTGCGGTGTTGACCGTCACTTGTTTTGTTGTGTTGAGATAGGTGTGGATGGATGGTTGGGCTGTGCCCTCGTGTTTATTTCCGAGGCCCCTTCCTTGATATGTTGATGTGGTATTTGCATGTGGTGTGAGTCGACACGCGGTGTCGTAATCCCGGGTTAAGGATAGTATGGCAGGTCTACGGGCTCGCCAGTCGTCACACCGACGGGAGTTGGCAGTTAGACTTGGTCGGTTTGGGCTGTGTCCTCGGTGTTCACGTCCGAGGCCCCTCCGATCATGTGGACGGTTGGGCTGTGTCCTCGTGCTTTCTTCCGAGGCCCCTTCCGGGTCACGCAAGGCCAGTTCGGGCTGTGTTCTTGGTGCACATCTACCCAAGACCCCGCTGGGCCATAGTACGCATGGGCTCCGCTGTTGTGTTCTTAGCGTTGAGGCGTACGGAGGCCTAGGTGAAGTAGTGTGATACCCGCCTAGTAGTAGAAGTGCCCGTTCTACTGTCACCGCCTGGCCACGGCGGCTGATGCCTGAGAGGTTAGCTACCTGCTCGAAAAGTGGGAACTACAGTCTGTGTCGACATAGCAAGTGCATGGGTGAGTCATTGCATAGCATTCATAGCATTTCATATCATTGCACAACAAGATCCTCATCGTATAAGTTTGTATGGGCACTCTTATACGATGAGTTACTTTATGTAACCCGATCCTTAACTTATAAGTTTGTATGGGCATTCTTATAAGTTAAGTTACTTTCCTGCTGTAGCTTTATTACACTTGTTATTATACCTTGATGGCTCTTGTAGAATTGTTAGTTTACATATTGATAGCTTTTGTAGAACTGCTAGTTATACATTGATACTCATGTACCTTGTCACCTGATTGTACTTTTATACTTACTGATATATATATTGTACCCTTGTTTCTCTTTCTCCGCCCGGTGCCGAGGAGTCGCCGGGGGAGCGGATGTGAAACCACTTAGTCGTTTCGACTAACGGTTGCTACGTCTTCCTTTTTAGGAGGTCACGCCGCAGGTAGAGCAGCCGCAGACTACGCAGCAGGGCAGCCAGGCCAGGGAGACAGGGCCTGATGTGACGGTGCCGTCGATACCGTCTGTTACCGATGTTAGTGTTTTGCTTACTCTGATGTAGCCCGTTTGGGCAATGTTTAGCTGTACTCTGATATATTGTAGAAGCATATTTTAGCTTCTCATTATTCATGTATTTGGACATTATAACTTAGTGTGGATTTGACTTCTGGATGTTTATTTATTTGGTTGGGTTGGCATGTTATATTGATATTGTTGTAGCCGGCGGAATAGGCGTCTTGTGGTACAGGTTAGCCCGTGTGCTAATGCTACCGCAAGGCGGCTGTTCCGGGCATAAGACTCCCTCTTCGTGCCGTGTTTTGGGATCCGGGAGGGGGGAGTCTTACAAATGGTATCAAAGCGCCACGATCCTCAACTAAGAAGTCATTCAACAATGGTGCCACCCCCGTTTGGTTAGTCAGTTTGGGGACAAACTGACTTAGCGGAAGCAGTGGTGTGCCCATATGTAATTCACATTAAGTTTGTCCAACTTTGACCCTACGATTAGCCAACCTGACCACAAATTTGTCGTGTACGTGTAGGTTCCACTGCATGTTGAGCCGATGAGGGGTACTCCTACCCCTCCCATACCCACTCAGTTCCAACAGTCTGAGTTGGGGCAAACACTCACCGCCATTCTTGATGCTTTTAAGGCACAGCAGGCTCCGGTGCAACAACAGGCCCCGAGCTCCAACTGGCTGAGCACCTTTCGGGCTCTCTCCCCTCCCGTCTACCTTGGGACGGAGTCAGCCGTACGTACAGAGGAATGGCTAGACACGATACAAGAGTTGTTGGCTGGAATCCGTTGCCCGGCCAACATGGCAGTAACATTGGCAGTGTCTGTTTTGGACTTACATGCGAAGAGGTGGTGGAAGTCCCTCATGGGCTCTACCTTCCAAGGCCGGATCTACACAGAGATAAGTTGGAGTGAATTCTCGGAGGTTTTCTTGGAGCACTTTATCCCTACATCGGCCCGAGATGAGCTTGAGCAGAGGTTCCTTCTACTAAAGCAGGGATCAAAGTCGGTTACAGAATACCAGCGGGAATTCCAGCATCTCGCAAGGTTTGCGGACTCTTATGAGTTGGATGACAGAGGTTATGCCAAGCGCTTCTATAAAGGGCTGCGAGATCCCCTAAGGCAGTCCCTTTTGTTTATAGCGGATGGTAGCTTGGCGGAGATCATTGATATGGCGAAAAGATTGGAGGCTGACCACCTGGGATGTAGTAAGAGGCCTCCGGAGGACGTAATGGAAGTCGGCCCAAGTAATAGAAGGAGACGGGACTTCAGAGGAGGAAGAGGTTATCAAAGAGGTGGAGGGCGTGTCCACCGAAACTATAGGGTGGAGCATCCAGTTCCGCAGCCGCCTGCGTTGCCTCCACCCCCACAGCCTCAGCGATTTCAACAACCTGAAGGGCGTCGTGGTCTGGTGTGCTTCGAATGCAACCAGCCGGGCCACATCCGGCGTTTCTGCCCGCAGCTATATGGGAACGCCCCTCTTGCTCTCCCTCCTGCTCTCCCTCCAGCAGCTCCACGAGGACGGGGATATATGCGTGGTCGAGGACGAGGACCGCCAAGAGGAAACCCCGGACCGGTCCGGGATCAGGTGTACGCGCTTGACATGGCGCAGGAAAGGAACCCACAAGATGTGATTGCAGGTATGATTTAATTAATTTACATATATGCATGGTTTAACACGAATTGAATAGAACTTATTAAACACTAGCAATAAGTTTTGGTCGTTGACACTTAGGCACCGTGATTATTGGCGGGAAGACGGCCTATGCGCTGTTCGATACCGGTGTCTCACACTCTTTTGTGTCCGAAGATTTCATAAAAGACGTGGGTGATGTTCATTACTTCACGGGAATAGCCCGACGTGTACGCCTTCCGGACGGCTCGGAGATGATCGCGACCGCCAAGTGCGAGTTGGAGTTATTTATTGATGGGAAGGCCTTTGATACACCGGCCACGGTTCTGAGAATGCCGGAGTTTGACATCATTTTGGGCATGGCATGGCTGGACTGGCACTTCGCGAGGATCGACTGCGCGGAGAAGCGGATCTATTTGAGGCATGGAGACTCTGACGTCATCTTCCAAGGTATTGGCTTCGCGCCACGTATGATATTATCTTCTATCCAGGTTGTAAAAGCTCATATGAAGGGGGACGAGGTCTTCATGATCTGGTTCGAGTTGAAGGAGGAAGCGTTGGAATTAAAGGATGTACGGGTTGTGCGGGACTTTCCCGAGGTATTTCCTGAGAAGCTACCAGGATTACCGCCGCATAGAGAGGTCGATTTCCAGATTAATTTAGTACCAGGTGCCAAGCCTGTATCTAAGGCTCCGTACAGAATGGCCCCGAAAGAACTCGCGGAGTTTAGAGTTCAACTGCAAGAACTAGTAGATTCAGGGTTCGTTCGCCCCAGTTCGTCACCGTGGGGTGCCCCCGTATTGTTCATAAAGAAGAAGGATGGAACCCTGCGATTGTGCATAGATTATCGGGAACTCAATCGATTAACGGTGCGGAACACTTATCCGCTACCTCGGATCGACGAGTTGTTCGATCAATTAGTGGGAGCGCATTGGTTCTCTAAACTAGACTTGCGCTCTGGATACTATCAGTTGAGGATACAAGAGGGGGACATTCAGAAAACAGCCTTCAGTTCGAGATATGGTTTGTATGAGTTCACAGTAATGTCGTTTGGGCTCACGAATGCACCTTCGGCCTTCATGAGCCTGATGAACAAGGTGTTTGAACCATACTTGGACATCTTCGTCATCGTTTTCATCGACGACATCTTAGTCTATTCAAAGACGGAGGAGGAGCATGTCGAGCACCTGACCTTAGTTTTGAAGAAATTGAAGGAGCACGCCTTGTATGCCAAGTTTAGCAAGTGTGAATTCTGGCTTAAGGAGGTTGCCTTCTTAGGGCATGTGATCAGTGGAGCAGGATTAGCTGTGGACCCAGCTAAGGTGCGGGCCGTGAAGGAGTGGTCGCCCTTGAAGTCGGCGGCCGATGTACGAAGCTTTCTTGGACTTGCTGGCTACTACCGCAAGTTCGTGAAAGGATTCTCCAAGATTGCCCTTCCTCTTACCTCCTTGACGAAGAAGGGTGTGCCCTTTGAGTGGACACCTCAATGTGAAGCAGTATTTCAAGAGTTGAAGGATAGGCTTACCTCCGCCCCATCCTTGCACTTCCGTCGGGGAAGGAAGGATTTCAGGTTTACACGGACGCGTCATATCAAGGGATGGGTGCGGTGCTGATGCAGCACGGGCATGTGATCGCTTATGCTTCAAGGCAGTTAAAGAAACATGAAATCAATTACCCGGTTCATGATTTGGAGTTGGGAGCAGTGGTGTTCGCTTTGAAGGTCTGGAGACATTATTTATATGGCGTGCACTGCGAGATCTTTTCCGATCACAAAAACTTGAAGTATGTTCACACTCAGAAGGAGTTGAACCTGAGACAACGGCGGTGGTTGGAATTTCTATGCGACTATGAGTTCACCATGAACTACCACCCCGGGAAAGCGAACTCGGTAGCCGATGCCTTGAGTAGAAAAGTGCCAGGCTCTAGCCCAGAGTCGCGGCTGATGAGTATGGAGTTGGCTCGGATGATCGAGGAGATGGAAATTACACTAGTATTCAAGGATCCTTCAGCAGAGTATGCGGAGTATTTGGCCAACATGAGCATAATTTGTGATATCCGAGATCGGATTCGGGTGGAGCAAGGAATGGATGCGTCCTTGGCCCCGGCAATCAAGGCAATTGAAGATAGGACCACCGATGAGTACACACTCAAAGACGGCCTCGTTTATTTTCGTGGCCGACTTTATATTCCCAAGGGCGGCAAAATTCGGGAAGATATATTGAGAGAGGCGCATTCCTCTCAATATTCAGTGCATCCGGGTATTGCTAAGATGTACGTCGGACTGCGGAAGACCATGTGTTGGCCGGGAATGAAGAAGGATGTTCGCTACTATGTTACACATTGCGAAGCTTGCCAAAGAGTGAAGGCTGAATGCAGGAGTCCCGGTGGTTTGTTGCAGTCGCTGCCCATCCCCGAATGGAAGTTCGAGGATATCTCCATGGACTTTGTTCATGGGTTACCTCGTTCCCGCTCCGGGAATGATTCGGTGTGGGTTGTTGTGGATCGACTAACAAAGGTGGCCCGGTTCATTCCAATGAAGAAGGAAGCACACGTGGGTGTTTTGGTACGCCTTTTTTGTGGAGCAATTTGTACGGTATCATGGCGTGCCCAAGACAATTGTTTCGGATAGGGATGGTCGGTTTACATCCAATGAGTGGAAGGCGGTACAGGCGTATTTGGGCTCACGCCTAACCTTTAGTACCGCATTTCATCCACAGACTGACGGGCAGTCAGAGCGGACCATCAGAACGCTGGAGGATTTGTTGAGGCTATGTGTGTTGGACAGAGGAGAGCCATGGGAAAGACTCTTGCCCCTGGTGGAATTCTCCTACAACAATAGTCATCAAGCAAGCATCGGTATGGCGCCCCATGAAGCCCTTTACGGAAGAAGGTGCAGGACTCCCTTGTCTTGGGTGCAAGATGAAGATCCGAAGGCATTGGGAAATGAATACATAGATGATACTGATGCGGCGGTCAGATTGATACGAGATCGCATGTTGGAGGCTCAAAGTCGACAGGCGAAATATTATAATAAAAGGCATCGGATGGTGGAGTTCCAGGTGGGCGAAAAAGTGTTCCTCAAAATTCGGCCGATGCATGGAGTGTCGCGGGTGCGTGGAGTGAAAAAGCTCAGCCCAAGGTATGTTGGGCCTTATACTATACTAGAAAGGATCGGTCCATTGGCCTATCGGTTGGAGTTACCACCAGAACTAGAAAATCTCCACGACGTGTTCCATGTGTCGTCGCTTCGAAAAGCACTGTTGCGGCCCGACCAGTATATTCCCACTACTGATGGTGCAGTAGCGTCAGATAGGTCTGTGCGACTAGAGCCGGTACGGATTGTTGACAGCGAGACAAGAACATTACGCCGCAAAAGTGTCCCCTTAGTGAAGGTGCAATGGATGAATCATGGGAAGGAGGAGTACACCTGGGAGCCAATGGATTTGATGCAGCAACGCTACCCGGAGTTGTTTGCCCAAGGTAATCTTATTTAAAAACATATGATAAACTTCCTGTTAAAGCTTTTCTCCACACAGCTTAAGCTTGATTTCGGGACGAAATCTTTTATTTTGTTTATAGGATTTGTAACGACCCGAATCGCTCTAGGCCCCTAGTGTGTGAGTTTTTGAGTCAGGAGGGTTGACTCAAGTCCTGAGAAGTGCAGGGAGTTGGGCTGCACTTGTGGAGAAGTGGAGAAATCAGTGTAGAGAGAAGTGACACGGGTAGTGACACGGCCGTGTCCCTACCCGTGTGCGTCGAGACGATCTCGACGAGGCGTGTCGAGATCGTCGAGAATCGTCATCATGACACGGGTAGTGACACGGCCGTGTACCTACCCGTGTGCGTCGAGATGATCTCGACGAGCCGTGTCGAATCGTCGAGAGTCGTCGAGATGGTGACACGGGTAGTGACACGGCCGTGTCCCTACCCGTGTGCGTGACACGGGTAGTGACACGGGCGTGTCCCCACCCGTGTGCGTCGAGTTGAGCTCGACGAGAAGTGTTGATATGTAACTGAAGATGCACACGGCCAATGACACGGCCAGGCACACGGCCGTGTCATGTGAACACGGGTTGGGACACGGCCGTGTCCCTACCCGTGTCAAACAGTGAACCGACATGGAAACCGCCACGGCCGTTTCGCAGAAGCAGGACACGGGTACGGACACGGCCGTGTCCCTACCCGTGTCACATTTTGCTTATAAGGGGCAGAGAAACCCTAGCCGTTTTTCATCCTTATTTCC
This sequence comes from Platanthera guangdongensis, assembly GCA_039583875.1. Taxonomy (NCBI): domain Eukaryota; kingdom Viridiplantae; phylum Streptophyta; class Magnoliopsida; order Asparagales; family Orchidaceae; genus Platanthera; species Platanthera guangdongensis. The sequence goes on from CM077157.1 coordinate 107,877,669, forward strand.
TTCCCCTATTTCCTGTGAGAGTTCCTGGTGAGAGGAAAACTGCAGGAGCAAGTTTTACCGAAGGAGATCCGCCATCGCCGCGAAAGAGAAGATGCCGCCAAAGAGAACTACGCGATCCATGGCCGGAAATGGTGGTACCGCTGGAGTCAACGTGAGTTTCCTACCCTCTCCCTTGGTGCTAGATCTATAGTTTTGCTTTAGGAGAGACATCGGTTCAAGAGAACTTGATGGAGAGGAGAAGATTTCTAGGTTTGGCCATGTTAGGATTTGAATCCTAGGTTTTAGATCTCTTCAACCCTTCCCCTTTTCTTCAATATGACGATGGGTGGATGGTCTCGTGAAGATTTTATGGCCTTGAGGTTGAATAAGGGAGGAGGACATCTCTGGAATGATTTTGGAAGATCGCCTTGAGGAGGAAGATGAACCGATGCCGTTCATTCCGCCTTAAGAAACGTGCAGAATCTGTATTCTGCGCGCAGCGAACTTCGTGGCCATTTTTATGTATGCTATGGCCAGATCTGGGCTTTCGGCTTAACACGAAAGTTGAAGCCCTTGAAAATACCTTTCCAACGAGTGGTTGCACGACTTCCGGTGAAGTCTGTAGCCACGGGAAAATCCAAACGAAAATGGTGTTTAATAAATCCTGCATGCAGAAACTGTGTTCTGTACGCAGCGGACTTCAAGTCCGATTTCAAATAGGATAATGTCAAATCTGGGTTGAGCTCTGAATATGAAAGATGTAGTCCATGGAAATACCTTTCCATCGAGGGGTTACACGCCTCCACCGGATTCCTGTAGCTTCGGGAATCTCCGGTCGAAGTTGCTGTCCAGATTAGTGATACACCTAGAATTCTGGTTTTATATAAAGTGCAATTAGAGTCGGTGGAATTCTGTCAAGATTAAATAATTTGTGCTAATCACCGAAGAACTGTGAATGATGGTGTTTATTATTTGGAACGCATACAACTGATTTCTTATTGCAGGATGTCTTGAGTTTTGGATGGTTTCCTTTATGTTTAATCGAATCGAATTGATAAGATGTTGATAGATTATAACATATGCGCATCATATAAGTCTTATGTAGAGTTCATATGGAATGACATATAGAAGATTAAACTATGGCCATGATATGTTGATTTGGTGAAATGAAATTTATTAGTCCAATACTTAGAGCGTCGTCTCCCTACGGGTAGTATTGTGGAAGAATGAAAGTGCGGTGTTGACCGTCACTTGTTTTGTTGTGTTGAGATAGGTGTGGATGGATGGTTGGGCTGTGCCCTCGTGTTTATTTCCGAGGCCCCTTCCTTGATATGTTGATGTGGTATTTGCATGTGGTGTGAGTCGACACGCGGTGTCGTAATCCCGGGTTAAGGATAGTGTGGCAGGTCTACGGGCTCGCCAGTCGTCACACCGACGGGAGTTGGCAGTTAGACTTGGTCGGTTTGGGCTGTGTCCTCGGTGTTCACGTCCCGAGGCCCCTCCGATCATGTGGACGGTTGGGTTGTGTCCTCGTGCTTTCTTCCGAGGCCCCTTCCGGGTCACGCAAGGCCAGTTCGGGCTGTGTTCTTGGTGCACATCTACCCAAGACCCCGCTGGGCCATAGTACGCATGGGCTCCGCTGTTGTGTTCTCAGCGTTGAGGCGTACGGAGGCCTAGGTGAAGTAGTGTGATACCCGCCTAGTAGTAGAAGTGCCCGTTCTACTGTCACCGCCTGGCCACGGCGGCTGATGCCTGAGAGGTTAGCTACCTGCTCGAAAAGTGGGAACTACAGTCTGTGTCGACATAGCAAGTGCATGGGTGAGTCATTGCATAGCATTCATAGCATTTCATATCATTGCACAACAAGATCCTCATCGTATAAGTTTGTATGGGCACTCTTATACGATGAGTTACTTTATGTAACCCGATCCTTAACTTATAAGTTTGTATGGGCATTCTTATAAGTTAAGTTACTTTCCTGCTGTAGCTTTATTACACTTGTTATTATACCTTGATGGCTCTTGTAGAATTGTTAGTTTACATATTGATAGCTTTTGTAGAACTGCTAGTTATACATTGATACTCATGTACCTTGTCACCTGATTGTACTTTTATACTTACTGATATATATATTGTACCCTTGTTTCTCTTTCTCCGCCCGGTGCCGAGGAGTCGCCGGGGGAGCGGATGTGAAACCACTTAGTCGTTTCGACTAACGGTTGCTACGTCTTCCTTTTTAGGAGGTCACGCCGCAGGTAGAGCAGCCGCAGACTACGCAGCAGGGCAGCCAGGCCAGGGAGACAGGGCCTGATGTGACGGTGCCGTCGATACCGTCTGTTACCGATGTTAGTGTTTTGCTTACTCTGATGTAGCCCGTTTGGGCAATGTTTAGCTGTACTCTGATATATTGTAGAAGCATGTTTTAGCTTCTCATTATTCATGTATTTGGACATTATAACTTAGTGTGGATTTGACTTCTGGATGTTTATTTATTTGGTTGGGTTGACATGTTATATTGATATTGTTGTAGCCGGCGGAATAGGCGTCTTGTGGTACAGGTTAGCCCGTGTGCTAATGCTACCGCAAGGCGGCTGTTCCGGGCATAAGACTCCCTCTTCGTGCCGTGTTTTGGGATCCAGGAGGGGGGAGTCTTACACACACGAGCATGGTTCACAAACACACGAGCATGGTTCACACACACACACACACACACACACACACACACACACGGTTCACACTGTTGGGTCCATTGCCCATAATGTCCTAGATTCAAAGAAGTCAAATATGTCAATGATATACACAAAGGTGTATTTAATATATGGTCAAGTTCATGCATGCAAGTTAGTCCTTGAAACATTGACAGGACAGGTATTCCAGTGACAGGTGATCAAAAGGTGATGTTACTGGAGATGCTGAAAATTGCCTAAGCCCACAGGCATTGAGTCTATTCACTCAACGGCAGGTGAGTAAAATCGTTTAAGTATGGCTGGATAGTCTTAGCCTAACTACTGGGTAGACAGAAATGTGGTCAAGTCCACAGACATTGATTGAAGTCAACTCACTCAACGTCATATAGCAAAAAACTATGAGATAGGCTGAGACAGTCATAGCCTAAGGGAAAAATGGCAGAAATATGGCCAAGTCCACAGGCGTTGAGTGAGTATCACTCACTCAATGCCATACACTATATTCGTTGAGTATTGCCTTGTATGTTAAAGCCATAGAAAATATGTGTTGAGATTTGACGAAGTCCACAAGTATTGAGTGAGGCAAGCTCACTCAATGCCATGTGATAAAAGTGTTGACTGATTCTCATTCAGACAGAGCCTATGTTTTCAGACATAGAAATTTGGCTAAGTCCAAATACGTTGAGTGTATCTCACTCAATGCCAGATAACAGATGAAAATTTGTTAAGTAGTTTGGCGTTGAATGGAGCTTACTCACTCAACGCCAAGTAGAAAAAATCTACCCAAGATACAGAACAGTTGGCTTAGGCAAAAAAACATTGAGTGATGAAGACACACTCAACGCTCTCAACGCAAAGCATACAAAAAGGACTGAAGAATAAGCTAAGGCAAAAAGCATTGAGTGAGGCTTGTTCGCTCAACACTCTCAACGCCTAGATAGACAGAAAATCTGTCTAAGTATTTTGGCGTTGAGTAATGGTTACTCACTCAATCCTATTCTACTGATGACAACCTCTACAGTAAGTTTGCCAAACTTATACAGTGGAAGTTTGAGAAGAGCAGTATGGGTGAACTTAAGTTCTTCTTGGGTCTCTAAGTAAAATAGACTGATGATGGCTAGTCCATATCCCAGTCTAAGTTCACTAGGGAGTTAATAAAGAAATTTGGTATGGAGAATTCCTCCACCATGAACACTCCCATGGGGGCAAGTATGTCTATAGGCAAGGATGAAGTAGGGAAACCTGTTCATGAGACCTTGTATAGAGGGATAATTGGCTTCCTTCTATATCTTACTTCAAGTAGGTCATACATCATGTATGCTACATGTGTTTGTGCTTGGTATGAGGCTTGCCCTAAAGTATCTCACTACTCTGCAACAAAGAAAATTTTGAGATATCTTAAGGGCACACCAGATCGTGGCCTCTAGTACCCTAGGAATGGGGAGTTTGAACTAATAGGTTATTCAGATGCAGATTTTACAGGCTACAAAGAGGAAAGGAAGAGCACTTTTGGCACTTGTCAATTCTTGGGAGGAAGACTAGTGTCTTGGAGCAGCAAGACGCAAACCAGTATTGCAATATCAACTGCAGAGTCAGAGTAAATCTCAGCAGGTAGTTGATGCGCTCAGTTGTTGTGGATCCAGCATCAGCTTCAAGACTATAACCTCCGGATAAGTAGAACTCCTTTATTTTGTGATTCTATGAGTGCAATCCCAATTGTTAGGAATCATGTCTCTCATAGCAAGACTAAGCACATTGAGATTAGGTATCATTTAATTATAGAGCATGTGGAATGTGAAGATATCAACCTTGAGTTTGTCCGAACAGACAAGCAAGTGGCTGACATCTTCACTAAACACTTGATGAAGCAAAATTTAACACCTTCAAATTTGAGTTGGATATGGTAAACCTGGTATAGCTTCAGTTGCACCTTATATAGTTGCAGGTTATTTTATGCCTTGCAGGTGGAAGTATTCTTCAGAAGAGTGAAGACCTCTCAGGGGGTGTACCTTCTATGGCTTTTCTGAAACATAAGAGATGATGCTTCATTTGAGGGGGAGCGGTCCACAAAGATTTGTTGATTATGTACTCAAAAAGGGGAAGCAAAAAATATATCCCTCCATGCTTATTTATAGACGTCAAAAAGAGGGAGGAGAAGGATATGATCTAGTACATATCTGGTATATAAGAGGATAGGAGGAGCAGGATACACATGGTATCAGATCCATGAGAAGGATACGATCAAATGAGGAAGCGGCAATTCAGTTGGAGCAGGTGTGATGATGTTCACCCTGCAGGCAAGTGTGGTAACTATAACTATTCTTGCTGATTATAGGTTTTCCAAAAATCACATTTCTTTTATTGTTGCATATTGTTAGTGTATGTCATTGTCTCAGTTATTTGAAAGAGAGTTTTGAGTTCTTCAAATAATGGTAGATTGTTGGGTCCATTATCCACAATGTCCTAGATTCAAAGAAGTCAAATATGTCAATGATATACACAAAGTTGTATTTAATGTATGGTCAAGTTCATGCATGCAGGTTAGACCTTGAAACATTGACAGGACAAGTATTCCAAGTGATGTGATAGGTGGTCATAAGGTGATGTTGCTGGAGAGGCTGAAAATCACCTAAGCCCACAACAGTTGAGTGAAGTCTATTCACTCAATGCCATGTGAGTAAAATTGTTAAGCATGGCTGGATAGTCTTAGCCTAACTACTGGCTAGACAGAAATGTGGCCAAGTCCACAGGCGTTGAGTGAAGTCAACTCACTCAACGTCATACAACAAAAAGCTGTGAGATAGGCTGAGACAGTCATAGCCTAAGGAAAAATTGGCAGAAATGTGGTCAAGTCCACAGGTGTTGAGTATCACTTACTCAATGTCATACACTATATTCGTTGAGTATTACCTTGTAAGTCAAAGGCACAGTAAATCGGTGCTGATATTTGACTAAGTCCACAAGCATTGAGTGAGGCAAGCTCACTCAACGCCATGTGATAAAAGTGTTGATTGATTCTCATTTAGTCAGAGCTTGTGTTTTCAGACACAGAAATTTGGCTAAGTCCAAATACGTTGAGTGTATCTTACTCACTCAACGCCAGATAATAGAAGAAAATATGTTACGTAGTTTGGCGTTGAGTGGAGCTTATTCACTCAACACCAAGTAGCAAAAATCTGCCCAAGATACAGAATAGTTGGCTAAGGCAAAAAGTATTGAGTGATGAAGACACACTCAATGCTCTCAACGCCAAGCATGCAAAAAGGGATGAAGAATAAGCTAAGGCAAAAAGTGTTGAGTGAGGCTTGTTCAGTCAACGCTCCCAACGCCTAGAAAGACAGAAAATTTGTCTAGGTATTTTAACGTTGAGTGATGGTTACTCACTCAACGCCTATTCTACTGATGCTTGATTTTGGCTAAGTCCATAGATGCTGACATCAGCAAAAGTCAACAAAGTCAATGCAGTTCGAATTACTCGCGGAAAAGATACAGATGACGAAAAAAACGGCAGAAGGCTACTATGCGTCTTCTTTCGTTAAAGCAAGATGCAGGAGTCAACTGCATGTGGGTCCCACTGCTTCTTGGAGACATTAATCAGCGGAAGATAAAAGGGACAGAGAGAGGAGATTGAAGACAACTTTTAGGGTTTTACTCAACAAGAGAAAAAGTGACTGGAGTTCATTTCTCTCGTCATTGCTGCCGAGAAGAAAAGCTTGAAGTCTTCCAGTGAGAACCAAAAGTTTAGTGAGCTATTGCATCTTCATCTGCTACAGCATAATTAGAAAGACTTCTGATAAAGAAGGAAAGAAGAGCCATCATTTCTCTGTGGGCTTAGTTAGCTGATTGAAGAACTCAAGACCTAGCTGTTGGGTTCAGCAATCCCCCCGGTGTTGGGAGGTATGGAGCGAGACGCTATGGCCCACACTAGTCAAACAGAAGGGCATGTCCCCTGGACCTAACTAGTCGCGTCGTAGATCCTGACTAGGGTAGCCAGCTCCATAAAGGAGTGGTAGCACCGTCCTCAAATAGTCCGGGCTTTTGGGCGAGTTGGTAGCGTCATGTCCTTACAAGTGGTATCAGAGGAGGTCACTGGTTCAAAACCCCGGGGTCGTTTCTGGGGTGGATCGTTGGGGTTCGGCAATGCCCCCAGTGTTTGGAGGTACGACGCGAGGCACTATGGCCCACACTAGTTGAACAGAAGGGCGTTTCCCCTGGGCCTAACTGCAGGCCCCGTGGATCCTGCCTAGGGTAACCAGCTCCATAAAGGAGTGGTAGCGACATGTACCTACACACACACACAGACGTGCACGGTTCACTCTCTCACACACACGTGCACGGTTCACTCACACACACACGCGTGCACGGTTCACTCAAACACACAAGAACGATTCACACACACACACACACACACACACACACACACACACACACACACACGTGCATGCTTCACACACACACACGTGCATGCTTCACACACACACGTGCATGCTTCACACACACACACACGAGCAATAGTGCAAGTCCCCCTCCCCCATACCCCGCGCGACAGTACCCGCCCTCATCTTGGAGTGCTTCACTCGCCTCTCGACATGCTTCATCCCCCCTGCCCCCCGGTTATTTAATTTTTTAAAATTTAAATGTACTATATTCATATATTTTTTATTATATATATTTTTAATATTTTTATTTATTCTAAAGGGGACTTTGCCCGCTCCCCCCTGTTATTTAAATTTTTTAAATTGAAAAGTATTATATTCATATTTTTTTATTATAAAATTTTAATATTTTTATTTATTCTAAAATAATTTAGTAAAATATTAAATTATAAATAGAAAATTAATATTTAATATTTTATTATAAATTTTTATTCAAATATAAATAAATTAAGAAAAATAGAAAATTAAATGCCGCATGGTTCAAGCCTCCGCCGCCGAAGCTGAAGCTTGCATCCACGCTTCGACAACCACACCTCTGCCGAAGCCTGAAGCCCGGAACCACGACGCTTCACCGAACACCACTCACCATCTTTGTTCTCTGGAAGCCCTCGCCGGTATCTCTGTTCATACATTCATTTTGATTTTGCCTTTCGATCTCCATACATTCATTTTGCAAGAAGACATGGCGCCATCTCTGATCTCTGTTTCTGTGTCCTCTATTCAGTTAATGTGGTATATATTGGAAGCGAAATTAACAGTGGACACAACGCACAACTTGAAGAGCAAACTTCTTTATATTAATCACCAAAAGATTACAAAGAAACTAGGAAACTTGACTTGGAAAAATTTACAACATTTTCAAGAATAGTCCGCAAAAAAAAGCTGTCCGCAACACTTTTAACCTTCTATCTCCCGCTGGAGGTTGCCAAGTACTTCACAAAATAGATGTCCGCAAAAAACTGTTTGCTGGGAGCTGCAGTCCGCCAGTCTGGCACCTTTGCATGCACTTTCCGATTTGCCAATAGGAGTCCGCCACCTTTGCGATTAATCTTGTTCTAAAAAACAGTCTGTCACCTCTTATCAAGCTTCCACTTTCTCTGCTAATGTAGTCCGCTTTCTTTGCTTGGAGTCCCCAACTTTGTTAAATTTCTGTCCGCAGGAATTGAACTCTCCATCTTTTCTGCACCTATTTTCTCTCTCTATTTTTCGGCTCTATCTTGGCATGCTTCCACAATACTTTATTTCATGAAGTTTCATGACTATTTATAGGCATAGGCAGCAAATAGAAAACGTCACATCATCAAGAGAGAGAGAGATACATTCACGTCATTAATTCAACCACCTTTCCGTTTCAAAAATGCCTCTTCCGCTTTCTCTCTCCTCCGCCATTTAAGCACATTGATTCACTTAAATTAATATATACATATATATATATATATATATATATATATATATATATATATATATATATATATATATATATATATATATATATATAACTGTCCATTTACTCGGTCAAAACTACATGTCCGCCAACAATCTCCCCCTCAAACACGGCAGCACATGCCGAGTTTGCTCCTGCACTTCTAAAACGTTTCTGTCTTCAACGTCATTGTGAAAATATCTGCAATCTGCTCTCCTGTGTGGCAATAAACCAACTCCACCACCTTCTGTTGTACTTGCTCACGAAGAAAGTGATACTTTGTCTCAATATGCTTGCTGCGCCCATGCAGCACTGAGTTCTTTGTAAGTTGAATCGCAGACATATTATCCACATACACTGTCACAGGACCATCCTGTGCATGGTGCAACTCCTGCAGGAGATTTCTCAACCAAATTGCTTGACACGTACAGGCTGCCGCTGCGATGTACTCAGCTTCGCAGGTAGACAAGGCGATCGTTGCCTGTTTCTTTGAACACCATGAGAACACAGCCGTTCCCATATGAAAAGCGTATCCAGAAGTGCTCTTCCGGTCATTTACATCTCCTCCGTAATCACTATCGGAGTACCCGACCAGCTTCAACTATTCTGCAGATGAGTACATCAAACCATGATCTCTTGTCCCATTCACATACCTTAAAATTCTTTTCGCTGCTGTGAAGTGATCTTGCTTCGATTCCTCCATATATCTACTAACAACTCCAACCACATACATGATATCGGGCCTAGTGAAAGTCAGGTAGCGTAGACTTCCAACTAGACTTTTGAACATTGTAGAGTCAACTGTTTCCTCCTTCGAATCCTTCCTCAACTTAATTTTCGGATCAGCAGGAGTAGAGATAGCCTTGCTATTCTCCATCCAGAACTTCTTCATAATTTCCTTCGCGTACTTCTTCTGAGAAATGAAGATCCCATCTTCAATCTGTTGTACCTCAATGCCCAAGAAGTAAGTGAGTTCTCCTAGATCAGTCATCTCGAACTCCTTCTTCATTGTCTTCTTAAACTCTTCAAACATAAGAGGGTTGTTGCCGGTGAATATCATGTCGTCAACATATAAGCACATGACCATGAAATCACCGTTCTTTTCCACCTTTGTGTAGAGTGCATACTCATACGGGCTCTTCATGTACCCGTTCTTCTGAAAGTATTCATCTATTCTTTCATTCCAAACACGAGGCGCTTGCTTCAACCTGTACAACACCTTCTTCAATTTGTAGACCTTCCTCTCTTGGCCTTTCACTTCATATCCAGGAGGCTGCTGGAAGTACACATCTTCTTCCAGATAACCATTAAGAAATGTGGACTTGACGTCCATCTGACAGATCTTCCACTTATATTGAGCAGCTAGTGCAATGATCAGTCTGATAGTGTCTATCTGCGCCACTGGAGCAAACACCTCGTCGTAGTCCACACCTTGGACTTGTCGGTAGCCTTTAGCGATGAGTCTTGCCTTGTGCTTCTTCACTTCTCCATCCTTGTTCTTCTTCACTCTATACACCCATTTCACACCAATGGGCTTATGACCTGCCGGCAGAGTGACCAACTCTCAAGTATCATTCCTTTTGATGGGTGTCATCTCTTCATCCATTGCTTTCCTCCAAGTCTTCTCTTGAGCTGCTTCATCATACGAGTACGGCTCACAATCTGTTAAAAGACAATATAAAGAAAAATTAGCATGAATCGGCTCCGTCTCCTTGTAGATCTCCTCCAACCTTCTCATCCTAGGTTGAGAACCATTAGAGATGCTCCTGCTGGTGCTTGCTCTATCAGAATTGCTTCTGTTGGTGCTTACTCCACTAGAATAGGGAGTCGAAGCTCCCCCTGAATCTCTGCTCGGTGGTGATGGTGGTTCAGCTCCACCATCCTCAACTTCAGCTTCATGACCACCTTCTTCTTCATCATCATCATAAAAAATACCCTTGATGCTTCTCTCTTTCTCATCCCAGCTCCAACAACCGTCTTCCACAAACAAGACATCTCTTGAGATGATCGTCTTCTTTGTCACAGGATTGTATAACTTGTAAGCTTTGCTCATCGGAGCGTAGCGTACAAATATACACTTCTCGCTCTTGTCATCAAGCTTCTTCCGCTTCTGATCAGGGATGTGAGCATAAGATACACATCCAAACACTCTCAAGTGTTGCACACTTGGCTTCCATCCACTCCATGCCTCATATGGAGTCTTAAACTTCACACTCTTAGTTGGACATCTGTTCAGCAAGTACACAGCACATTGTACTGCTTCAGCCCAGAACATCTTCGGCAACTTCTTTTCCTTTATCATACTTCTCGCCATATTCTGAATTGTCAAGTTCTTTCTCTCAACAACTCTGTTCTGCTGAGGCGAGTATGCTGCAGTCAACTGATGAGCAATCCCATGCTCTTTGCAGAAAGCATCAAATAACTTAGAGGTGTACTCCCCACCTCTATCAGTCCTGAGCACCTTCAGTGGTTGTCCACTCTCCTTCTTTGTCATTGCCTTGAACTCCTTGAACTTGTCAAGGGCCTCAGACTTCTCCTTCAAGAAGTAAACCCAATACTTCCGACTAAAGTCATCGGTGAAGGTAATATAGTATTTGCTTCCTCCAACTGAGGCAATATCAAACGGACCAGCAATGTCCGAATGAACTAGTTCAAGCTGTCTCCTTGCTCTACGAGACTTTACTCCTTCAAAACTCTGCCGCTTCTGCTTTCCCTTCGTACATGCTTCACAAATCTTTTGTGGTGGTAAGATCTTAGGCAAACCTTCCACCATCTTTGCATGTGACAAAAGCTTCAGACCACTGAAGCCTAAGTGACCCATCCTATGGTGCCACAACCAAGCTTCTTCTTCCTCTTCGGTTCTTGCTAGGCATGCCGTCTCCTCAGCATCCATCTTCAATGTAAAGAGACGATTCATCGTCATCTTTACTTTCACCACCTCTTTTCCTTGTTGGTTCTTCATAGCCAACAAACCATCCTTCAACTAAATGCAGTGTAACATCTCATGTTACTTCTAGACCCCTCAACTTAGATTGGGTTAGGCATGGGGTGAGATTTGAGGAGACCAGCTAGGTTTGACCCCAGGTAGTGGGTGGTAGCCATGTGGGGCCCACTATAAGACCATAGTCAAACTAGGTCAAACTAGCCTAAGTGGGGACCCTAGCCACACCATGACCCCACCACATTGCCCTAACCCTAAAGACAATCTAAGTGGCCCCTAGGGTTTGTCACTGGGTCAACATTTTGACCCCAGTTGACCAAGGTCAACCTTGGGCTTAATTTGGTCAAATCCACACCCATAGGCCTAATTAACCTAAGTGGGGCACCCCCTTGACCCAAACCAAGTTGGGTGGTGCCACTAGACCCATTTCCACCAACTGGGGTCAGTCCACCCACCATAGTTGACCAGTCAACCCCAAAAGTCAAATTGGTCAACAATTTGACCTACGGAATGAAATGAAGGCCAAGTCACTCCCCCTTGGACCAAGCCCACCAAAATTGGCCCATAGTCAGCCCAAGTGAACAAGACCAACCCTACCCCTCTAAATCAGGAGAGAGAATGCATGCAAGGGGGTAAAATTGGAAATTTTAGGAGAAGAGGAGAGAGAAAGAGGGATGAAGGGAATGGTGGCCACATGGCCACCCCATCAGCTGACTTAGGCTGCCCAAAACCAAATGGCTGACCTCCCCTCTTCATTTCCAGCAGAATTCCAGAGCTGAGAGCCACATGGCAGCTGGGTGAAATCTCCAAAGCCCAAAACCGAGCTAGCATTGGAGATATCTCCACTTATAGCCCACCTCAGTCCAAACAGAGCTCACCATCAGCTTCAGAAGGCCGAGAGGAGTGGAATTCGACTACTTACTCATGGAAAACGGTGGAGAATTCAACTTTCGGGGAGGAGCTCGCCGGCGCACCACCACCACGGCAAACCGCCGCCTGACCCGCAGCCAAGCCCCGATTATGGTGCGTTTCACTTCACCTCTACCCGCACTAGCTTCTTAGATCAAATAGGCGAGAGATCGGGCTCAATTGAGCCCGATGCCATGTGAGAAAATCTAGAAAATTCTAAGTTTCTGAAACCGCTCGGGATCGCCGTCGCCGCCGTCTCCCGCCGCCCCATCGCCGGGAAACGATAGCCACCACCACCGTGAAGGTGATGGCACCATTGGCCGGAGGTGGCGACATCTCAGCTGGCCGGAAACCGCCGGCAAAATCGTTCCAGGTCGGCTCGATCTCAGCCGTTGGCTGGAGGTAGACGATAACCCGATCCCGTCAATTCTTGCTTTAAGATTCGTGCGCCGATTTTAATATAAATCAGTTTAATAAATGAATAGTAACATTTCTGTCACATATATTCAGCCCTCTTGCTTGTTAACTTTAGGCCTCCTAGAGGCATTTTCGGACCTTAGACCCTCAATGAAAAATGTAGCCTAGGGTCTTACCTTTAAAATGCCACCCTAAACATACATTTTGGAGTAGTATACAGCCCTGTAGGACATTTCTCTTAGGACTGGTCCTAGACTAGGTCAAAAATTATATTGGATGCCCTGGTCTCAATATTAGTCACCATGATCCCAAATTTTGGGCACATGCATGATTAGGGCTTACTTACCTCCTGCCAAAAGTTAGGAATTTTTGGAAAATAGTTTCCTATAGTTTTTGGTAAAATATCAAAATTTAAATAAATGATATATATGGAGTTCTACTCCTCCCCATGGCCCCAAATTTTGGTGGTGGGTCAGTGGGGTCACCCTTGGTGCATGATAAAATTTTCAGCACCTTGGGATCACTGCATGTGGGAGAATCCACTTGCATGTGCTAGCCTATGTTAAGGCTTGGTGTGCAAATAGCAAAAATGCAAATTGGTGAATTTAGCCCAATGGTTGCATGCAAGAATTATGAAATTATTTATAGTGGCTCATTAGGGTAAATGTCACTCTTCAAATTAATAATGGAATTTTTGGAATCAAAATTCCATTTATTGGAATTTACTTTATAAATAGCTATTTTTGGAATTAAAAATTGGAAAATAGGATTTATTCAAGTACAAATCCAGACAACATTACCAAGGCATAGATTACATCACATTTGACTTAGGAAAATTATGATTTCTCTGTTTTGAAGAACCTTGGAGTAGATACCCTAAATTTCCCATTTTACCCTTATCATGATAATTCTTGAAATGATATATTTATACCTCTGAAAAATTTGGGATTTATTCTACTGTCATAAAATGTTGATATTAGTTTATCATGAATTTCTCAGAATTTTATTGGATGCATTACTTGTGTTAAATTAGTACAATGGCATTTTGGTAAATACCTTATAATGGAACCCCATAGGCCATCTTACATTCAATTTTGATGATTCTCTGCCAATAGCCATAATTTAGTGTCTTAAAGGCTCTGTAATTTTTCTGGAAATTTTGAGTATATAATGCTTATACTTCATGTGTAAAATGGAATTTATGTGGGATTGTTATTAAATAGAAAATGACAATAAATAGTTTAAGGAAAATTATGAAATTCTGAAGGCAGCAATATTTGGTTAATATACATCTCAGGAAAAATTTCCTAAGTCAGAGGATGCCTAATTAAACCACTTCATGTGTAAAGTGACCTAGCATTTAAATTAAAAGAATTAATTAAATGATTATTTGGCCAAGAAAAATTAAGAGAATTCTTAGGGTAGTTCCCTTAGTCCATAATACCTTAGGATAAATAATTAGAGGCAAGATGCCTTAAGTTTTGGAAGATCACATTTCTAGGGTAAACATAGGTCATGGTCTGCATATAACACAAATAGGTCTTACCTTAGGGGAATTACCAGGGGATTGATTATCGGCAGAAATAAGATAGAGTTCAACATGAGTAACCCTGGTGGGTAGAGTTGTCTTAGTGAGGGATTTAAAAGTGCAAGTCTTAGCTAGCAATAGGAGCGGGGATCGGCGGAAGACCGACGGTTCCCGATAATAACTTAAGTCACTAGGGTTATACTAAAGCAATAAGGAGAGCTGGGAAGATACATGGGTAGCCATCAACTAAAATAAATATCCTTGCGAAAGGGAACGCTGGGCGTAATCCCAACACAGTTCCTAGTGCCCCTTGAGAGCCCTTCACAGGGAATACCGGGGGCAGTCCTGGGATTAACCTAAAATCTCTAAGTATAATAAACCGTAGGCAAGAGTAGTTTAATAGGTTAGGACATTGTTGTACCTCTCGCCCGTGTGGGGGCTGGAGAGATTCATGATATATGCTCACCCGTTTGGGGTTTGAGGGAGTTGACACAAAGGCACTGATGTGCGTTCTCACCCGGGTTTGGGTTTGAGGGATTCAGGACGGGTTTTGGTCCTGCGAGCGGAAGGCTCGGTATGAATTACTTGCATGTGCATAAATATCGTGGCGGGGCATGCGGTACTGGCCGTTCGTCACACCGATGGCAGTACGGTGCACCAGGCGGTTGTGGGAGTTAGAGGGGCCAGTGGGTTGTTTTACACTGCGGTCTGGAGGACGACCCCCGATAACACACATCCGACCCAACAAGACTGACGGGTTTGTCAGCAAAGTACGTACGCGAGACTCTAGAGTGCACCTTGGACGTGTACAGAGGCGTATGAGAGGGGTCTAAGGCTTGGTAGTGTGCATACCGGTCTAGAAGCGGAGACGCCCGCTCCGCTGCTGCCGTAGCCACAGCGGTGGTACCCGAGAGTGATGCTAGCTCTCAAAAAGTGGGAACTAAAGGTCTGTGATCACAGAGTCGTTGTGTGTGAGTTGCACTTGCCTGCGCATAAATTGCATCATATCATTCATTCATATTAGGTCATACGCTTCATAGATCCTTATCATATAAATTAGTATGGGCTCTTTTATATGATAAGTTAAATTTCCTGGAAATCCTATCTTATATATTTGTATGGGCATTTATATAAGTTAGGGTACGCTTGTGATGATAGCATAGTGGTAGCTTAGCTTATTTACTTGTTCATACTGCTGCTTCTTTACCTTTCATTACTGCACTACTTGTTACTTGTTACTTGTACCGTACATAGAATTGCTAGAGTAGATCTACAGTATTTATTACATCATTAGTTAGATATTGTCACCTGCTTCCACCTTGTTACCCCTTGTTGTCCTCCGCTTCGTCCTCCCGCTCGGTGCCTAGGAGCTGCGGGGCGAGGTGCGGAGGAAACGACTTAGTCTTTTTGACTAATGGTCGGTGACCAACTATTTTTAGGAGCCCGTGGAGATGGAGCACCAGCACGTCGAGGAGGCAGGGCATGAGGAGCAGATACCACTTCAGCAGGCTACTACCACTACTGCGCGTCCTCAGGTGGGACGAGTCTTGATGTTCTAGTTTAGCTTCCGCATTTACTATTTTGTGAGAGAGAGATTTGATGTACTGGGCATAAGCCCCTTTTTACTCTTTCTTCTGTACTTTTCTGTGGACTAGTGATGTACTATTCATTTCCTTTATATGATTGTACTGTGACTTGTGGACTGATGGCATTTTATACTCAATTATACTTCTTATTTCTCATATTGGCCTGCAGGTTTATGATCGTACTAGCCGGCAGAATCGGCGTGTTGCGGTGTCGACTAACCCGTGAGTTAGTGCCACCGTAAGACGGCGGTTCTGGGCATAAGATCCGGTAGCCCTCCTTGGTAAGGGGGAGGGGGGTCTTACATGCAGTAACCTTTCTCCACCAACTGTCCAAGGCTTAAGATGTTACTCTTCAAGCCAGGAACATAGAACACATCATTAAGATGCACCTTCTCACCATTTAGGGTGACCACTATCAACCCTTTGCCTTCTACCAAGATTTTCGAAGCATCTCCAAAGCTAATCTCACCAGCACTTTGTTCAAGGTTAGCTCCTGTGTCCAAGTACCAGAATTCATTTCTACCACCTTCAGTTCCTCTGTAAGTTAAAAACATCATTGGATCACCACCAGTGTTTCTTGCTTCAGCATAGTGGTTGGTCTCCTCATTCCTCCTCGGAAGTCTGCAGTCATAACTCATGTGCCCAAACTTATTACAGTTGTAACATTGGACTTGGGTCATTCCACCACGGCCTCTGCCTCGGCCTCTTCCACGGCCTCTTCCTCTTCCTTCTTGCTCTCTACCTTGAGGTTGCTCTGCCTCTCTCTGGAAGTTCTGATATCTTCCACCTCTTCTTCCTCTGCCTCTGCCTTGGTAACCTCGACCTCGCTGGCCACCTCCTCTTCCTGAACTCTCTCCAAAGTTCAGCTGAGTCTGAAGTGCTTTCTCTAAGCCACTTGACTCTTCATCTTGTAGCATGCGATATTCATGGGCTTGCAGAGAGCCTATGAGTTCATCAACAGATATCTGAGTGAGATCCTTCGACTCTTCTATCGCCACTACTATATAGTTGAACTTCTTTGACATCGATCGCAGAAGTTTCTCCATGAAACTCACATCATCAATCGTCTCTCCGTTGCGCTTCATTTCGTTTGCAAGCGTTCGCAGATGAGTCACATAGTCACCAACTTTTTCAGAATTTTGCATCTTCATAACTTCATACTCTGCTCGGAGAGATTGCAGCTTCACTTTTTTTGCCTTGTCAACTCCTTGCAAGGAGCGTTGCAAGGTTTCTCATGCTTCCTTAGAACTTCGAGCATCAGATATCTTCTCAAAGGTTGCTTCATCAACCCCTTGGTATAGCAAGAACAAAGCCTTCTTGTCTCTCTTCCTTGCCTCTCTCAGTGCCGTTCTTTGTGCGTTAGTTAATGTCGCCTCTTGCTCAGTAGTATGCTCTTCATACCCATCATCAACTATGTCCCAAAGCTCCTTTGATGCTAGCAGCACTCTCATTTGGATGCTCCAGTTCCCATAGTTCGTCTTCGTCAACTTGGGAACTTGACCCGGCATAGCATTTACCATCTCCATTGTTGCGATCTCTTCAACTCTTCTGAGTTACTAACAAGGTTCGCAACCTCGCTTTGATACCACTATTGGAAGCGAAATTAACAGTGGACACAACGCACAACTTGAAGAGCAAACAACTTCTTTATATTAATCACCAAAAGATTACAAAGAAACTAGGAAACTTGACTTGGAAAAATTTACAACATTTGCAAGAACAGTCCGCAAAAAAAATAGCTGTCCGCAACACTTTTAACCTTCTATCTCACGCTGGAGGTTGCCAAGTACTTCACAAAATAGATGTCCGCAAAAAACTGTTTGCTGGGAGCTGCAGTCCGCCAATCTGGCACCTTTGCATGCACTTTCCTATTTGCCAATAGGAGTCCGCCACCTTTGCGATTAATTTTGTTCTCAAAAACAGTCTGCCACCTCTTATCAAGCTTCCACTTTCTCTGCTAATGGAGTCCGCTTTCTTTGCTTGGAGTCCGCAACTTTGTTAAATTTCTGTCCGCAGGAATTGAACTCTCCACCTTTTCTGCACCTATTTTCTCTCTCTATTTTTCGGCTCTATCTTGGCATGCTTCCGCAATACTTTATTTCATGAAGTTTCATGGCTATTTATAGGCATAGGCAGCAAATAGAAAAACGCCACATCATCAAGAGAGAGAGAGAGATACATTCACGCGATTAATTCAACCACCTTTCCGTTTCAAAAATGCCTCTTCCGCTTTCTCTCTCCTCCGCCATTTAAGCACACTGATTCACTTAAATTAATATATATATAAATAAATATAAATATATATATAACTGTCCATTTACTCGGTCAAAACTACATGTCCGCCAACAGTATAAACAAAGTCTTCCAGGAATACTTTAGTTGATCCCAAATGGGAGAGTATCACGGAAGTAAAGGTGAGGTTTGTTCCAAGTTTTTTGAGTAGCTTTCTAAAGTTTCTCTGTTCATACATTCATTTTGCTTATGCCTTTCAATCTCCATACATTCATTTTGCTTGAAGACATTGCGCCATCTCTAATCTCTATTTCACTGTCTTCTGTTCAGTTAATGTGGGGGAAACAAAGTTTTTAAGGAATACTTTACTTGATCCAGACTGGGAAAGTAACAAAGAAGTAAAGGTAAGGTTTGTTCCAAGTTTTTTGAGCTTTGATTTTTATTGTTTTCAATAATTAGTATCAGATAAGTATCTGGAATACTTTGAATATTTGTTAAGAAAATGTTCTGAACAAGAGATCTACCCATACTCTTTAAAGCCTATAGTTGTTATCTATTTATCATGTCGTGAATTGTGCATGCATGAGACATAGAATGTGTGTTTTCCCTTGAATAGACATATCTCCGAATACTTTTGCATCCAATTATTCTGCATAGCTGTCAAAAAAAATAGAATTGAAAAGTTATTATAAGAGATGAGAGGCAATGCCGGCCAGAGAGTATCATTTTGTCTATAGCATGCAGCACTTTCTTTGCTTAATCGAGAAGTTAAAGCATGTATAAATCTTTGTTGGCTATGTTTATAATTCCATATTGCTTAAGATCAACTAAGAGTGAATTTCAAGTGCCTTCAATCTTCCACCACCACACACTCACATTCGCATTCGCTATGTGCTGATTCGTCATCTTGGAAGCTATATCACTCACACATTATATGAGAAATGCTCACAAAGAATCAGGAGTTGACCTATTTCAGCACAAAAGTGTTAGAACATTCAATTCAGTTTTTACGAAGGATAAGTTGAAGAAGATGAACAGTAGTTTTTTATTACAGTCAGGCATCTCGTTTTACAATTCATCAGAGATGTTTTATACTGTTCATCGAACAGTTATACGGTTACAGGCAAACGCCACATCGGTTCACTTAGACCGGTTTACATTAGACTTAATTATAACATTAAATAAACGATTAACTTAAATAAACGAAATATATTTTATATTCCAACACTCCCCGATAAAATCTATTTCGTCTTCAGCTGCGCCAGCCCTAGGTCACTTCGCAGTTTGATGAATCGATCTCGCGGCAGTGGTTTGGTGAGGATATCGGCGATCTGGTCTTGAGTTGGGCAAAATATCACCTCCAGCTTCCCTGCTTCGACTAGCTCTCTCACAAAATGATACTTCAGCTCGATGTGTTTGGTCTTGGCATGAAAAACTGGGTTCTTGGCCAGTGCTCCGGCAGATAAGTTGTCGCAGTGCACTTTGATTATTGTCTTCTTCATTGATGAATCAAAGATTTCATCTTTGATTCGCTCAATCCACACGGCTTCACATACAGCTTCACATAAGGCCATATACTCGGCCTCTGTGGAGGATAACGCCACCGACTTTTGCTTTCTCACGCTCCAGGATATTAGCTTAGTTCCTAAATAGAAACAGTAGCCTCCGGTGCTTCTTCTATCATCAAGGTTTCCACCCCAATCTGAGTCACTGTACCCAATGAGGTCGGGCTTTTCATCATGCTCATACAAAAGCCCCAAATCTCTTGTACCCTGAAGATACCTAAGTATTCTTTTTGCGGCATTTAGATGTGTTATTCCAGGGTTTGAGACATACCTTGCAATCAGATTGACTGCGTTAGCTATGTCTGGCCTTGTGTTCAGGAGATAGATGAGGGATCCTACCATGCTTCCAACAAAAAGTATTAGAATTAGTCACTACAACTCATATTTCAAATGCATATTATGTTAATTCCTTCAATCTTGCACCACATACTCACATTTCCATTACAACTTAATGCATGCATTTATTTGAAGTGAGGAAATAGCATTTGCGTGTAAGGACCAACTGCACATGCAACTTTCAAACTGCAGCTTTCAAGCTGTAATTTCACAACCGCAGTTTGCAATTGCAAAGCTACAGTTGCAATTTTTACTGGACCTGCAATCGTTAGCATCGTACATGAAATTTCCATATGGTTTATGTGTGGAAGTTGAAGTTAATTATTTATCTCACATTCTAATACCTCTTTATATGAACAAAATTGAAGACTAAACATATATCTTGATGATTGCATGATTTTGATCTTTGTACTTATTCCTGTTGGAAGCGGTTAAAGTGGGCACACCACAAGATAAAAGAGCAAACAACTTCTTCTATATATCAAAAGATTACAACAAAATACAAAACACACCAACTTGTGTGCGTTTACAATTACAACTCAAACACTCCACAACACTACCCAGCACTTGGGTATTACAACTTGCACATAATACAAATCACATAACCCGGGACTGCTGTTCGCAAGGCTGTCCGTTGCGAGCTGTCCGCAGCTTTTGTATTCAGGATGGAAGCTGCTGTCCGCCAAGCTCGTAGTTCACCAATGAATAACTGTCCGTCACCTTGTCCTTAATAATAACTGTCCGCCAGCTTTTTTGTTGTTGTTTGCATGGGCTGTTCGCAACCTTTGATCTTGGCAAGAGCTTTTAAAAGCAGTCCGCAACAGCTGTTAAAAGGCAGTCCACAGTTTTTCAATATTCCGCATGCTCTTTCATGCCACCTTACAATGCTACGACATTCTATGACAAGCATCCAATCAATTCTATATATAGGAAGTGCCAACAAATACCAACAAGCCACGTGTCACTAATATTAACTCCGCCATTAATATCTTGCAGGTTTCACGCCACCATCCTGGCTGTTTTGCCATTTTATATTTTATATTAATATATTTATATATATAATATATTATCGTATTTATATATATAATGCCATTGACTTCGGTCAATCTGATATTTCGCCAACAAATCTCCCCCTCAAACACGGCAGCACATGCCGAGTTTGCTCTTACACTTCAGGAACGTCTCTGTCTTCAACGCTTTTGTGAAGATATCTGTCATTTGCTCTCCCGTGGGGCAATAAACTAACTCTACCACCTTCTGCTGCACTTGCTCTCGAAGAAAGTGGTACTTTGTCTCGATATGCTTGCTGCGCCCATGCAGTACTGGATTCTTCGCTAGCTGAATTGCAGACATGTTATCCACATACACCATCACAGGACGATCTTGTGCATGGTGCAACTCCTGTAGGAGATTTCTCAGCCAAATTGCTTGACACGTACAGGTTGCCGCTGCGATGTACTCAGCTTCGCAGGTAGACAAGGCGATCGTTGCCTGTTTCTTTGAACACCATGAGAACACAGTTGTTCCCATATGAAAAGAGTATCCAGAAGTGCTCTTCCGGTCATTCACATCTCCTCCGTAATCACTATCGGAGTACCCGACCAGCTTCAACTCCTCTGCAATTGAGTACATCAAACCATGATCTCTCGTCCCATTCACATACCTCAAGATTCTCTTCGCTGCAGTGAAATGATCTTGCTTCAGCTCCTCCATATATCTGCTAACAACTCCAACTGCATACATGATATCAGGCCTAGTGAAAGTCAGGTAGCGTAGACTTCCAACTAGACTCTTGAACAACGTTGAGTCAACTGCTTCTTCCTTTGAATCCTTCCTCAGCTTCACTCCCGGATCTGCAGGAGTAGAGATAGCCTTACTGTTCTCCATCCGGAACTTCTTCAGAATCTCCTCCGCATACTTCTTCTGAGAGATGAAGATCCCTTCTTCACTTTGTTGCACTTCTATGCCCAAGAAGTAAGTGAGTTCTCCTAGATCAGTCATCTCGAACTCCTTCTTCATTGTCTTCTTAAACTCTTCGAACATAATAGGGTTGTTGCCGGTGAATATCATGTCATCAACATACAAGCACATGACCATGAAATCACCGTTCTTTTCAACCTTCATGTAGAGTGCATACTCATACGGGCTCTTCATGTACCCGTTCTTCTGGAAGTATCCATCAATTCTTTCATTCCACACACGAGGCGCTTGCTTCAACCCATACAACGCCTTCTTCAATTTGTAGACCTTCCTCTCTTGGCCTTTCACTTCATATCCAGGAGGCTGCTGGACATACACATGTTCTTCGAGATAACCATTGAGAAATGCAGACTTGACGACCATCTGACAGATCTTCCACTTATATTGAGCAGCTAGTGCAATGATCAGTCTGATAGTGTCTATCCGCGCCACTGGAGCAAAGACCTCGTCATAGTCCACTCCTTGGACTTGCCTATAGCCTTTCACGACGAGTCTTGCCTTATTCTTCTCCACTTCTCCATCCTTGTTCTTCTTCACTCTATACACCCATTTCACACCAATGGGCTTATGACCTGCTGGCAGAGTGACCAACTCCCAAGTATCATTCCTTTGGATGGATGTCATCTCTTCATCCATTGCTTTCCTCCAAGTTTTCTCTTGAGAAGCTTCATCATACGAGTACGGCTCACAATCTGCTAAAAGACAATATAAAGAAAAGTTAGCATGAATTGGCTCTGTCTCCTCGTAGATCTCCTCCAACCTTCTAATCCTAGGTTGAGAACCATTAGAGATGCTCCTGCTGGTGCTTGCTCTATCAGAACTGCTTCTGTTGGTGCTTACTCCACTAGAGTAGGGAGTCGAAGCTCCCCCTGAATCTCTGATCGGTGGTGATGGTGGTTCAGCTCCACCATCCTCAAATTCAGCTTCATGACCACCTTCTTCTTCATCATCATCATAAAACATACCCTTGATTCTTCTCTCCTTCTCATCCCAGCTCCAACAACTGTCTTCCTCAAACAAGACATCTCTTGAGATGATCGACTTCTTTGTCACAGGATTGTATAACTTGTATGCTTTACTCATCGGAGCGTAGCCTACAAATATACACTTCTCGCTCTTGTCATCAAGCTTCTTCCGCTTCGGATCAGGGATGTGAGCATAAGCTACACACCCAAACACTCTCAAGTGTTGCACACTTGGCTTCCATCCACTCCACGCCTCATATGGAGTCTTGTACTTCACACTCTTTGTCGGACATCTATTCAACAAGTATACAGCACATTGTACTGCTTCAGCCCAGAACACCTTCGGCAACTTCTTGCCCTTTATCATGCTCCTTGCCATGATCTGAATTGTCAAGTTCTTTCTCTCAGCAACTCCGTTCTGCTGAGGCGAGTATGTTGCAGTCAACTGATGAGCAATCCCATGCTCTTTGCAGAAAGCATTAAATAATTTTGAGGTGTACTCCCCACCTCGATCAGTTCTAAGTACCTTCAGGTACTGTCCACTCTCCTTTTCAGCCATTGCCTTGAACTCCTTGAACTTGTCAAGGGCCTCAGACTTCTCCTTCAAGAAGTAAACCCAAAACTTACGACTAAAATCATCAGTGAAGGTGATGTAGTATTTGCTTCCACCAACTGAGGCAATATCAAACGGACCAGCAATGTCCGAGTGAACTATTTCAAGTTGTCTCCTTGCTCTTCTAGACTTTCCACCTTCAAACGTTTGTCTCTTCTGCTTGCCCTTCGTACAAGCTTCACAAATCTTCTGTGGCGGTAAGATCTTTGGCAAACCTTCCACCATCTTTGCATGCGATAGAAGCTTCAAACCACTGAAGCCTAAGTGACCCATCCTATGGTGCCACAACCAAGCTTCTACTTCCTCTTCTGTTCTTGCTAGGAATGTCGTCTCCTCGACATCCATCTTCAATGTAAAGAGACGATTCGTCGTCATTTTTACTTTCACCACCTCTTTTCCTTGTTGGTTCTTCATAGCCAACAAACTATCCTTCAACTGAATGCAGTAACCTTTCTCCACCAACTGTCCAAGGCTTAAGATGTTACTCTTCAAGCCAGGAACATAGAATACATCGTTGAGATGTACCTTCTCGCCATTGAGAGTGACCACTATCAACCCTTTGCCTTCTACTGAGATCTTTGAAGCATCACCAAAGCTAACCTCACCAACACTTGGTTCAAGGTTAGTGAACAACTCCTTCTCGCCGCACATATGGTTGCTCGCTCCTGTATCCAAGTACCAAACTTCATTTCTACCTTCTTCAACTCCTCTGTAAGTCAAGAACATCATTGGATCACCACCATTGTTTCTTGCTTCAGCATAGTGGTTGGTCTTCTCATTCCTCCTTGGAAGTCGGCAGTCATAACTCATATGCCCAAACCTGTTACAGTTGTAACATTGGACTTGCGTCATTCCACCACGGCCTCTGCCTCGACCTCTTCCACGGCCTCTATCTCTTCCTTCGTGCTTTCTACCTTGAGGTTGCTCTGCCTCTTTCTGAAAGTTCTGATATCTTCCTCCTCTTCTTCCTCTGCCTCTGCCTTGGTAGCCTCGGCCTCGCTGACCACCTCCTCTTCCTGAACTCTCTCCAAAATTTAGCTGAGTCTGAAGTGCTTTTTCTAAGCCACTTGACTCTTCATCTTGTAACATACGATATTCATGGGCTTGCAGAGAGCCTATGAGTTCATCAACAGATATCTGAGTGAGATCCTTCGACTCTTCTATCGCCACTACTATATAGTTGAACTTCTTTGACATCGATCGCAGAAGTTTCTCCATAAAAGTCACATCATCAATTTTCTCTCCGTTGCGCTTCATTTTGTTTACAAGCGTCCGCAGACGAGTCACATAGTCACCAATTTTCTCAGAGTTTTGCATCCTCATAACTTCATACTCTACTCGGAGAGATTGAAGCTTCACCTTCTTTGCCTTGTCAACTCCTCGCAAAGAGCATTGCAAGGTCTCCCATGCTTCTTTAAAAGTTCTAGCATCTGAGATCTTCTCAAAGGTTGCTTCATCAACCCCTTGATATAACAAGAACAATGTCTTCTTATCTCTCTTCCTTGCCTCTCTCAGTGTCGTCCTTTGTGCGTTAGTCAACGCCGCCTCTTGGTCAGTAGTCTGCTCTTCATACCCATCATCAACTATCTCCCAAAGCTCCTTTGATGCTAGCAGCACTCTCATCTGGATGCTCCAGTTCCCATAGTTCGTCTTCGTCAACTTGGGAACTTGCCCCGGCATAGCATTTACCATCTACATGGTTGTGATCTCTTCAACCCTTCTGAGTTACTACCAAGGTTCGCAACCTTGCTTTGATACCACTGTTGGAAGCGATTAAAGTGGGCACACCACAAGATAAATGAGCAAACAACTTCTATATATCAAAAGATTACAACAAAATACAAAACACACCAACTTGTGTGCGTTTACAATTACAACTCAAACACTCCACAACACTACCCAACACTGGGTATTACAACTTGCACATAATACAAATCACATAACCCGAGACTGCTGTCCGCAAGGCTGTCCGTTGCGAGCTGTCCGCAGCTTTTGTATTCAGGATGGAAGCTGCTGTCCGCCAAGCTCGTAGTACACCAATGAATAACTGTCCGTCACCTTGTCCTTAATAATAACTGTCCGCCAGCTTTTTTTTGTTGTTTGCATGGGCTGTTCGCAACCTTTGATCTTGGCAAGAGCTTTTAAAAGCAGTCCGCAACAGCTGTTAAAAGGCAGTCCGCAGTTTTTCAATATTCCGCCTGCTCTTTCATGCCACCTTACAATGCTACGGCATTCTATGACAAGCATCCAATCAATTCTATATATAGGAAGTGCCAACAAATACCAACAAGCCACGTGTCACTAATATTAACTCCTCCATTAATATCTTGCAGGTTTCACGCCACCATCCTGGCTATTTTGCCATTTTATATTTTATATTAATATATTTATATATATAATATATTATCGTATTTATATATATAACGTCATTGACTTCGATCAATCTGATATTTCGCCAACAATTCCAAGGTTTTTTTCGTACTTATTCCAAGGTTTATGAAGGAAGAGATTGAGAAAGAAAAACATATGTATGTTGTTGACATGGATCTTTTCAAATATTTGTTGCTTCTGCAGAGATTATTGCTGCGACATGAAAAGTGTTGGGTCCATTGATCCTAATATCTTGGATTTGAAGAAGGCCTATTAAACAATGTATACACATGTGGTGATCTAACTTGTGCTCAAGATTGAATGATTGCAAAATGTTCCAGTAGCAATGATGGGACAAATAACATAAGTGGCTAAGTCAGGTAAACCCTTATCTAAAATGTGGAAAGACAGAAATCTGTCTAAGTCTACAGACATTGAGTGAAGGTCATTCACTCAATGCAAGATGACCTATAGAGCTGAGTGAAGCCTATACAGTCAAAGCCATGAAGTGACAAGCTGAGAAAGTGGCTAAGTCCACAGGCATTTTGTGAAGTCAACTCACTCAACGCCATACAGCAAAAGACTGTGAGACAGGCTAATGCAGTCAAAGCCTAAGAAGAAATGGACAAAAAAGTGGCTAAGTCCACAGGAGTTGAGTGAAGATCATTCTCTCAATGTCATAGCTCTATAATCGTTGAGTATAGCTCAGTCAGTCAACGCCACAGGAAAACTGTGAATATTTACCAAGTCCACAAGCATTGAGTGAGGCAAGCTCACTCAACGCCATGTCATAATGTGTTGACTAAATCTCAGAGTGTTGTTTCTTAGACACTGAAATTTGGCTAAGTCCAAATGCGTTGAGTGTAGCTCACTCACTCAATGCAAGATAATAGAAGAAAATCTGTTAAGTAGTTTGACGTTGAGTGGAGCTTACACACTCAACGCCAAGAAGAAGAAAATCTGGCTAAGGCAGGAAGCGTTGAGTGAGGCGTGCTCTCTCAACACTCTCAATGCCATGATACAGAAATGGTTTAATCGAAAAGCATTGAGTGAGGCGTGCTCACTCAATACTCTCAACGCTTAAGATACTGAAGAAGCAGAAATGGCTAAGACAGAAAGCATTAAGTGAGGCATGCACACTCAACGCTCTCAATGCCTAAATTACATAATGTATGGATTAGGCACAAGGAGTTGAGTGAAGTGTGCTCACTCAATGCTCTTAACGAGAGACATGCAAAAAAGGCTGCAGAAATGGTTAAAGCAAAAAGCATTGAGTGAGACTTACTCACTCAACGTTGTCAACACATAGATAGACAGAATTGTCTAAGTACTTTGGCGTTGAGTGAAGCTCATTCACTCAATGCATATTCTACTAATGTATGATTTTTGACTAAGTCCTCAGGCGCTGATGTTAGCAAGTCAAAAGGTCAACTTTATTCAAATTGTTAGCGACAAAGCTACAGTACATGATAAAAGGCGCCGCAGACCTACTATACGACAGTTAGGCGTTAAAGCAATGATGCAACCAACATTAAATATGTGGGGCCTACTACTCAAAGAGCCTTTGGGACATAAATGATAAAAGGAAAAGCCTTTTACAGAAGAAGATAACTCTTAGAGCAGAGCCTTTGAGAAAGTTCTTCTTCATCGCCATTGTTGCTATGTAGAGAAGAATATAGCACAAAACGACTGGAGGTCTATAGGCTCAAAAGGTTAGTTGTTGGTCGTCATCCACGACTACAGCAAGATCAGAGAAAATCTCTGAAGAAAGTTAGCTGGTGACATTTTCCATCTACACCAGCAGATACTTCACAGTTCAAGTAAGCCCAATCCTGAAGATATAATCTTGGGGGCTGTGAAGAAAGGGATAGGACTAAGCTTCTGGTTCAGTCCAGAAAGGTGTATAGCTGCAGATCTGCAGGTTGCTTACAGCATAAGTCAAAGCATCTACATCATTATTATTGTGAAGAAGAGAGGGCTGAGATTTAGGTTCAGTTCAGAAAGGGGCAGAACAGAGTTCTGCAAGTCACTTCCAGCTCAAGTAGATATTCTTGTTGTTGTGGAGTAGTTGGGGCTAAGGGGTTCTTAGTCCAGAAAAGTGGACTCAGGAAAAATATTCCTAGTGTCAAAATTGGGTTGAGTCTAACTCAATCAAGGTAGATTGGCACAGAGAAATTTCTCTTGTGTCCAATTAAGAACCTCACCAACTCACTTCCACCTTGTAGGATCCTTTGTAGGTCTGAGTGGTAGGAGCAAACTTGCTCTGAGGTAGGATCCAGAAGTGGATCTGAGTTGTAGGGCACTTGTACCTGAGCTGTAGGGTCCTTTGGATCTGAGGTAGGACCTTTGGGTCTGAGCTATAGGAGAGTCATTCTCTCTGAGGTAGGATCCCTTGTGGATCTAAGGTAGGGCTATCTTCCCAGCCTGAGTATAGGTCCTTTGGCCTGAGGTTGGTGGTCTGCTGACTACTGAGTTGTAGACCCCTTGTGGCTGAGCTGTAGGTCTTGGAGGAGACTGAAAGATCCTGAGGGATCTGAGTGTAAGCTCTTTGGAGTATTGTTTTGGGGAAGTGCCTTGACTAACAGGAAGTTGGAAAGGTGGGAGGAGAGTGGATGTACCCAAAGATTGGGGAACCATTATAAATCTGTGTGTACTTTGTTGTGTTGTTTTTCTTTGTGCAGGTAGCATGTCTTGAAAGCAAAACTTAATCAACCAATAAAACAGCTAACTAAAAGAAAACAAAAGATAGTCACTAAGGACTAAGAAACTTATTCACCCCCCTAGGTGATTTAGCTATCCTTGAAATAAAGACTTTCAAGTGGTATCAGAGGGAGGTTACTCAAAAAGAACCTAACAGTCTGAGTAGAGCTCAAAGGATAGCTAAAAGAGTTTTAAATTATGTGTTCAAAAGAGAACCATAAGGTGTGGATATCAATGGAGCTTAAAATCAGCAAAAATGACAAGAAGACCATTGGACTGTTGGCATCTCTTGTAGAAGACAAAGTCTATCAGATACAAGAGAAAAGATCAGGGCCCCTCTATCACATTCAGATAGTGACTCACAGGTGGATGAAGCTGAGGATGGTGAATGCAGAGGTTATGAACTGACAGCTACACCAGAAGAAGAATTCTGTCAGGAGTAGCCTGAACAAAGTCAGGTATATTCTCCATCTAACTCTTCCTAAGAGTCAAGATATGAATCATGCTCAGGCTCTGATGCATCCTCATCAAGTGATGATGAGAGTCCTCCCTCTGAAGATGATATCAATCAATTGATTGAAAACCTTGGTGTGCTCCTGAAAGCTTTCAAGAAAAGCAAGATGCTTGTTAAGAAACAAGCAGAGGACATTGCCTCCCTATAGCTGGTTGCTTCCCAACAAGTTGAAACTTCATCTTTGCTATATCTAAAAGAGAGAGAACTAGCTCATCTGAATACCATGGTATATATCCATGTTGAGTCCATAAAATATAAGGACTATGTTATCAAGAATCTTGAAGAGAAACTTGAAAGGGAGAAGTGGATTGTGGACAATTTCTCTAAGATAGATGCTATCAAGAGAAAATCTGAGTCTGAGTGGATTTCTAAAGTTATCCAATCTCAGAGAAGAGCCCAAGCTCCTGTCAGGCCTCAGTCAACCTTTCACAAGGTAATTCTCCCATCCAGTAGGTATGAACAAGACTGTAAGTGTGGTCACTAGAGGTGTGAGAATCTTCCTTGTAAGATTACAAAAGTACCTTACAATGGAAGTAGAGAGGTCATAGGCTTGAGTGCTCAGAAGGCTTCCCATATAAAAATCCAAAAGGCCCATCCTGGACCTTTTGTAGTTACTACCTCAGCCCCCTCATTCAAGGATAAGGCTGTGTCCTACTCTAAGGTTCTCCAAGCAAGAACACAACCCAAAAATGCTTCAGTCAGTAAGACTGACTTGGCTGCCTCTGAAGCCATTAAGAACATGCCAACTGCAAAGAAGGTTGTTACTAATGAAGTTCAGAACAAGCCAAGTGCTCCCACAGGCAGATTCACTTTTGGTCATGCTCTTGTTGAAAGAAACATGAAGAAGGCCACAGTTCTCCTCACTAAACAGGCAGCCAGAAATAGCTTGTACACTTTAAAGTGTGTTCAGAAAAGGAGATTCAACACTCATGAATGTTGGTGTTGTGGCAAAGTGGGCCACTTTGCCATATATTGTTGGCATAACCCCTATGTGCCAAAGGCAATGTTATGTCTTCCTGACAAGACTCCTTTAGGTAGACATGCATTCTTATGCTAACAGAATCCTAGGATCCAAGTCAGCTTGGGTTCCTAAGGTAAGGTAAATCTTATCTTGCGGGATATTTCAAGTGGCCATGCCCAAATTATGGTCTTTGGACAGAGATGCACCAGACCTAAGTCCTGGTACAAGGAATGATTCAATTAATCATCTTGCACAAAATGTCCAAGACATGTGCAACTGTTAATGGGGAGCTAGCCAAGGAAAGCCAGATACACATCAAAGGCTAAAGATTAGGAGCAAAATTGCTGGTGTGCTCGGAGACTGTGAATCCAGTACGGTCTTCGAATCTTCAGGGCAGAGATAAGTAGGATTCACCTAGCTTTTAATTCTACTAATTAATTGCTCAATTTCTGAAATTATGCATGTTAGAAATAAGGTAATTGAAATAGATGTCTGAGAAGATGTGAAACATTTGTCTAAACAACACTTCTCAATAAATATGTTGGTGGCTCACATATTCACTATGCTACTAGATGTAACTAGATTCAACATCTTCAAATTAACATGGGAATGTTAAATTTAGTTCAATTTACACTTCACAATGACTTTTAAAATTGACATGAACATGTTGAAGCTAGTTCATATTGCACTCAACTAGAACACATACTATAATAAGAATTGCTGCTCATCTTAACCCCTCCTGGCTAGACAAATTTAATATTACTAAAATAGTCAACGACAATTCAATTATTAAAGAAATGGTCAATCAATTAAGGCCAAGAAGTCAATGGTTGAGGAAAATAAGCCCGCTAAACTAAATCAATTGATTAATCAACCTGCAGATAAAATCCGGGAATCAATCCCAGCCAATGATAAAAATTGATCAATAAAATAGGATAGTGGTGGGCCAAAACCCGAACAGGCAAGCGTACCTGTCGAATCGTAGTACCAAGGTCGTATTTAAACAAGGGGCTGTCAATTACTTATACTCACGCTCTAACTATTATCCTACCGAAAAACTAATGGGAATTGAGAATTTTTTAGAATAAAACAAAAGACAACTTGCGAGACGAAAAACTTATAATAAAAAGCTAGCATTCGATCAATGATTCACCATGAAATTAGATGAGAGAGATAAAAATAAAGATAGTTTTAATTTTGCAAATCATACTCGACCGTAACGGATCCGAAAATAAGACAAAATCTCGCTAGAGCATTAGGTCTCCTAACTTATAGACTCTTCGATAGAAATCTCTTTACAAACCAAAGAAGCCTAAAGTTGCATTATCGAGGTGATCCGCACTATTGGATTTGACTACAATCCGGAGGATTTACGTCGTCCTATCTCTAGGATTGCGTTCAACTCCTTCCTTCTTTGAGTGAGCTTTCACATTCATGACCCTCTCGGCTACTCAAATATGAGATCCCAAGCCTACTACCGTATACCGGAAATACGGAGTCGACAAACAAAAAAAAATCAAAGAAGGATCGAGCATGAAATAACAAAAATAAAACTAAGAAAGAAAATAAACTCTCATCTCACTTCATGGATCCTCACGATCGACTGCTATAAGAAATTAGCTACGCATAATTGAAAGGGAAGACAAAACAAAATAAGAGAGAAACATTTTCATTACTTGCAAACAAAGAGAGTACACAAAATATTAAAAAGACAAGACTATGTTAGGAAGAAAAACTTGCAAAAATGGAAAAGAAAACTAATACAATAGTGAAACTAAAAACAACTCACAAGTACTCTCCACTCTCCACTCAACACTCACATTCAACTTGAAACTTTACTTCTCAAAATTTTTCTCCCCCTTGGCTTGACGGATGGGGTGGCTTTTATAGGAGATGGAGAAGGATCTAGAATGAAATGAAGAGAAGGAGGCCAAGGGGGGTGGCCGGCCATGTAAGGAGAGAAGTGCATGCATGGCATTTAATTAGGTGGAGAGAAAGAGGTGGGTTCAATGCATGGAATTTAAGGGAATGATTTGGAAAATATAAAATAGAAAAGGGAATGAATAAGAAATAAAGAAAGAGAGAGAGAGAGAGGGGTTGAATGTAGAATAATAAAAACAAGAAATAAAAAGGGGGAAGGAATGTGGCCGGCCATGCATGAAAAGGGGAGCCATGCAAAGGTGGTTGGATGCACGGGCTCGGTTTTGGGCTTGAAGAGGAGCTTGGGCTGCATGTATCTTTGAAGTGGGCTGCATTTTTGAAGTAGATGGGTGGTCGGGCTGCACCAAGGAGAGGGCCGGGCTGCATGCTTGAAGTGGGCTGCATGCATGTTGGACTTGAGCATGGGCTCGGGTTCACCATGAGGGCTTGGCTTGCATCATGTGGCTTCAAGGGAAGGGGCCGACCATGCACTAATGGGCTGCTCCAATAAAGAGGGTTGCATGAACCTACAAATAACAACACAAAATAAACATGAGAAACAAAAAATTATTCAAGAACATAATAATTATAACAAATAAAACTAAACATCACATAATATAATATATATATTAATAAGACTAAACATAGCAACAAACATATTAAACATTAAAACTAAACTAAATATAACACAACATAAAATATAAAACACATAATAAATTTAGAAATTATCATAACATACGAGAAATAAAACAAAACAAACAGAAAATAAACAAAATTATAACTAAACTTAGGAATTTAGGTTTATAAACTATACCAAAAACGATGACTAAAAGCAGTCATCAAATTCCCCCATGCTAGAGTATTTGCTTGCCCTCAAGCAAATAGAAATAAAAACTAGGGAGGAGCAAAAAAAAACAAAAGATATATATATTTTTAAGTTCCATAGTTAAGAAAAACAAAACATGAAAAATTAAACTATCCTAATATTCATATTATCAACTAGTGGGGTGAGAAGTGCACAATAGAAAATTTGAAAATGGAACCCTAAAGATCTCATTAAAACATAAGAAAAGTCTACTAATTTCTAAATCTTAAAACAAGGCATCCAAAATAAATGAAAATAAGGAAAACAAAAGTAGAGGTTCTAAATAAACGGCGCATTAACAAACTACTCGGTTGCTAGATAAACATTAACCCTAAAACACTCCAAGATAACCTCCAAAGAAATCCATCAATGATGGTGGCCATAGGCTTGTACGTTCACACTTTCTCCACTATGTGAATTTACGTTCTAAGATCAATAGGACTTCTACTAGGTATTAAAACTTGGCTTAGGTAAATGATTAGGAAGTGGAATCAAAGATAAACATGAAGGTTTTAGGCACTAAACCAAGGTGAGCTCAAAAATAAACATAGCATAAAAAAATGAGAAATAACGAGTATGTCATTTCTCCAATATGAAACTACAAAAACAAGGCCATGAAAATTTTTTCTTTTATAAACTTGGCCAAACATAAACTTTTTGCATTCATTTTTTTTTTTTTTGATTTTGTAATGATATTTTTTTTTCTTTCTCAATTTTTTTCCTTTTGAATAGCATTTGATAAGAAAGCCCCAAAAATAAGCTTGAGAATTTCCTATTCATTTCCAAAATAATATCCTTCCCACAAAAATAATTTTTAAGCTCAAATTTATAGTGCAAAAATAGGAAAGATTTTTGGCTTTGGTGAATATAATGAAATGAAAGGTGGAGCTAAAACAAGGAAAAAAAAGGAAAAGGCCCAAAATTATTTTGCAAGGGTTTTGTTTTTGGTGGGCAAGAAAAGCTCAAACTATTCAAATGGTGACATAAATCATTTCTAAAAAACGTAAAAACGGCGCAAATGCTTCGAGAGTAGCTTGGTACAAGTTCTAGACACCAAGAAAGACTACCCCGCAAATGAAAAAGAGATAACATTACCTAGCAACCATTCGTAAGCAACTAACCGAATAAAAAGACATAACTACAAATTGCTAACTTAAAACGTAAAAATTGGATGCCTATATTTAAGAAAAAGAAACTAGTAAAACTAAGCTATGTTAAACTGATAAGTTTAGAAAACATTTTCAAAGGAATCTATATAGAACTACAAAAACCGCACGGGTCTACACTTCACAAGAAGAAACATGAAAATAAAGATAGAAATAATTTTAGATTTTGTTTTTCAAATCGATTTAAGCACAATTTTTTTTTAATTTTTGTTTTTCTAATTTTTTTGGGTTTTATATTTTATAATTTTTTTGGATTTTGATGACATAACATACTATACTATACTAATATAAAACATAATATTTTTTTTAAAAGAAGAAAAACAGAAAGAAAAGACCAAAAGAAACTAGCCCCCCCCCCCCCCATGCTTAAATTCTTCATTGCCCTCAATGAAGAAAACATAAAGAAAAAGAGAAGGGGACTGGGAAGAGAAAAAGAAAAATGCAGGAAAAATAAATAAATAAGAACAGGACTTCCCCGGGTTCGTGAGATGAAGGCGGATGTCGCTCCCCCATGCTTTCTTTTTAGAGTACTTGATCGTCAGCAGGTATGACTTGATCCATCTGATATCAGCAGCGGCGGAGCGGTGACCACGATCATGGACTTGATTGGTCTCCGGTAGAAAGAGCAAAATAAAAGAAAAATAGAAAGAGTCCATGGGCAGATGCCCGATAATGTTTTTTATTACAACAGTCCAAATAAAAGAGTTTCATAAAATAGTAGTCCAAAAATAAAAAATGTCCATCAGAAAATAAAAAACTAAGAATCAAAAAGAAGATTCTCCTTTGCAGGAGTCACAGAATCATTAGAGAAATAGAGTTTAAGTCTATGACCATTAACTTTAAAGTCCCCCTTATCGGGGTGTGAAAGTAGCATAGTGCCGTAAGGAAAAACATACTTGACCGCGAACGGTCCGGACCATCTAGATTTAAGCTTTCCCGTGAAGAGACGTAAACGCGAGTTAAAAAGAAGAACCTGATCGCCTGGTTTAAAAGTTTTAGGGTGGCGCAGGTTCTTATCGTGATATAATTTCGTGCGTTCTTTATAAATTTTATTATTTTCATATGCGTACGCTCGCCACTCGTCAAGCTCATTTAGTTGGTTTTTTCTATGCTCGCCGACCGAGTGCGGATCGAAATTAAAAAACTTTAACGCGCAGTACGCACGGTGTTCTACTTCTACCGGAAGATGACACGATTTTCCATAGACTAATCGGAAAGGAGTACAACCGATGGCAGTCTTATACGCTGTCCGATAGGCCCACAGAGCATCGTCCAATTTTAAAGACCAATCCTTACGAGAAGTAGAAACGTTTTTTTCCAAAATTCATTTAAGTTCGCGATTGACTACCTCGACCTGACCGTTAGTTTGGGGGTGATAAGCAGTGGATAATTTATGCGTAACGCCATATTTGGCTAAAGCCTTAGTGAGTTGAGCGTTGCAAAAATGACTTCCCCTATCACTAACGATCGCTCGAGGAAAACCAAAGCGAGAAAATAATTTTTTTAGAAAATTGACAACAACGCGAGCATCATTATTTGGTAGAGCTTGGGCCTCTACCCCCCTAGAAACATAATCGACTGCGACTAAAATATATTTATTTCCTAAGCTGGAGGGAAATGGGCCGACAAAGTCTATGCCCCATAGATCAAAAACTTCGCATTCGAGAAAGTAGTTTTGTTCCATTTCATTTTTATTTGAGAGATTTCCAGTCCGCTGGCATCGATCGCACCCGCCCACAAAAATTTGTGCATCTTTAAATATGCCTGGCCAATAGAAGCCAGCACTAAGTACTTTGTGTGCGGTGCGGTTAGCTTGATAGTGCCCGCCAGTCGGACCTTCATGAACATGTTTTAAAATTTGGTGACCCTCTTCCCGCGAAACACATCTCCTTACCACCTGGTCCGCACAAATGCGAAATAGAAATGGGTCTTCCCAAAAATAATACTTCAACTCCGAAAAGAATTTCTTCTTTTGGTGAGTGGAGTATTCTTTTGGAAGGACCCGGGCCACAAGATAATTGGCCAGATCGGCAAAACAGGGGGTAGGAGATGAAGAAATATTAAAAAGACGCTCATCCGGAAAAGAGTCATTAATAAAAGTTTCATTTAAAAGATCTAGATTGGGATTTTCAAGACGAGAGAGATGATCAGCTGCTAAGTTTTTCGCTCCTTTCTTATCCCGAATCTCCAAGTCGAATTCTTGAAGTAAGAGGATCCAACGGATAAGACGCGGCTTGGCATCCGGTTTAGAAAGGAGGTACTTCAAAGCGGAATGATCCGTGAAAACAATAACCTTAGAAAGAGTAACATACGGTCGGAATTTATCAAAAGCAAAAATAACCGCTAAGAGCTCTTTCTCCGTCGTGGTGTAATTTTCTTGCGCAGAAGTGAGAGTTTTACTAGCGTAGAAAATCGGATGAAAGTTCTTAGCGATTCGTTGACCTAAAACCGCACCTACCGCATGATTACTCGCATCACACATGATTTCGAAAGGTAAATCCCAAACTGGGGCGATCAAAATAGGAGCATTTATAAGTTTTGATTTAATTAATTCAAATGCCGCGAGACATGATTCATCAAAAACGAAAGGAGTGTCTTTTTCGAGAAGGTGGGTGAGAGGCTTAGTAATTTTTGAAAAGTTTTTAATGAATCGTCGATAAAAACCCGCATGCCCTAAAAAACTTCTAATCGCTTTAATATTTGTAGGTGGCGGTAACTTTTCAATTACTTCAATTTTTGCCTTGTCCACTTCAATTCCCCTAGCGGAAATGTTGTGGCCAAGGACTAAGCCTTCACGTACCATAAAGTGGCACTTCTCCCAATTTAAAACTAGATTCGTTTCTTCGCAGCGTTGTAAAACTTTTTCCAAATTTTCTAAACATAAATTAAAGGAGTCGCCAAAAACAGAAAAATCGTCCATAAATATTTCCATAATATTCTCGACGTATTTATCAAAAATAGCAAGCATACACCGCTGAAAGGTGGCGGGTGCGTTGCATAATCCGAAAGGCATTCTACGATAAGCAAAAGTTCCGAAGGGGCAAGTGAATGTCGTCTTCTCTTGGTCCTCGGGTGCGATAGGGATTTGAAAGTATCCCGAGAGACCGTCGAGGAAGCAATAAAAATTGTGCCCGGACAAACGTTCTAGAATTTGATCGATAAAGGGGAGGGGGAAGTGATCTTTTCGAGTGGCATCGTTTAGCTTACGGTAATCGATGCACATCCTCCATCCCGTTATCGTCCTAGTTGGAATTAAGTCGTTATTTTCATTTGGTACTACCGTAATCCCACCCTTCTTAGGGACAACCTGTACCGGACTCACCCACTGACTATCGGAAATCGGATAAATTATCCCCGCATCTAATAACTTAAGCACCTCTTCCTTCACAACCTCTTTCATATTCGGATTGAGACGCCATTGTGGTTGGACTACACCATTAGGATTATTTTCAAAAAATATTTTATGAGTACAAAAAGAAGGGCTTATGCCAGAAATGTCGGAAATTTGCCACGCTATAGCTCGGCGGTGCTTTTGTAGTACTTCGATCAACTGATCGTTTTCGGATTGAGATAAATAGGCCGAGATTATAACGGGCAACTTAGAATTTTTTTCAAGAAAGACATATTTTAGATGATCAGGGAGTGGTTTTAAATCAAGATGGGGCGGCTCATTATAAGAGTTTTTCAAATTCTTTTCTTTTTCAAAAATAAGATTTTCATACTTTTTTCTACCAAAGACAGAATCATTTTCAAAATTTGCTTGTGCTGACATAACCGTGTTTTCAAAATCATGTGAAGAAAGTTCAGAAAAAGAAGAGGAAAATTCATTTGAAGAGATGTTAGAAAGAGAAAGAGAACAATCTTCATTTAAAACATCAAGAAAGTAGCATGAATCATCATTTTGTAAAGAGTTTTTCATTGATTGATTGATAGAAAATGTGACATCATCATCTCCCACAAGCAAAAACAACTTTCCATTACTAACATCGATGACCGCTCGAGAGGTGGCTAGGAAGGGTCGACCGAGGATATGAGGGACCCGACGTTCTCTTCAATATCGAGAATGACAAAATCCACCGGGAAGATGAATTTGTCGACCTTTACTAGCACGTCCTCAACAATACCTAACGGATATTTGATCGACCTATCGGCTAAATGGATACTCATTCTTGTAGGGCTAAGAGTGCCCAATTCTAGCTTTTTGAATAAAGAAAAGGGCATCAAATTTATGCTCGCTCCTAGATCCGCTAACGCATGTTTAACAAACAGATCACCAAAAACGTACGGAATGGAAAAACTACCCGGATCGTTTATCTTTTTAGGAAGATTAGAGTTTTTAACGACCGCCGAGCATTCTTCATTTAAGGTTACATGCGATAAACTTTCCAATTTCGTCTTGTTTGTTAATAAATCCTTAAGATATTTTGCATACTTAGGCATTTGACTAATCGCTTCATGAAATGGTAAATTAATATGAATTTGTTTGAACATTTCAAGGAAGCATTGGTATTGATCATCTAGTTTTTCTTTCCTAAGTCGGGCCGGATAAGGGGGTGGCGGAAATTCCTTTATGATAAGCGGAGCATCATTTTGAACGTCATCATTAGAAAAAACAGAAATATCTTTTTCTTTATCTAAAGTAGATTTTTCATTTTCAAAAATTGTTTTATCATTTTTCGTAGGGGTAATTGCTTCCACAACAGGAGGGACAATCACCTTTGGCTCTTCTCTGGTGGTGGGCTCGTTAATAACCTTACCGCTCCGAAGGGAAATCACATTTGCGTGCTCCCTTGGGTTAGGTTCAGTGTTCGAGGGAAGAGTTCCAGGTGGTCTCTCGGAAAAAGCCTTGGCAAGTTGCCCGACCTGATTTTCTAAACTTTTCATTGACCCTGTTAAGTTTCTAATAGTAGCATCGTTCGAGCTTATATATCTAGATAAAAGTTCTTCCAAAGAGAGGGTTTTTTGAAGATTTTGGTTTTGTTGTGGTGGTGGTGGTGTAAAATCATGTGGTGGGCGTGCAGCATTAGCAGGATTACTCCAAGAAAAATTGGGATGGTTGCGCCATCCCGGATTATAAGAGTTCGTAAAAGAATTAAAACCAAGAGGTGCAGAAAAATTAGAAAAAGCAGAAAAATTATTGGAAGAATTATTTTGAGCAGGCCTGGGTATGTTCCACAGATAATCCACCTGCTCGGCAGCAGCAGCATTCGCATTTTCATATACCTTAGCGGCGGAGGAAGCAGTCATCTCCGAAATCTTCTTGTTCAGCATTTCCACTTGCAGCGCTAGTTGCGAAACCGAGTCCACTTCATAGATACCTGCAGGTTTAGATGGGCGAGTCCTAGACGAATTCCACTGATAAGTGTTCATCGCCATGTCCTCGATAAGCTCAAGAGCGGCTTCCGGAGTTTTGCGGTCCAAGGAACCAGCGGAAGCGGCATCTATCATTTGCTTAGTTTCTTGATTTAGCCCATTGTAAAATGTCTGGACCTGTAACCATACAGGCAGAGCATGATGAGGGCATCTTCTCAAAAGTTATTTAAACCTCTCCCAAGTGTCATAGAGGGTCTCAGAAGCAATTTGAGAATAAGAAGTTATATCATTTCTTAACTTAGCAGTTTTAGCGGGAGGGAAATATCTAGCAAGAAATTTATCGACTAAAATGTTCCAAGTAGTGATTGATCCTCTTGGGAGAGAACTCAACCACTGTTTGGCTTTAGTTCTTAAGGAGAAGGGGAATAGTCTTAGCCTTATAGCATCATCTGAGACACCATTTATTTTGAAGGTGTCACAGATTTCAAGAAAATTGGCAATATGCAAGTTCGGATCTTCATCTTGTAATCTGTCGAACTGTACATATTGCTGTACCATTTGTATGATGCTAGGCTTAAGCTCGAAGTTATTGTTCGCAATTGCAGGTCGAACAATACTCGTTTCAGTCCCCTCCAGGTTGGGTCGAGCATAATCGGACATGGTCCTTTGTTGAGCCATTCCTG
Source organism: Platanthera guangdongensis (assembly GCA_039583875.1). Taxonomy (NCBI): domain Eukaryota; kingdom Viridiplantae; phylum Streptophyta; class Magnoliopsida; order Asparagales; family Orchidaceae; genus Platanthera; species Platanthera guangdongensis. The sequence goes on from CM077157.1 coordinate 107,917,758, forward strand.
GGTTGGGATCTCCCATTTCAGAATAATTACAATCCCCGAAGGAATCCTCAACCGCTATTTGAGAAGTGGAAGCCCCGAATCGTAGTTGTCTCCGAAAGGAGCGTTCGATTTCCGGGTCCAAATCAACAAGTAGCGACGGATTCGCTCGGGTCATGCACTAACAAAGAAAACGAGGGAAGATGAAAATGAAAGCTTGGAAAAGAAAGAAAAAGAGGAAAAAAAAGGAAAAAAAAATTTTTGTTGAAAAAAAAAGATTTTTTTTTAGACGGCTTGGCTCTCGAACTTCCCGAGGACTACCCGGTGAAGGGTTCGCCCGGTGCTAGGTAAAATGGTGGCGCTTAAAGCCCCTTACCCTTTTCGAGAGATTTTAGGTGGGGTAGAAATAAGGTGAAGTGGGTTGATTATAAATATTTAAATATATAAATTATAATTTTTTTTTTGATTTTTGGAGAAGTAATAGCGCAAGCGTTTTCAAAATATTGACGAAGAAAAGTCCCCGGCAACGGCGCCAAAAACTTGGTGGGCCAAAACCCGAACAGGCAAGCGTACCTGTCGAATCGTAGTACCAAGGTCATATTTAAACACGGGGCTGTCAATTACTTCTACTCACGCTCTAACTATTATCCTACCGGAAAACTAATGGGAATTGAGAATTTTTTAGAATAAAACAAAAGACAACTTGCGAGACGAAAAACTTATAATAAAAAGCTAGCATTCGATCAATGATTCACCATGAAATTAGATGAGAGAGATAAAAATAAAGATAGTTTTAATTTTGCAAATCATACTCGACCGTAACGGATCCGAAAATAAGACAAAATCTCGCTAGAGCATTAGGTCTCCTAACTTATAGACTCTTCGATAGAAATCTCTTTACAAACCAAAGAAGCCTAAAGTTGCATTATCGAGGTGATCCGCACTATTGGATTTGACTCCAATCCGGAGGATTTACGTCGTCCTATCTCTAGGATTGCGTTCAACTCCTTCCTTCTTTGAGTGATCTTTCACATTCATGAGCCTCTCGGCTACTCAAATATGAGATCCCAAGCCTACTACCGTATACCGGAAATACGGAGTCGACAAACAAAAAAAAATCAAAGAAGGATCGAGCATGAAATAACAAAAATAAAACTAAGAAAGAAAATAAACTCTCATCTCACTTCATGGATCCTCACGATCGAATGCTATAAGAAATTAGCTATGCATAATTGAAAGGGAAGACAAAACAAAATAAGAGAGAAACATTTTCATTACTTGCAAACAAAGAGAGTACATAAAATATTAAAAAGACAAGACTATGTTGGAAGAAAAACTTGCAAAAATGGAAAAGAAAACTAATACAATAGTGAAACTAAAAACAACTCACAAGTACTCTCCACTCAACACTCACATTCAACTTGAAACTTTACTTCTCAAAATTTTTCTCCCCCTTGGCTTGAGGGATGGGGTGGCTTTTATAGGAGATGGAGAAGGATCTAGAATGAAATGAAGAGGATGAGGCCAAGGGGGGTGGCCGGCCATGTAAGGAGAGAAGTGCATGCATGGCATTTAATTAGGTGGAGAGAAAGAGGTGGGTTCAATGCATGGACTTTAAGGGAATGATTTGGAAAATATAAAATAGAAAAGGGGAATGAATAAGAAATAAAGAAAGAGAGAGAGAGGAGTTGAATGTAGAATAATAAAAACAAGAAATAAAAGAGGGGGAAGGAATGTGGCCGGCCATGCATGAAAAGGGGAGCCATGCAAAGGTGGTTGGATGCATGGGCTCGGTTTTGGGCTTGAAGAGGAGCTTGGGCTGCATGTATCTTTGAAGTGGGCTGCATTTTTGAAGTAGATGGGTGGCCGGGCTGCACCAAGGAGAGGGCCGGGCTGCATGCTTGAAGTGGGCTGCATGCATGTTGGACTTGAGCATGGGCTCGGGTTCACCATGAGGGCTTGGCTTGCATCATGTGGCTTCAAGGGAAGGGGCCGACCATGCACTAATGGGCTGCTCCAATAAAGAGGGTTGCATGAACCTACAAATAACAACACAAAATAAACATGAGAAACAAAAAATTATTCAAGAACATAATAATTATAACAAATAAAACTAAACATCACATAATATAATATATATATTAATAAGACTAAACATAGCAACAAACATATTAAACATTAAAACTAAACTAAACATAACACAACATAAAATATAAAACACATAATAAATTTAGAAATTATCATAACATACGAGAAATAAAACAAAACAAACAAAAAATAAACAAAATTATAACTAAACTTAGGAATTTAGGTTTATAAACTATACCAAAAACGATGACTAAAAGCAGTCATCAGATAGTAACTTTTCGCCTTCTCTTAAGAAACAAATATAAAAAGAAAAGCTTGTGCATAAAGCAAAAGCATTGTTCAATGCCCTCTCTCGCCTGTACTCGCTAAATCGATAGAAAGCCGCTCTCGCTAGCCTTCTCAAATTCTCCAGCGAAATAGCTCCCAAAGGACAAGATTTCCTATTCGAGGGTTCGAAATTGGTGAGAAATGGATTCAAGGATGCTCCTGAAGAGGTACATTATGTTTTTGATCTTCTCCGCACTTCTGACCTAGAATTCATACTTTCAGAACCCTGTTTAATCTGGAAGCGGGAGGTTCTGGAATTATTTTCCAACGTCAGTGGAGATACTACAGGAGAGAAAATAAAGACTACTGTAAATGGAACAAGAGTCAAGATAACACCAAGAAGGCTGGTCAAATCCCTAAAGCTGACAAAGTTATCTGCAACTGATGACAAAAATGGGTTGTCGCAGGAAGACATAAAGTCTGCAGTAAAATGGTGCGGATTGTCTAAACACACCCCCGGCTCCATTTTGAGAAAGGAACTGAATCTAAAGGGAAAGTTCCTGGCTGATGTCATTGGGAAGGCATTGTTACACAAAATAAGGACCCATGACAAGATTTTAAAGAAGATGTTTGAGGTTATGGCTAGAGTCATTCTGAACAAAAGAACTGACTTGGGCATGGTAGTATTTGACAGGATAGTGGAATGCCTTGCTGAACCAAACTTAAGGAGAATTCTTTCACTATTTCTGCGACAGACAGTCCCGAAAATCCGAAACTTAGAGCTTGGAGCAAGAATACACCACATGAGGAAAATGAACATTAAGATGCTGGAGAGGTGGGATAGGGTACTTCAACCCCTTTGACCATCAGCTGTAGAAAAGAAAGGAAAGAAGATTTCTGCTTTTGAGTCCAGCTCTCCAGCAGCTCATCTGTGGAGGAATAACCCCATAACCCTGAACTGTCATCCTCTGCTGAAGAGTACAGGAAGGACATGAACATTCAGGTATCAGCCTCTTCTGAACTTACCCCTCTAAGTCGTGTGAGCAGACCTGAGTCAGATATTGCCCCAGAGGATGTTGAGCATGCTGCAGAGTTGGCTGAATTAGTGGCAAAGGAAGTTGTTGATAGGATATCTGTAAGGATGGATGAAGATGCCTCCAGAGTGGATGATGCAGATAGGCATCTGTCGATGTCTGATGATGATGATGCTCCTAGGTCTCAGAGTGAGCGGGAGATCAAACTAGCTTCAGATAAAGAAACTGTTATGTCTGAAGTAGAGCATCCACTAGATAAAGTTATGGAAATTCCAAGTGCTGAGGAAAGAAATGCTCAAATTGATGGGGAGCAGCTGAAAAAAGAGATAATGTAAGATGCACTATTTGTAGGGGAGCAGCTAAAGGTCCCTCCAATAGTAGTATAGACTGCTGAAGCTGATAAAGATGTTATTGTTGTTGCTGACCTACATGCAAATAAAAGCATGCCGGAGGTTGAGGGGGTGATACCATCTGATCTCCCAGCTTATGAATTACATGACTTAGTTTCCTCAGAATCTGAGAAAGAGGAATATAATCATGAGAAATCACACTCCCCATCACATCCATAAAATGGCCCATTCAGGAATAGGGAACAAGCCAGTACAAGAAGCTATAGATGAAGGCACATCTGCCAGAATAGATCAAATGCCTCCAACATTCCTAGCCCAGCTAAAGGGGTTATTGGATGAATATAGGAGAGCATTACAAAATTATGTGGATGAAGCCTTGAAGGATGTCAGAAATGATCTGACAACAGAGATCAAATCTACAAGATTTGAAGTAAACCTACTGAAAGGGGAAACAATAAAATTCTTTAAAAGAGCTGCTGGAGCTGTAGACTTCATTATGGAGAAGTTGGATGTGTTAGGCCAGAATATTGCAGTTATCATAAAAAATCAAAAAATTCAGGCTAATAACTCAGTGACCATCCATGAAAATGATAAATTTTTGAGGAGTAAATAGAACACTGAAATCTTTACAAAAATGGATGCCTGCACTAATCTACTTGATGACCACATGCTAGAAGTCAAAAATCATGTCACTGCTGGAGTCAACTACTTGGGGAAAGAAAGAAGCAAGGCCTGTAGCTCCCAGACCATTGAAGTTATTGAAGAAGTCAAAAAGGGGGGAGAGAAGCCATAAGGACAAACACAAAAAATATGGTTTGGGTAACTAATGTGGTAAGAGGCTCATTGGGATTAGAGCCAGTGTAATATGATAACATCACAATGATGCTTGTTCATGTGCTAGAGACCTTGAACAAAGAACCTGCTCAAGATAATCAGTAGTATGGGGTATATATAGAAGAGTGTCACAGTGCTGGTAATCAGTGGGGAGTGCAGTCCACTGCTACTAAAATTTCTTCCTTCAGCCCCAGTGTAGACCAGGCACTATAGACAAAAGAAATGACTGCAACTACTAAAACTGAAGAGGAAGTCAGGATGAGGAAAAGAAAATATAGAGAAGAAATGGAGAAAATGCCTGATTTCGAGCAATGGAGCTCAGAGTCCAGATCTATCATTCTGCTTGATTAGGACTAGGTCAAGAATAAGAGATCAGATAGAGAAAAATGGTACAATAAAATGGAATGAGATAAGATGGAGAAGAGGGACACAGAAAGAAAAATTTACTGGAAGAACAAAAATGCCAATTAACCTTCTTGCTCCAGATGTTGTTGAACCTACTAAGTACTTTCTCAAGCCTCATGACTACTTTTAGAGGCAGAAAGAAAAAAGGTGAAACTGAAGCTGAAAAGGAAAAAGCAATTAAGGCTAAGGCTACTGATGATGCATACAAAAAAGGAAAGAATATAGCTGAGCCAGAAGACAAATCTTCCAAGAAATCCAAAAGCAGTGCAATTGTGATAAGGGAACCTAAAACTTGAAAAGTTTCAGGTTTTGCTTATAGGACTAAGGAATGTGAAATTTTGTTGAATGCACAAACATTATAATTCCTTATAAGTTGAATAGAACATCAGTTGCTATGATTTTGATTTATCATTTGCTATGTTTATGATTTATATAATTTATGTTGTGATAATATCTTTTGTATATATAGCATAAGTGTGTTAGTGTATACATTGGCATAGGTTTTGAATTATTCAAATAGGGGGAGATTGTTGGGTTCATTGATCCCAATGTCCTGGATTTGAAGAAGGCCTAATAAATAATGTATACACATGTGGTGATCTAACTTGTGCTCAAGATTGAATGATTGTAGGATGTCTTAGTAGCAATGATGGGGCAGTTAGCCTAAGTGGCTAAGCAAGGTAAACCTTACCTAAGATATGGAAAGACAGAAATCTTTCTAAGTCCACAGGCATTGAGTGAAGGTCATTCACTCAATGTCAGATGACTTATAGCGCTGAGTGAAGCATATATAGTCAAAGTCATGAAGTGGCAAGCTGAGAAAGTGGCTAAGTTCACAGGCGTTGAGTGAAGTCAACTCACTCAACGTCATACAACAAAAGGCTGTGAGACAGGCTAATGCAGTCAAAGTCTAAGAAGAAATGGACAAAAAAGTGGCAAAGTACACACGCGTTGAGTGAAGATCATTTACTCAACAACATAGCTCCATAATCATTCAGTATAGCTCAGTCAGTCAACGCCACAGGAAAATTATGAATACTTACTAAGTCCACAAGCGTTGAGTGAGACAAGCTCACTTAACGTCATATGATAATGTGTTGACTAAATCTCAAAGTGGTGTTTATTAGACACTGAAATTTGGCTAAGTCCAAATACGTTAAGTGTAGCTCACTCACTCAACGCAAGATAATAGAATAAAATCTGTTAAGTAGGTTGACGTTGAGTGGAGCTTATACACTCAACACCAAGAAGAAGAAAATCTGGCTAAGGCAGGAAGCGTTGAGTGATGCGTGCTCACTCAACGCTCTCAACGCCATGATATAGAAATGGTTAAAGCGAAAAGTGTTGAGGAGGCGTGCTCACTCAACGCTCTCAACGCTTAAGATGCTGAAGAAGTAGAAATGGCTAAGGCAGAAAGCGTTGAGTGAGGCATGTTCACTCAACGCTCTCAATGCCTAAATTACAGAAAGTATGGCTAAGACACAAGGCATTGAGTAAAGTGTGCTCACTCAACGCTCTCAACGCCAGACATGCAGAAAAGGCAGCAGAAATGGTTAAGGCAAAAAAAAACGTTGAGTGAGGTTTACTCACTCAATGCTTTCAACGCCTAGATAGACAGAATTGTCTAAGTACTTTGGCATTGAGTGAAGCTCATTCACTCAACTCCTATTCTACTTATGCATGATTTTTGACTAGGTCCTCATGCGCTGATGTCAGCAAGTCAAAAAGTCAACTTTATTCAAATTGTTAGCGGCAAAGCTATAGTACATGATAAAAGGCATCGCAGACCTACTGTACGATAGTTAGGCTTTAAAGCAAGGATGCAATCAACATTAAATGTGTGGGGCTCACTACTCAAAGAGCCGTTGGGACATAAATGATAAAAGGAAAAGCCTTTTACAGAAGAAGATAACTCTTGGAGCAGAGCCGTTGAGAAAGTTCTTCTTCATCGTCATTATTGTTGTGAAGAGAAGAACATAGAGCAAAATGACTTGAGGTCTAAAGGCTCAAAAAGTTAACTGTTGGTCGTCATCCACGACTACAGCAATATCAGAGAAAATCTCTGAAGAAATTTAGCTGGTGACATTTTCCATCTACACCAACAGATACTTCACAGTTCAAGTAAGCTCAATCCTAAAGATATAATCTTGGGGGCTGTGAAGAAGGAGATAGGGCTAAGCTTCTGGTTCAGTCCAGAAAGGTGTAGAGCTGCAGATCTGCAAGTTGCTTACAGCATAAGCCAAAGAATCTACATCATTGTTGTTGTGAAGAGGAGATGATTGAGCTTTAGGTTCAGTTCAGAAAGGGACAAAATAGAGTTCTGCAAGTCACTTCCAGCTCAAGTAGATTGTTGTGGAGTAGTTGGGGCTAAGGGGTTCTTAGTTCAGAAAAGTGGACTCAGGAAAAATATTCTTAGAGTTAAAGTTGGGCTAAGTCTAACTCAGTTAAGGTAGATTGACACAGAGAAATTTCTCTTGTGTCCAATCAAGAACCTCACCAACTTACTTCCACCGTGTAGGATTCTTTGTGGGTTTGAGTAGTAGGAGCAAATTTGCTCTGAGGTAGGATCCAGAAGTGGATCTGAGTTGTATGGCACTTGTTCCTGAGCTGTAGGATCCTTTGGATCTGAGGTAGGACCTTTGGGTCTGAGCTGTAGGAGAGTCATTTTCTCTGAGGTAGGATCACTTGTGGATCTGAGGTAGGGCTGTCCTCCTAGCCTGAGTGTAGGGCCTTTAGCCTGAGGTAGGTGGTCTGCTGACCACTGAGTTGTAGGCCCCTTATGGATGAGTTGTAGGTCTTGGAGAATACTGAGAGATCCTGAGGGATCTGAGGTGTAAGCTCTTTGGAGCATTGTTTTGGAGAAGTGTCATGACTAACAGGAAGTTGGTAAGGTGGGAGGAGAGTGGATGTACCCAAAGATTGAGAAACCACAATAAATCTGTGTGTACTTTGTTATGTTGTTTTTCATTGTGCAGGTATCATGTCTTGAAAGCAGAACTTAATCAACCAATAAAGCAGCTAACAAAAAGAAAACAAAAGATAGTAACTAAGGACTAAGAAACCTATTCACCCCCCCCCCCCTCTAGGTGATTTAGCTATTCTTGAAATAAAGACTTTCAAAAAGGTTGATTTGTTTGTATTTGAAATTGCATGGTCTTTACCAATAGTAAAGACCTTAACGAAGCTTCTCAAGGTAATTTTTTAGACTACTCACATGTAAAACTTATTTTTTTCAATATCTCAAATTCTTAATTACTTTCATGCACAAACTTCATTGCTTTTTCAGATATATATAAAATGAATGCTTCGCTACTACTGTGAACCTCACCTACATTGAACTCGAGCACAACCTGGGTGATCACTGCCCCCATTATTTTCTGCCTGACACCTTTGAAGAGAGGTTCCAAGAGGTAAACTGTGATAATTAAGGATTTTCATAGTGGTTTTCCAATGAATGAAAATGTTTAGTGTGATAATTATGGATCTTCTGGCCTAGAAATGTTGTTTTCTTTATGCCAAATATGTCTCAACTTATATTACTTTGCATGCTATCGAGAATTTTGGATTGATTTCTGATGTGCTGCATGAGATTCTTGTTTGTTTGGTTAATATTGATTATTCCATTTCTGGGTTGAGAGGCTATAATATGAAGAAGATCACGGTGTTTTTTAAATTATTTTTTATAAGTTTCTAGACTTTTTAAATAAGATGCCAAATACTTGCAATAGGATTGTGAAGCATGAGGCTCCATTTGGCACTGTGGTGGCCGTCGTAAACGCATGAGTTAAACCATCATTCGTTAACTATCACCTGACAAACGTCATCCGTTTGATCATAAAAGCGGATGAAGTTCCTTTGGTGGGCATTATCGAATGACAATTTAACCCTCATGTTCATGACCGCAACAACTATGCCAAACGGTGCCTAAATCCTTGTAAGATATTTTGAAGCATTGTTTTTCACGTTCAAGTTTATAAACGTAATAGCTACATGCACTCTGATTTCATTTGGGCGCATCCACCTAACCTATGGGTGCAACTTGCATGCCTACGGGCCAAGCTCGCATTTTATATTATAATTGTTAGGGATGAGATCCATTTTATAAGTATAGGTGTGCACATAACCACACACCCATGATCTCTACCTCAAAAGTAGTGGGATCATGAGGTTGACCGCATGCTCGATCACCGTGCCAGATCCCCCCGCGCGCCGATCCAATCACGCTTAGTGGATAAATCGTCATGGGCCCCGCCTTGCCGGCGGCGGCCGACCGGCCTCCTCCCCGGACGCTGGACGCACCCTCCTCTCGCCAGGCCGGCCGCCGGCGCGGGGCCGAGGGAGCGGCCCCGGCCGCCATTCCCCCTGAGCCACCGGCTGCGACCGAGTGAGCGGCCTCCCGGGCCACTCTCCTTCGGTCGCCGGCCGTGGCCGAGAGAACGGCTGCAAGGCCCCTCCCCTTTGGTCGTCGGCCTCGGTCAGAAGAGCGACCGTGTGGGCCGCTCTCACCCGGCCGCCGGTCGCGGCCATGCGAGCCGCCGCGCGGGCCGCACTAACTCGGCTACCGGCCGCAGCCGAGCAGGCGGCCTTGCCAGTCGCGGTCGAGGGTGCGGCCGTGCGAGCATCTCCCTCCCTCGACCGCCGGTCACGACCGAAAGATCGGTCGGGTGGGCCGCTCCCTCCCTTGGCTGCCGGCCGCGGACGAGAGAGCAGTCGCGCAAGCCGCTCTAACTCGTCCACCGGCGCGCGGCCAAGGAGAGATTCAGAAAGCTCTAGCCGAGATCTACGCTTGGGTGGTAAGTTTTTCCCGTTTCTTGGATTTTTAGGCGTTAGAGTTTGCATCTTTGACCTCTGTTTGCCCCCATAAAGTTTCAGGAATTGTTGCTTAGGACTTCTCGTGGACAATCCGTGTCGTGGAACGCTCGGAGCGGCGGATTTCCGGAGCTTGGAATCAAGTGAAGATTTTTTCCCTTGCTATGCTTAATTCACTTCATTATTTCATTCCTTTTCTTCCATTTTCCACCCTCCTTAGAGAATAAGAGTAGTGTAGGATGGGACTTGAAAGAACCCACAGGATAGAGTGAATTTTCGGCCAATCTGTCGAGTATAGGTTTAATCGTTTAAGGCAAATTCGTCAGATTTAGGCAAGTCTATATAAGGCAATTCGTCGAGTATAGGTGAGAAGGTTAGGAAAATTCGTCGAATGCGCTGGGGTGAATCCGAGGGTAATTCGTCGAGTATGATTTCGTCGAGTAAAGTTGGTTTTGGGTGAAGGCATTTTTGACGAGTATGATTCGTCGAGTATTGGTAGGTATGGCGGTGAGCTAAGGCAAATTCGTTGAGGATATTCGACGAATTCGTCGAGTATGGCTTAGGTTTAGAAAGCGTTGAGTGATCGGGCGACTAAGTCAAATTCATCGAGTTTACCCGCCGAATCAAGTAGAATTCATCAAGTATCGCCGCGTGTAGCCATTATCGCCAAGTCTTTTTCGTCGAGTATCGACAGTATTCGTTAGGTATATATGCAGAATTTAACTGGACTTAGGATTTTTTGTCGACTCATGTAGATTTCATCGAGTATGGGCCTTAGGGCAAATTTTTGGGTTTTTCGTCTTGTTTGTCATGGGAGTGTTTTGGTATTTGTGTTCGGGGTTTTATGGGTGTTTTGGATGTGTTTCTACGGCTAGGTTGGCAGTATAAAAAGGACCACCAGCCTGACGTCGGTTCGTGAATCATTACACTTGGTAGTTTTTTGTCTCTGCTTATGGACTGTTTGTGTTGTGTTGGACACTGTGGCCACCACCACAATATCTTTTTGAGATGTTTGGGTCTATTAGTTCGGGTTGGATGTTTTGGTCACCGAATCAGATCTGTGGTTTTACCGGTGTTAATGATTCACATGTTTTGAGCTGTAATTCTCTTTTCTCCCTATGGTAGAGGTTCATGTTTAATGGTTACTTCTGCAGATCTTAACAAAGCATGACTTCTTTTTGCACTTGGGGCAAATCTTTATGAAAGTTATTTAACTGAAGGTTAGCTAATCACCTAGAGGGGAGGTGAATAGGTCTTTGAATTTTTATCAATTCTTTTGTTGATCTTTAACTTATACTATCTAGAGCTCGTCCTTAGTACCTGCAATAAATCAGAAAACAAGCACACAACAACACAATGATTTATAGCGGTTCCCCAATTGGGTACATCCACTTTCCATCCCACCTATCCAACTGATTTGTTGGACTCAGCTCAAACACCACCAAAATGCTCCTCAGAGCTTACACCTCAGGCCCTCAGCCTATTACATAGATTCTTCACAGAATCCAAACTCAAAACCACAAGGTTTCCTACCTCAGAGCCCTACATGACTCCCACAGCTCAGTGATCCACTAATTACCTACCTCAGCCTTATTTTTAAGGCCTACAACTCAGGATCTTCAGCCCTACAGCTTCAGGCACACTGCCCTACTCTTTGAGTGATGCAGCACTCCTATAACTCAGTACCCTTCCAGGTACCTACAGCTCAGCCTCCTCCAAGGCCTACAACTCAATGACACGCTTGTCACCTACAGCTCAGTGACTCTCCAGTCACTACCTCAGGAACAACGCCCTACACTCAGGCTGGGAGGACAGCCCTACCTCAGATCCACACTTAGATCCTACCTCAGAGAGCAACACTCTCCTACCTCAGGCAATTAAGCCCTATAACTCAGATCCACACTTGGATCCTACCTCAGTACCCCAACAGAGCACCTGCCTCAGTGACTAATTAGTCACCTACCTCAGGCACAAAGTGCCCTACACTCAGATTCATATAAACTAAATCCTACAAGAAGTAAATACAAAATGATTTAAGGAAAAATAAAACAATTGAATCAGAGATAAGTCTTTGAGTCTATCTTGCTGGACTGAGCAGATATCAGTCCTGCACACTTATTGTAGAAGGAATTAGTTCTCTTCTAAAGCAAACCCTTTTTTGCTGCACAGATGAGCATCTACCAGCTTGCTGAGTGGAAGGATCAGCTTCTTTGTTCTAGAAAGAACTATCTTGCTGAGCTTGAAGAGCACAGCTAACTTCCCTTGCCTTGGCAGCTATCCCTGCTAGACTTTAACTTTCAAGCTTGGTGGATAAAATGATGTCCAACCGCCTCTTATTTTCTTTTTTCGTTCGATCTCCTTTTCTTTCTGTTCATTTTTCGTTGTTTCCCTAATCCCTCTTCTTTTTCCTTTTTATATGTGTTTATTTGAATCAACGACACACTTGTATGTGGGCCCAGCAAAGGTTTGGTGAGCCCCACCTTCTTCGGAAAAGGACAAGGCAGCTTTCGGCGCCACTGCAGCTTTCCCGCAATGGCTACATGTAAGTTGACTTTGATAACATCAGCAATGGTCATCACCATCTGGACTTAAAAAATATTCCAGAAATCCATGAAGTGTTGAGTGATGTTAAGTCACTCAACGCCATCTGTCTTGGTTCTCAGCGCTTCTGGACTTGTAAAGTTTCTCTGGATTTGTCTCAGTGGTTCTGCTTCAACAGCCTCAGTGGTTTCTTCTTAATAGCTGTGACAGGCCTTTGTCTCAATGCTTTCTTCTTATCAGCTGAGACAAGTTTCTATCTCAACAGTATCTTCACAGCGGTCTCATCGGTTTTTTGCTTTATAGTTGAGACTATCTTCTGTCTCAGCGGTTTTCCTCTTAACTGTCTCAGTGCTTCCTTCTTCATTAGAAGCGTTGAGTGAACCTGCTTCACTCAACGCTTCTAGACTTGGAGAAATCTAGCTAGTTTTGTCTCAGCGCTTCCTTCTTCATTAGAAGCGTTGAGTGAACTTTCTTCACTCAACGCTTCTAGACTTAGAGAAATTCAGCTAGTTTTGTCTCATTTGTCTCAGCGCTCTCAACGCCTTCTTCTCAGCTGTCTCAGCTGTCTCAGCTATCTCAACGCCTTCTTCTCAGCTATCTCAGTTATCACAACGCCTTCTTCTCAGCTATCCCAGTTGTCTCAGCTATCTCAACGCCTTCTTCTCAGCTATCTCAACGGTCTCTGTGTTTTTTGTCTTAGTTTATTTTTCTGGCTTTAGCGTGACAAGTGTTGAGCTGAGCTTGACGATCTGTAAGCTGAGCTCGATGAATTGCAAACTGAGCTCGACGAACATTGAGTTTACCACCAAACTCATTTTCTTCACCTGTCCAATCATGGAATACCTGCATGCATGAACTAAGGCACCCATCAAATACATTATGCTCCTTAGCATGATTGGTGATGACCCTTCAAATCTCGAGGAACATTGTAGGGCACAATTCCCAACAATCTCCCCCTATTTGAAGAAGGCAGAACACCCATCCATGCTAAGGTGCATCAACATAAGAAATATCATGATAGGTCTAATGATAATATTATCATGACAACTAGCCATCCCAGTACAGGATAACTCCCCCTAGATGAGATGGCTTAATACTATGATTGAAAGATCAATGGTACATGTGAATTATCAATCATTGACAATGTGATTGTATGATTAACAATAAAAGATTTATTAATTATCAACCAGGTAAACATTATGATCAAAATGAACCTAATCATTAACTTAGCCAAACCAGTAGCAACCTTGTGATTTCAGGATTTCTATGAAAGAACAACATATTTATCAAACACAGACATGTAAGTAAAAATTTCATACACATTGTCACATTAATGTAGTCAGGGCCAAAGCATATTCATTTCCTTGATAGAAATTTGAAATTTTTACACTGTTGAAATTCATTACAGAACATAGATTAGACAATTTTTTTAGATAAGCTTAGGTCTTGCAGTCTTCTATCAGCTATTCTTTGATGAACTTGCACCAGCATCCTTGGTTGCAGCAGTCTTCTTCAAGTTTTCTGCTTTGTTCTTCTACCTCTTGAAGTAGAGGATTGACTTTGGAATATATCTGGAAGGCATTTTCTTGGGATTGCTCTTCCTTACTAGATTTTCTTTGAAAACTCTTTCCCTTATAGAATTTCTTTCTAGATGCTTTATCCATTCCTCAGAAGGATATACACTATCAATATTCTTTAAAAGTTGTCCATGACTTACCCAAGCATTGATAATGATGGATTCAGAGACATCACTTAGCTGTTCATAGTCTGGATCATCTCTGTTCTCAGCTCTCCTCTTTGATATGAACTCTTCAGCCATTTGAGTTCCTTCCCTCTTTCTTCTGGCAGCAAGCTGTGCATCCTGTGCAATTCTAGCTTATGCTGAGAAGTCTAGGTTTTCTGGCCTCTTTCTGTCCAGGAGGGGTAGGTGTAGTGCCACTCTGATGCCTTGAATTACATTGAAGGCTTGATCTTGTTGCTGCCTTAGCATGGCTACTCTCCCCCTTTCTGCATTCTTCAGAGATGGCCTTTTGCAGTAAGGTGGTGTTGGTTTCATTCTTGCTTGATATAGAATTGAATATTCTTTCATTGTCAGCAAGCAGCTCATCTTACAGAAGTATTGCCTCCTTCATAGATTAGAAAGCAACATTGGTGATATGCTGATTTACATGATCTGATGCATCCTTAATCACCCCATCAGTTCCACTTACATAATTCTTGACATATCTTATGTCAGCTATATAGAGTTTTTGGCTTGTGTCCAAGGATTGCATGAGAGTAGCCAGTTTGATGCCAGCAGTTCCAGCCCTATCAAACCAGGTGGTGACCTGTTTGTTTAAGTGAGAATTTCTTCTTTATTTTCATTGACTTTGGTTGTCAGGTCATCCCTCAGTTTGGCAACTGATTGATCAACATACCCCTTAAGGGTTGAGGTCTGAGCATCCAAGAGTGCTTTGATTTGGTTTATAAATTCCTCATTGGAGATGGGGGTAGATGAAGTATGGCTCATAGGAGGAGGTACAACATTCTGAGCAGGGATCTGAGAAGGCTCCCCCTCAACTACAATACCTATAGTAGGAAACATTTCCTTGGCTAAAGCTGTATTAACACTACTAATTAAGAGGGTGTGGGTAATACATGTAATGGGTATAGACTCAACTATTCTGTTGACAACTTGATCCAAGTTTGTCAGATCCATCTGATCATGCTCCCCCTCAGACTGAGCATCCTTTTTTGGGCTTGACCTATCAAGATAAGTATTTAAAACTTCAAGAGGCTTATGGTTATCTTCTGCCATATCTACCTCATCCTCTGCAACAACTTCTTCCTCATTGCCAATCTTTGATACTTGTCCTGACCTAGAGCTGGCATGGATTTTATCCACATGCACTACAGTGTCCGGGAGTTGAATGTTTGCAGAGGATTGACTGAGTGAAAAGTTGAAAGATATAGTACCTAAACACCTAGAGGGGGGGTGAATAGGTGACCTAATTCTTTTTGAACTTTAATGGAAGCAATCAGTTTATAACACAGAATCTATTCTACTACTGCACAGCAATCACACAACAAATCACAATCACAGCAGACACAGAGTTTTATAGTGGTTCCCCAAGCTTTGGGTACATCCACTTTCCCCCTTCGCCTATCTAGCAGTGTACTAGATTCGGCCAAACTTCTCCACTATCTCAGAACCCAAACTGGTTCCTACACCTCAGGCCCAAGGACCTACAACTCAGCTTTTCCACAAAGCCTGCACTCAGCCACAAAGGCCTACACTCAGCCACCCAGGCCTACACTCAGAGATTTCAATCTCCTACACTCAGGCTCTCAAGCCCTACACTCAGCCTTTATAATTACAGGCTTACAAAAACTCAGATCCAAAGGATCCTACAAGATAAAAATGATTATACAATTGTTAACTCAATAACCCAAAGACAAGAGAGGGGAGTTGTGAGTTTCTTGATGAGTTCTTGGAAAAACTCAGCTGCATTCAATCTGACTTAGCTTTCTTCAAAGCTTCTTGAAAGTAGAACTCAATAAGATTGACTCCTTCTGCAGTTGATCCTTGACCTCTGCTTCTTAAGATCCAGAATAAAACTGAACCCTTCTTCTCAGCCTAGTTCCAACGGCTGCTTTCTTGGATGGAGCCCTCTCTCTCCAACTTCTTAGATCTGCACTTGGACAGCTAGATCTTCTTGTTTTGATACTTGAATAATAATTTGAACAACTCTGTGAACCACTTATGTCAACAATAGTTTCTGTAGACTGTATGAGCCTATTTATAGGCCTTCTTCATGGTAACCGGCTGGTCCGGTCCATAACTGAATTCTGACATCTCTGATAGGTGCTGTAGACTGGCTGGAACGGCAGCTGTCAAGTCATCCAGTCAGTTCTTGAAAGTTCTCTAACTGTCTGAAAGTGTCGAGACTTTCTGCCTTTAAGTGTCGACACTTATAGACCAAGTGTCGACACAAGTTGTGTAAGTGTCGACACAAGTCTACAAGGTGTCGACACAACTCCTTGTGTTGTAGATTCTATGTCTCGACACAGTTTCTTCTTTATGTGTCGACACTGAAATTGAGTGTCGACACAAGTACTTGATCTTCTGTATTTTGCTGAATTCTTCTAAGTGTCGACACATCTTCTTTGTGTCGACACATCTTCATGTGTTGAATCTGTTAAGTGTCGACACTGCTTCTTGGTGTCGACACATGTCTTCAGTGTTGATACTTGCTGAGTGTCGACACAGCTCCTTGTGTCGACACTTGATTCTTCTGTTGAGACTTCAGCTGAGTGTCGACACATTCCTATAGTGTCGACACTTGTACTTAGAATATTTTGTTGATCTTGCTGTTCTTTGTTAAGTGTCGACACAGCTCCATGTGTTGACACTTTCTTCAAGTGTTGAGTCTTAAGCTGAGTGTCGACACATACTGTCTTGTGTCGACACTTTCTTTAAGTGTTGACTCTTCTGTTGTGTGTCGACACATTGTTCTGGGTGTCGACACTTACTTCAAGTGCTGACTCTTCTGTTGAGTGTCGACACATTTTTCTGAGTGTCGACACTTATACTTAGTCTCTGCTGACTTTTGCTGAGTGTCGACACAGCTCCAAGTGTCGACACTTACTGGTGTAGACACAGTTCTTCTAGGTGTCGACACTGCTGTTAAGTGTCGACACTGCTTTACTGTACTTTCTTCATTGAGTGTCGACACAGCTCCTTGTGTCGACACTTTGTGTCCGGTGTCGACTCTGCATCCCAGGTGTCGACACAATGACTCCAAGTGTCGACACTGCTTGTCTGGGTGTCGACACAAGTCTTCTTAAGTGTCGACACTTTCCCTCTGGGTGTCGACACATGTACTTAGAAACTTTTTGCTTCAGTCCTTCAAATACTTAACCTGCACATGTAACTCAAAATACATCAAATACATTTTGATGTATATCATTGAGTTGGGTGAGGCTTCTTCAAATCAGGTACATTTAACCAATGTACCCAACAATCTCCCCCTATTTGGAGAAGTCATAACCCTTAGTCAATGATATACACCATTCAGAATTAAATTACAAAATGATGTAAAGCAGGATTATATACAGCAGGGTAAACATAAACATGTATCAATTTCACATGTATACAAATACATCATCACAGAACAAATATGAAATAGACATAGACATCATCACAGAACAAATATGAAATAGTTTTAACATATAGCACATTGTTCTTATATCTGTCATATACATTTTCAGAAGTTCACAAAATGTTTTTCATCAAAAAGATTACAAAGTAAACTTCAAGAAAATTCTAAATCTATTTCAGTTCTGGCTCCTTAATCACTATTCCTTTGCCAGCTTGAACTTTAGCTTGGATAGGAGCACCAGCAACTTCAGCATCAGCAGGCTTCTTGCCTTTCAGATCTTTCTTCTTAAGTTCTTCTGCTTTGATCTTCTGCCTTTCAAAATAATGGTATGCCTTAGGAAAGTACTTGCTAGGCTCCTGAGCAGTAGGAGGTAGCTTTTCCATCTTGGCCTTCCTTCTGTATTGAACTATTGCCTCTTGTCTAGTTTCATGTTTTATCCATTCAGCTTCAGAGAACCACTTGTTCCTGTCATGAATGTTATCTTTGGCAGCTTTCCAGGCAGTTAATATAATGTTTCTTGAGGTAGGGCTCCACAGCTCAAAGTCTGCTCTCTGTTCAGCTTGTTCACTAAACCTCTTCTTAGACAATCTTATCTCTTCTTCTTTCTGCATTGCCTCTTGCATGGCTTCAGAAATAGGCTGAATAACTTTCTCAATAATCACATTGTCCTTGCCCCCAGGTGGGCTATACATGGACTGTACATCAGCATGAATCATATCAAAATCTGCAGGAGGGTATATGACTTGAGCCACTTCAGGTTGCTCTCCTCCTAGATATGCAGGTTGAATGCCAGATTCTGCCACATTATCATCATCACAAAGAGGAGGATAACCCAGTATAGCTCTGATAGAATTGGATATCCATTTGGCATGATCAGAGCTTGCCTTAACTAACACTCTCTCCCCCTTTCTGACTTCTCTTTCAATATGATCTCTCACATCATCCTTTTGAAATCTCACCTGATTATCCAAGTAATTCACTCCATCTTTGAAGAAAGGTTTTAACCTTTGGAGTTTGTCAGTTATCAGCTTCTGAGATTCTTGAATAGCAGTGTTAAGAGCAGTGATTTCTTCTAGGAATACTTTGTCAAAATCTGCCTTAGCTATAGCTGGAGTCTGTCCTGCAGCTAGATTCTTCTGTTTTGTGACAATGGCATTGTGAGATGCAGTAATATTGTCATTCATTCTTATCTAATTTTCAAGAACATAACCTTGTTTCACAGCCATGTCATCTACTTGTGCTTTTATCTTTTCCTGGTGTGTAGCCAAGTATACCACTGCATTCCCCCCTTTGTGGAAGCAGTCTGTCATCTCTTTCTTGTTAAGGTTCATTTCAAACCTTATAGACTTGATATCTTGGGCCAGATCAAATTGCAATGATTTCTGCCCTACATCCACATAAGTTTCTAGAGCTTTTCTATGCTCATCCAACTTGAGCTGCATGGCCACCATCAGATCACTATAGTCTATTGATGGTGCTGGTTGAACTATAGGTTGTGGTGCTATAGTTAGGAGAGCCTTATTGTAACTCTGGCTTCTTCTCCTGAAGACCTGAAACTTCTTCTTGTTTGCCCTAGCAATCTCCTCATCTTCAGAGGCAGAAGTGCTGGCTATATCCACCCTCTCCTTAGGGCTTGGAGGCTTCTCAGGCTGCACATCTGGTGCCTTCTCAGTTTCTTTCCTGGCAGGGTCTTCATGAATATGCACTTGCTCCCCCTCAGCAACACCATTCTCTCTTTCAGCAGCAGCCTTGTCCATGTCAAAGTCATGTTGATCCAGATTTAGAAATAAATCTTCCATTGTATACTCTTGTGGTGAAGGAGCTGGAGAAATTCTTGGCTCTTCAACCACTGGATCAGTAACTTCTTGAACAACAGCAGATGTGTCTTCTATGACAGCATCAGAGACTTGGTTATCCAGCTGAATTTGCTGATGAACATCAGACAAATCAGTATCTTCTATAGGAAATTCTAAAGTATTGAGTTCAGTGATTACCTCTAGGATAATGGTGGTTGCTTGTTCACTGTCCAGTGTAGTGGGTTCATCTACAACTGGAAGCTCCCCCTGGCTTTGATCCTTGTGTATGGGGCTAGCTTGAGGTAGCTCCCCCTAGATCTCAGCATCATCTTGAGGAGCAGGAGACTTGACAGCAGGTTCTTCCTCATTCTCATCTGGAGTGAATTCAATTTGTTCTTCACTGTCTGAGCTGCTAGTGGACACTTGTGCCACAGGAGCAGTTTTCCTCTTCTTCTTTGGTGGAATCTCCTTCTCAGAAACTATCTTCTCAGGGGTTGGCATCTCCTTAGTCAACACCCTGTCTCATCTAGAGAACAACCTCATGTCCATTTTTCTCATGTGGTTGATTTTGCTTTCAGCAGCTGTACTCATTACCTCTGGAATTCTTCCAGCAAGGTATAGACTTAAAATTCTGCCCAGGTTGGTCTTCTTCATGCTTTCTTTAATCTTCTCATAAACTACCATAGACCAGTCAGTTTTTAAAGTGAAGATTATCCTTGTCATTATACTAAACATATGAGAAGACACTCTGTCATGCCCTCCTGGCTTACTGAGAATTACTTTTCCAACAATCTCAGACATGAATTTGCCTTGGCTGTTCATGCCCTTTCTGTTGAAAACTGAACCAATCTTCATTTTAGAATCAAGTCCACACCAGGTTAGAGCTTCCCTGGTCTTTGAAGTAGTAACCTCATCTTCCTCTAGAGTTCTTGGTAGCTGTAGAATCTTCCTCAAGCTCTTAGGGGATACCTTAATCTTTGCTCCATGAACTCTGGATTTGATTTTGTATCCAGATTCGTCCACCTTGGCTCCATTGAGGAATTCGAGTACCTCTTTCTTCCAGATTTTAGTTGGTTCAGAAACTAGATATTCTAACCCGGAATCTGCTACTAGGGTTATCACGTGCTTGATTTCTTGCTCAGCATCCTCAAAAGCACCGCGCACCAGCTCGTATCCTTCGTTGACATTCTCCTCAAGCTTAGGCGCCATTAGGGTTTGTAGAATTTGTCTTGAGAGAAGAGAGGTGTCGACACAGAAGTTTGGTCTCGAAACTTTGAAAGCGTGTCGACAAACTAAGACAAAACCCTATTTATACCTTTCTAATTTTGAAGATGAACAGGCGGGACAGCTAACTTAAAATGTGTCGACACTCGCAACAAGTGTCGACACTGACTTATAATGTCTAGACACATATGTGTCGACACAAGTTTAGTCAACAGATTTTATGTGTCGACACTTGTTTATGTGTCGACACAACATAACTCGACACATAGTCGAGACTTTACTTAGAAAATTCTGAGTAAAACTTAAGTGTCGACACCACTTTGGATGTGTCGACACCTACTTGACATGTGTCGACACTAATATTCTGAAGTGTCGACACCAACTTCCTAGATGTGTCGACACCTATTTCCTGAAGTGTCGACACCACTATTCTGTGTCGACACAGAAATCTCTATGTGTCGACACCTTTTTACTTAGCCATTTTCAATTCAGTAAACTTACTCTAAGTTTATCATTCCTAGTTCAATTTTAAATCTATTGAACTTAGCTTCTTCTAGGGGCTTAGTATACATATCAGCTACTTGATTATCAGTTTTAACATATTCTAATAAAATATCTTCTCTTTCTACATGCTCCCTAAGAAAATGATATTTAATTTCAATATGCTTTGTTCTACTATGGGATACAGGATTATTAGCTATTGAAATAGCACTAGTAGAATCACAAAAGAGTGGAGTTCTACTTACCTGAAATCCATAGTCCTCTAGCTGATGTTGTATCCACAGAAGTTGAGCACAACAACTTCCTGCAGCCACATACTCTGACTCTGTAGTGGAGATAGCCACACTTGTTTGCTTTTTGCTACTCCATGAAATTAGTCTCCCACCTAGGAATTGACAGGTTCCAGTAGTGCTTTTTCTATCTTCTTTGCATCCTGCAAAGTCTGCATCTGAATAACCTGTTAGTTCAAAATCCCCATTCATAGGGTACCAGAGGCCTAGATAGGGAGTGCCCTTAAGATATCTCAATATCCTTTTGACTGCTGTCAAATGAGACTCTTTAGGGCATGCTTGATACCTTGAACAGACACATGTAGCATGCATGATATCTGGTCTACTTGCAGTCAAGTATAATAGGGAGCCAACTATCCCTCTATACAAGGTTTCATCTACAGGTTTCCCTACATCATCCTTGCTAAGAGACATACTTGACCCCATAGGAGTCTTCATGGTACTGGATGAATCCATACCATACTTCCTTATGAGTTCTAGGGTGAACTTGGACTGACATATGGATAAACCACTTTCAGTCTGTTTAACTTGTAGACCCAAGAAAAACTTCAGCTCTCCCATACTACTCATCTCAAATTGACCTTGCATAAGTTTTGCAAACTTTTTCCAAAGACTGCTTTCAGTAGACCCAAATATAATGTCATCTACATATATTTGGACTAGTATAACTTTGCCTCTAGATTCCCTAAGGAATAGAGTCTTATCTATTTTCCCCCTTGAGAACTTGTTCTCAATGAGAAAACTAGATAGGGTTTCATACCAAGCCCTAGGGGCTTGCTTTAACCCATATAAAGCTTTCCTAAGTCTATAGACATGATGAGGTAGAGTTGGATCAACAAAACCTGAAGGCTGTTCCACATAGACTTCCTCTTTAAGATTACCATTCAGGAATGCTGACTTGACATCCATTTGGTAAACCTTGAATCCTTGATAGGTTGCATAGGCAAGAAACATCCTTATGGCTTCCAGTCTGGCTACTGGAGCAAAGGTTTGATCAAAGTCAATACCTTCTTCTTGCTTATATCCTTTAGCAACCAATCTTGCTTTATTCTTAATGATGACCCCTTGTTCATCCATCTTATTCTTGTAGATCCACTTGGTTCCTATTATATTGTGGTCTCTAGGTTTAGGAACAAGTTCCCAGACCTTGCACCTCTTGAACTGATTAAGCTCTTCTTGCATTGCTTCAGTCCATTGTGGATCTAGAATGGCTTCTTCAAACTTCTTAGGTTCAACTTGAGATAGAAAACTGGTGTAGATTGCAGCATTCAGATTTCTGCTCCTTGTTTGTACTCCTTGTCTTGGATCTCCAATAATCTGCTCTACTGGATGATCTCTAAGATGCCTATTGACTGGAGGCATCCTAACTTCTGGTTGAACCTCTTCAGCATCTCCATCATGTTATACTCCTTGTACTTCATCAGCAATTGGTACATGTAGTTCTCCCCCTGGACAACAGCCACTGTCTTCTACTTGCTGTCTTGCAGTAGGTACTTTTTCTATAGTAAGCTTGTCCATCTTCTTTGTTAAACCTGTGGGGCTGCATACACTACTAGACAACTCATTGTTAATAAGTTTAGTCTTATCAAAAACTACATGCACAGATTCTTCTACAACTTGTGTAGTCAAGTTGTAGACTCTATAAGCCTTACTGTTGTTGCTGTACACAACAAAAACTCCCTCTTGGGACTTGGCAGCAAACTTAGTCAAGTAAGACTTTCCATTGTTAAGTATGAAGCATTTGCAACCAAAGATCCTGAAGTAGGATAGGTTTGGTTTCCTGCCTTTCACAACTTCATAGGTGGTCTTGTTGAGGCCTTTAGTGATGGTAGCCATATTTATAACATGGCATGCAGTGTTGACTGCTTCAGCCCAGAAATACTCTGGCAGTGATGTATCACTTAATAGGATCCTACCAGCCTCTATCAAGGTCCTATTCTTCATCTCAGCAATGTCATTTTGCTGAGGTGTTCTAGGTGAAGAAAACTCTTGAAATATCCCAAATTCTTCACATAGTTTTGTCATGCTATCAGACTGAAATTCAGTACCATGGTCACTTCTAATCTTGACCACTGTACTATTTAGTTCATTCTGAATTTGCTTGACAAAGCTATAGAAGACACTAGGTGTTTCAGATTTCTGTCTTAAGAAGAACACCCAGGAAAACCTTGAGTAGTCATCTACAACTACAAAGGTATAGACCTTCCTACCTAGGCTGTGAACTGACATTGGACCAAAGAGATCCATATGCAAGAGGTATAAACACCTCACAGCATCTTTGTTTTCTATGCTTCTTAAGGTGGATCTAGTCTGCTTGCCCTTTTGACAAGCTGAGCAAATACCATCTTTAACACACTTAACTTGAGGACCATTCCTCACCAACTCTTTGCTAAAGAGTTTGCTAATACTCTTGTAGTTAAGATGGGCTAGCCTCTTGTGCCATTTGACACAATGAGAGACTGTCTCATCAGCTATAAGACACACTGGAGAATCATTGTTCTCAACCATAATGTCTAAGCAATAGACATTCCTTTTCCTATAACCAGTCAAAATGATCTTTTGATCAGTTGACCTCCTGATATGACAACCATTTTTAACAAATGAGATGTCATACCCTACATCACTTAATTGACTTATACTTATTAGGTTGTGTTTCAACCCTTTAACATAAGCCACTTGAGTAATGGTAACCAAGTTACTAGAAATGTTACCAAATCCTTTGATGATTCCTTTTTCAGAACCACCAAAGGTGACTTTTGGACCATCTTTTATTGGAATGTAGTCCCTTAGTAATCCTCTAGTTCCAGTCATATGTCTGGAACATCCACTGTCCAAGTACCATGTTGGGGTATGACCACTTGGACTTACCTGCAAAACAGATTAATGAACCTTAGAACCCAAAGAATTCTTGGGTCCTTGGTACTTGTTAGTTTGCAACTTGACAAAACTACCTACTGGCTTTCCAACAGGTAGATTGTTACTCACTTTGGCACTAGCATTGTGCCAACAGTCCATTGCAAAATGGCCAACCTTGCCACAGCACCAACATTCAAACTTATTGTACCTTTGCTTAGGTACTGTCTTTGCTGTCTTATTTACATCTGACTTGTTGAGTGTTGGGGCTTTGCCCTTGGACTTGGACTTGGACTTGGACTGCTCAGTCCTTGCAGGTTTAATAAAACCCAGTCCAGCCTTACCCTTGTGATGAACAAATTCATCAATTATGGGTAACACTGACTTAGGTTTAGAAAACCTAGCAACAAGCTCTCTCTCCTTCTGAAGATTAATCTCCAGACTCTTGATTTGATCATTTTTAAATGATATAGTTCCCATCTGAATCACTATAATGTGCTTCAGTCTGGCTATCTCATTAAGCTTTTGATCAAATAATTTCTCAGAATCTGTTGCAGCAGCTTTCAGATCAGCAATTTCCTTTGCCTGACTTTTGGCTAGGGACTTGCTCTTCTTGTAAGCTTGCAACAGTACTTTATATTCATCTATAAGCTGATGAATATCTTCCTCAGACTCAGATACACTCTCATCACTAGATGATGATGAATCTGATTCTGTACTGGCACAAGAAACTGAACTTAAAGTTGAACTTTGTACCTTACTGGGTCCTGGCTGCTCCAGGATTTTGTCATTCTCTGTCAAAGCCATTAGCCCTTGGCATTGACTGTCTTCTTGTTCATATATAGACTCCATAATCTGCATGTATTCTTCTTCTTCTTCTTCAGCAAACAACCCTATGTATGCCTCAGCATCAGACTCAGTTTATGAAGAAGAAATATCTGACAGAGTCTTCTCCTTTTTGGCAACAAAAGACTTCTCTTTCTTGCCTTTGAAATGAGTCTTCTTCCTGTCACTAGACTCCTTTCTCTTTTCTGGACAATCTGCAACAACATGGCCTTGTCTATTGCAGCAATAACACACTATTTTTGAACCAGTTGCCTTACTAGATTTTGTCCTCTTTCTGTCTTTCTTTGAAGACTTTTTGTTCTGATAGAAGTCTTCTTTTCCTTGTGAAGTAGAAGGCCTTGACCTCCACTGTTTCTTCTTCAAGAATTTCTGAAAATGTCTAGTGAAGGCAGCAAAGTCTTTATCACTTTCACTGCTTTCAGACTTTGTGCTGACTGACTTATCTGACTCTGATTCAGCTACCTTTGGAGGTGGAGTAGGTGACTTACCTCTGTACTTTCTGGGGGCTTCTGTCTTGAAAGCTACAGTTCTTTCCTTATATTCATTTCTTGTTGATTTCTCCTCCTCTTTCCTCACTGTCAACTGCATTTCATATGGCAACAATTTGCCAAACAATGTAGGTGGAGGAA
Source organism: Platanthera guangdongensis (assembly GCA_039583875.1). Lineage (NCBI taxonomy): Eukaryota > Viridiplantae > Streptophyta > Magnoliopsida > Asparagales > Orchidaceae > Platanthera > Platanthera guangdongensis. The sequence goes on from CM077157.1 coordinate 107,943,342, forward strand.
TTTCTCCCAACTTAGTCATTTCTCTAATGACACAAATCTTTGTGTCCCAATCTTTAGTTAAGGACCTTAGGAACTTGTCATTTAGTTCATAATTACTGAACTCACTTCCATAAGACATGAGTTCATTCACTATCATATAGAACTTCTTATAGCACTCAGTTATGCTATCACCCTTTCCTTGTCTAAAACTTTCATACTCTTGATTTAGCAAGGATTTTCTATCTTGCCTAACTTCTTCAGAACCCTCCATATACACAATAAGAGTATCCCACATCTCTTTGGCTGTCTTACAGTGTATAAGATTCTGAAAAGTTGCATCATCTATGACACTCACTATAATGTTTTGAGCCCTTTTGTCCATGGTGGCTAGGACAATCTCATCCTTAGTAATTTCAGAGAAATCCTTTGGTGTTCTCTGATTTGCATCTAGAACTGATATCTTCATAGGTACATATGGCCCCTCTTTTACTGTGATGTAAATCCTAGGGTCTGAGGCTTCCATAAACAGCCTTACCCTTTCCTTCCAGATCCCAAAGATCTCTTTCCTGCATATGGGCAATTTCATGGAACCCAATTCCTTGTGATTCTCAGAGGAACCCATGGTTCTTGATTTTCTTGAATCTGTAATTTGACTTAGACTGAATCTGCCAATCAGGATCTCCTTATACTGTTAGTCCTTTTTGAGGAACCTCCCTCTGATACCACTTGAAAGATATAGTACCTAAACACCTAGAGGGGGGGGGGGTGAATAGGTGACCTAATTCTTTTTTAACTTTAATGGCAGCAATCAGTTTATAATACAGAATCTATTCTACTACTGCACAGCAATCACACAGCAAATCACAATCACAGCAGACACAGAGTTTTATAGTGGTTCCCCAAGCTTTGGGTACATCCACTTTCCCCCTTCGCCAATCTAGCAGTGTACTAGATTCGGCCAAACTTCTCCACTATCTCAGAACCCAAATTGGTTCCTACACCTTAGGCCCAATGCCCTACAACTCAGCTTTTCCACAAAGCCTACACTCAGCCACAAAGGCCTACACTCAGCCACCCAGGCCTACACTCAGATATTTCAATCTCCTACACTCAGGCTCTCAAGTCCTACACTCAGCCTTTATAATTACAGGCTTACAAAAACTCAGATCCAAAGGATCCTATAAGATAAAAATGATTATACAATTGTTAACTCAGCAACCCAAAGACAAGAGAGGGGAGTTGTGAGTTTCTTGATGAGTTCTTGGAAGAACTCAGCTGGATTCAATCTGACTTAGCTTTCTTCAAAGCTTCTTGAAAGTAGAATTCAATAAGATTGACTCCTTCTGTAGTTGATCCTTGACCTCTGCTTCTTAAGATCCAGAATAAAACTGAACCCTTCTTCTCAGCCTAGTTCCAACGGCTGCTTTCTTGGATGGAGCCCTCTCTCTCCAACGTCTTAGATCTGCACTTGGACAGCTAGATCTTCTTGTTTTGATACTTGAACAATAATTTGAACAGCTCTGTGAACCACTTATGTCAACAACAGTTTCTGTAGACTGTATGAGCCTATTTATAGGCCTTCTTCATGGTAACCGGCTGGTCCGGTCCATAACTGAATTCTGACATCTCTGACAGGTGCTGTAGACTGGCTGGAACGGCAGCTGTCAAGTCATCCAGTCAGTTCTTGAAAGTTCTCTAACTGTCTGAAAGTGTCGAGACTTTCTGCCTTTAAGTGTCGACACTTATAGACCAAGTGTCGACACAAGTTGTGTAAGTGTCGACACAAGTATACAAGGTGTCGACACAACTCCTTGTGTTGTAGATTCTATGTCTCGACACAGTTTCTTCTTTATGTGTCGACACTGAAATTGAGTGTCGACACAAGTACTTGATCTTCTGTATTTTGCTGAATTCTTCTAAGTGTCGACACATCTTCTTTGTGTCGACACATCTTCATGTGTTGAATCTGTTAAGTGTCGACACTGCTTCTTGGTGTCGACACATGTCTTCAGTTTTGATACTTGCTGAGTGTCGACACAGCTCCTTGTGTCGACACTTGATTCTTCTGTTGAGACTTCAGCTGAGTGTCGACACATTCCCATAGTGTCGACACTTGTACTTAGAATATTTTGTTGATCTTGCTGTTCTTTGTTAAGTGTCGACACAGCTCCATGTGTCGACACTTTCTTCAAGTGTTGAGTCTTCAGCTGAGTGTCGACACATACTGTCTTGTGTCGACACTTTCTTTAAGTGTTGACTCTTCTGTTGTGTGTCGACACATTGTTCTGGGTGTCGACACTTACTTCAAGTGCTGACTCTTCTGTTGAGTGTCGACACATTGTTCTGAGTGTCGACACTTATACTTAGTCTCTGCTGACTTTTGCTGAGTGTCGACACAGCTCCAATTGTCGACACTTATTGGTGTAGACACAGTTCTTCTAGGTGTCGACACTGCTGTTAAGTGTCGACACTGTTTTACTGTACTTTCTTCATTGAGTGTCGACACAGCTCCTTGTGTCGACACTTTATGTCTGGTGTCGACTCTGCATCCCAGGTGTCGACATAATGACTCCAAGTGTCGACACTGCTTGTCTCGGTGTCGACACAAGTCTTCTTAAGTGTCGACACTTTCCCTCTGGGTGTCGACACATGTACTTAGAAACTTTTTGCTTCAGTCCTGCAAATACTTAACCTGCACATGTAACTCAAAATACATCAAATACATTTTGATGTATATCATTGAGTTGGGTGAGGCTTCTTCAAATCAGGTACATTTAACCAATGTACCCAACAAAAGTCAACCTGCAGACCAATATCAACTGGAGAGGATGATCCAAGCTTTGGTTCAGGGCTGGAGGTTCTTTCTTGCTCAGTAGGTTTCTTCCTTGTTCCCTTAGAGGAGTCCTTTATTGCTGAAGGTTGGCTCATTGGTAGGACCCTAGTGAATCTATCCAAAGTATTTATGTTCATTCTCTTTAGGTAGTGAATCTTCATCTCATGTTCATGTTTGAAGGTATCAGGATAGGTGTTCACTAGGTATAAGGAAAGAATTATGCCCAAGTTTGGAGAGGGTATACAGTCTACTATTCTCTGATAGATGAGAGAAGACCATGAGGTCTTTCTATTCAGGATAATTCTGGTCATGACATCAAACATGGACTTGAAGATAGTGTCATGTGATCCAAGTTTGCAGATAAGGGCTTTCCCTGCAATATCTGCTAGTAATTTGCCTCTCTGATTGAAGAATTTTCTTTTAAGAGACCCAGATTTGGCCTCATTGTATCCACACCATCTGAGGGCACTGTCACTGTCCGAGACGACGAGCACTTCTTCCTCGCTAGGGTTGACGGAGGGTATATGAAGGGTCATTCCTAGTCTCTTAGTGTTTACCTTTATTTTGATATCTTCAATCTTAGATTTAAGAGAGTTCTGAGAGGAAGACACTTTAATGTACCAGAAGAATTCAACTAACTCCTTTTTAAGAATGGTGGAGGGTTCGGACAGGGCGTACTCCAGGCCTGTAATTTCAATCATCCTTATTACTACTTTAATCTCTGGAGAGGCATGACTGAATCCATCCTTCACAATTTCGTATCCTTACTGGAGCTCCTTGATGACATTTGGCGCCATTGTTCTAGTGCGGCAAGACGCTGAGAGGTTTTCGGTCTCGACGGCTAGGGTTAAGACATTTAAAGAGTGAAGTGGTTTTTCGTCTCTTATCGCCTTTCTATTTATACCAAAAGGGTTCAATTATCAATTATGCATTTTTATCCTAAAACTTATACATTTCATTTTAACCGGTTGTGTTATGCTTCCTGTTATGAACCAGGTGATTTAGTGCTTTGATTCTTCTACCTCTCAGCTTTTTTTCTACTTATTCACTGCATATTTAATTTGTGGCTAACCTCACTGATTGGATGTACAATCAATTTGACTTAATAAAAATTTTAATAATTTTAAATAGAAGGGGACCTAACATGTTAATGAGCCAGTTGTATTGGCACTCCGATTTATGCATTGGTTTACCTTAAAACTTGCTAATAAGATATTTGACGTTTAGAATAAAGCCTACAAAAATTAACAGTGTAGATAATTGAATCACTGTTTTCTATTTGGTGTGCTTGATTAGGTTCGGCCTGAGCACATCTAACATTATCAATTAGCAAACTTAATCTCTATATAGGAGAGAGAGACTTACCTTAAGTCTTGCTTCCTTTAGCTTTTGAGGATTACATTCTTGACAATCTCAATCTTAATTTGTTGCTTTTCTTGGAGTATATTCTTAGAGCAACTATCATGTCCCACATATTTACCTGGAACACCCATTGTCCAAATACCAAGTCTTAATTGGACAGGTACTTGGACTATCCTGCAAAACAGAATTCATTTACGCTTAGGAATCCAGAGATAACTGGGTCCTAGATTCTTGTTAGCATCATAAAACTTTTGCCCAATTCTCTGCCTGGGCTGAGCACCATTCTGTCCACTAGTAACATTCAGGTTATGCCAACAATCAATGGCAAAGTAACTCAGTTTCCCACAGCACCAATATTTACGAATTTTGTATCTTCTCTTTAGGCCAGCACAAAATTATTGTCCATGAGAGAAGTGAGCAACACCAGACTTTACTCGATGAGCATTGCATGATGCTGCCCCCTTCTTCTTGAGTGAAGGTGATGAGGGAATAAATACAGCTGGTCCAGTATGGGCCTGATGTATTTTTGGATCTACAGTCGTGGAACAGTTTTTTGTTCTAAATTCGTATGCAAAATGATTTTTTTGTTGATACATAATCTTGACAATCAAATGTATTACATAGTGGACATGAGTGCTCCGATTAAATCCGTCGTTATCAACAATGACATTTAGCATCAAAGAACACCATCTAGAAAATCTATAGAAAAAATAAAATATAGGCAATAGGAAGAGGCATACCATCTCTTGGGAGAGGGGATTTACCCCCGTGAGCTTGCAGTGAGTGACAACCACCCTGTGGAGCTGGTCTGTCTGGCTGTGCAAAAGCTTTTTCTGCGAACCCAGAAGCCGAACAAGGGACTCGACGGAGCCGTCTAACCCTAATACCGGAAAGGAACTCTCCGCAGTAGCGAGGACAATCGCCATCCTCGATACAAATCGCGAAATCACCCGGAAGGGTGATCATCAGGAACCCATTGTGGAATTTTGGTGCGCCTGATTTGCTGCTGCGGAAGCTAGACGCTGACGGACATGAGCGAGCAAGGAAGGAATGGATCGCCAGCAATTAGGGTTTCAACTGTTGGTGGAGGGCGGCTGGGAGAAGGAAAACTAAAGGGGAAATTATGACCTCGGTGATTTGTAGCTAGCGCCGATCAGCCTATGGACGAGAAATCCAGAGAGACGGCCGCACGGCGATGGATGATAACCTGGAGGAAGATGAACAAGAAACGCGGATGCCTGTGCTCGTGATAAAGACCGATACCCAAGAAGTTAATACTAAATATTAGCCACATTTTTTACTTTTCATGGCTAATACGAAGGTATTAGCCATGCTTTTTTTTTGTAACCGTGGCTAAAGACTAAATATTAACCACGATTTTGCGATCATGGCTAATACTAATGTATTAGCCACGGTTTTGAACCCTGGCAAAAAAAAGTGTAGCTAATGCTCATTTTTCTAGTAGTGTGTTGTTGGTGTTCTGCAGCTGCTGCAGTAGTTCCCTCACCGTTATGAGGTAGCTTAGTTTTGTTGTTTTCTTTAATTCAGACAAACATACTTTTAGGTGGGTTCGTGTCAGGTTGTTGATGCCCACTGGAGTTTTGTAGAATGTTAAGTACTTGCTAGCTGCTAAGCCTATTTTTGTTTGAATTGTTAGTTTTACTTGCTCTCTGAGAATGTTTTTATGCTAGGTTCCATGTTAGATATTTTAAAGATATAAAAGTATTACTTCTATCAGCTCATACATGTTACCTTTCAAAACTTAAGTCACTATGTTTTAACAAACGTATAAGTTATTTCTCTACTCATATTAAATCTCGAGTCATGTATACCATGAGTTGTCCTTTGTAGATATTTATACTCATGCAGGGTGTTAATCAACAGAAACAAAGTATTTTTCGCAACGTATATCTATATTTTTACTTGTGGGCTAGTCGATCCACTGAACCGAGTGATACGACCATCAAAACTTAACTTAAATTGCAGTTTCTTCATAATAACTTGAGGATTTTCATATAAAGTGTTAGAGTTAGAGTTTGCCTGAGCGTCTACAGTTATCCTCTGCACGGCGTGGCATCACGACGCGTGTTTTCTCTTACTCTGATATATATTTTAAATGCGGAGAAAATGCGGGTTGTGACACTCCTGCATTCAACACTCTCAATGCTTTGTGACGTGTGCCTGAGTCTCTTATAAGAGCAGGCGAGAGGGGTGGGCAATCCCGCACTCGGCCGGATAATGGCCTTCTGCTAGGGCCTACGGGAAGGCTTGCGCCTAGGGGGAGGGGAAAGCCCACGGAGATCAGCAAAAGGGTTTCCGTCCAGTATGGTACAGAGATAAAATTACTTGGATGCCCTTAGGTCTGCATTTAGCTCCTCAAAATAACAAAGTTACGCTGTTGGCAAACCTAGTTGGGCTGCAAATATCCTTTTAGGACATCAGATTTACACTGTTGGCAGACCAGATACCTGGAATCTATAAATAGATCCACAGAGTACCTCAAATGGCAAGCTTTCATATTTTCTCAAGTTTCATAGTGCTTTTTGAGGTACTCTTAGCTCAGCAAATAGCTCAGGAGGGAAAGCGCTTTGAGATCTTCCGAGTTAGTGGAGGGACCTCCCAGCTGAGGTTTAGGGTCAGTTATTTGGTTCCTGTTTGTTAGAAACCAGGTCGGGGGTCCCACACGGGTAAAGGCCCGCCCCCGACCGACTGCATTCTAACACATCCCCAACCAAATCTCCGTGCAAGGCTCCGAATTCACACACGGGAATATTGCATGGCAGGTTGTTGAGAGCTGGTCTCGACCCCAGGACCTCCTTTATCAAACCCTTATTCAAGGACCAGACACCCAACTGTACTGATAAAGGAGGTGCTGGGGTCGAGACAAGCTCTCAACAACCTGTCGTGCAATATTCCCGTGTGTGAAGTCGGAGCATTGCACAAAGATTTGGTTGGGGATGTGTTACACTGCTGTCGGCCAGGGCCGGGCCTTTACCCATGTGGGACACCCGACCTGGTTTCTAACAAAAGATGACCATCTTTTGTTAGAAACCATGCCGGCCACGAGGCTCCGAATGTATAGGGGAATATCGGGCTAACTCCGGTTCATGGTAGACTGCAGTCTAACGGCACATCATCCCCAACCAATCTCCCGCAAGGCTCCGAATTTTAATACGGGAATATTGCAGGTAGGTTGTTCAGGCCCGGGGCTTGATCCCAGCACCTGCTTTATAAGAGGGGACTAGCACCGCCTCTCATACCCAACTGAGCTGCAGCGCAATTGGGTATGAGAGGCGGTGCTAGTCCCCTCTTATAAAGCAGGTGCTGGGATCAAGCCCCGGGCCTGAAAAACCTACCCGCAATATTCCCATATTAAAATTCGGAGCCTTGTGGGAAATTTGGTTGGGGATGATGTGCCGTTAGACTGCAGTCTACCACGAACCGGAGTTAGCCCGATATTCCCGTATACATTCAGAGCATTGGGGCCAGCGTGGTTTCTAACACTGTTGAATTTTCTCAAAGTGCTCAACGAGATAGTCTGACGCCAAATTAATATTCTGAGAACTATCAAGATCACACATTAATCATGGGGAAACCAAGAAAGCAAGCTCAAACACCAAATGCAAGTAGAAGGAACAAGTAGATCATATATTTATTTACTTCTTTACAAAATGAGGTATACGTGGCGAGACATGATTTCACCAGCACACAAGGAAAAAACAAAAAGTCAAAACAATCCGAGCGGGCAGAACTAGAGACCACCGAGACCGCCCAGTCCGCCAAAGTCGTCGAGCCCGCCCGAACTGTTGCTGCTGCTAGAAGACGAATAGAACACGGAGTCTGCCGAGACCGCGAGGTCGCGCGGACACGCCGTTATTCGCTAACTACTGCTGAACTGAAGAACAGACCGCCTACCAGCCCGAGTCCGGCGGACAGGTTATTGAACTTGGAAAAAACTGAAGCAGAGAAAACTGTCAAGCCGTAGAAGTGACCTGCTGAGACCGCCGATTGTAACCGCAAACTTCACTGATCCCTACCGAAGTCAAAGCCAAACTCTTGGCTCCACAGTGCTAGCCGCGCAACCTGCAAACAGCAATCAATTATCTCTTCTCAACCCGCGCGGTCAGGAAAACCCAGACCACAACAATTAACCAAGACTCAAATTACTATTCACTCAGTTACTGTAGACGTGCCGGGGGGTCTATTTATAGGCAGGGTGAGGAGTGTGGTCACCGCCCTAATGAATAGAGTCACCGCCCCAGTTCGCGACCAACACAACCCAGTCTGTCGAGTCCGCAAGGACTTTGCCAGACTTCAAACCCGCCAGGAGCCCGGTCAAAAACAGACCACCACTATGTGGACACTACACTAGTCCGCACAACACGCAAGCAAAGCTCCAGTCCGCCACTCAACACAGTACGCGGACACAGCCACAACCCATGCTGCATCAGTCCGCACACTATATGCGGACGAAGCGGCTGTCCACACAGCTCGACAACAATTCCACAGTTCACCACGAGTCCATGACCAACAGGTAGTCCGCCCGGTCAACAACGGACTCTGCCAACACCATGGACTTGTCACAGAAAATGACCAAGTCCAGCAGCCCATCAAGCAACTAGCGCGAGCTTGGCAGACACAAAAAGACCCAGTCCGCCAACATCAGGACAATCCGCCACAATGAATGTGGCCAACACCCTTCGCATCCCCAGAGAGCTAGGCAAGGACCCAAGCAGATCTCCAAAAGCAGTCCGCTAAGGCAGACACCGCGGACTCAATCAAGTCCGCAACAACTCTCGCGGATAACCACCAATCCGCCCAGTTACCATAAGAACCGACTTAACTACAGAACCACAGGTCGAGCAGAGCACCGCCACTAGACCGCCAAAGACAGGCCGCACAGGCTGCTACACAAGAATAGTCAAGCCACCAAGTCCAACAGGCAGGAAACCCAGGCCGCAACAGCAGTCAGCCCAGGCCGTGGACTCAGACCGCTCAGACTGCTCGGCCTGCTCCATCACCCACTTTCACTTCACAAATTTCAACACTCCCCCTTGAAGTGAGAAGTAGTGATCAAGCCCAGCAAACATCGTAACCGTTGAAATGGCCCCTTCGACAGCGGCTTCGTGAAGATGTCAACAAGATTGTCTTCACTCCGAACATGCCCGACCATAAGAGATCCCTCCAACACATTCTCCTTTATAAAGTGATGTTCGATCTCAATATGCTTGGTCCTTGCGTGACAAATTGGATTTTTCACCAGTTTGAGAGCACTCTCATTATCACCTCGGAGCAAAGTAGGACCCTGCACTTCCTCATGAACATCCTCTACAAGCCTCCTCAAACAGATGGCTTCTCGAGCAGCCAAGGCCAAAGCCTGGTACTCTGATTCGTAGTAGACACTGACACTGAGTCCTGCTTCTTGTTATACCATAAGATGCAAGCTGATCCACAAGTGAAAACATAACCCGAAGTTGATCTTCAATCATCCGAGTCACCACCATAATCAGCATTCGTGTATCCAAGCAAAGAAAAGCCTGTGTCCCTTCTATAGAGGAGTCCCATATCAGAAGTCTCCTTGACATACTTCAAGATATTCTTTGTCGCTACCAGATGAGACTTCTTTGGCTCAGCCATAAACCGACTTACTCGGTCAACAACGTAAGCAATGTCTGGCCTTTTAATCGTTAAGTAGATCAAGCTCCTCACTAGAGCTCTAAACACTAAGGGATCAGGAATTATCCTTCCTTCATCTCGTCGAAGCTTCAGACCAAAATACATTGGAGTAGAGCAACTCTTCCCTTCCTTCATGCTGAATCGATTCACAATGCGATCCGCACATCCTTTCTGGCAAATGAGTATCTCACTCTCCTTCCTCTCCACTTCAAGCCCAAGGAAATGGTGGAGTTCACCCAGATCCTTCATCTCGAACTTGATAGCTAGCTCTGCCCTGAGCCTAGTTACTTCCTCTTCAGAATTCCTTGTGATGATCATGTCATCAACATACAACAAGGCAAGGACCTGGGGCTCCCCCTTCTTCTTGATGAACAAGCTTGAATCCGAGTTGGAAGAAAGATATCCGCAGAATTGGAGGTATTCTGCTATCTTCCCATAACAAGCTCTTGGAGTATGCTTTAACCCGTAGAGAGCCTTCCTGATCTTGCAGACATAGTACAGATGAACTTCAGAGACAAATCCAAGGGTTGATCTCTGAAGATGTCCTTATCAATCTCTCCGTAAAGAAAAGTGTTCATCACATCAAGCTGTCACATCCTCCATCCTTGGCAAGCAGCCAAGGCGATCACCACCTGAACCAAAGTCATTTTTGCAACTGGACTACATGTCTCCTCATAGTCCTCTCCATACTGTTGTGAGAATTTTCGAGCAACAAGGCGAGCCTTGTATCTATCAATGCTCCCATCGGCTTCTTCTTCAACTTGTACACTCACTTGCAAGTCACTAGAGTAATGTCATCAACCTTGGGCACTAGGTCACAGGTTTCATTCTTCTTGAGAGCAGCAATCTCCTCTTTCATGGTATCTTCCCACTCCTTGACTCCTGTGGCTTCATTGAAGTTTGTAGGCTCTCGCTCATCCAGAGGACCTGCAAAGAAGCAGGAGACAAAACTCACTGCATTCCCATCACAGTATCAAGCTGGTGGCTTGACAATCCTCTTTGATCTCCGAAGAGTCTGCTCCTTGCTCACCACCTCCATTGCTTCTTCAGGCTCAGCTCCATTCCCGGGAACACTTTGAGAAATGCTCCCCCTGCTCCCTGAATTAGAAGCCTCTGCCCTAGAGCTTGAAGCAACATGAGCTGTTGGTGATACAATAAGCTCCTCTTCCAGAATTTCAGCAGCCACCTTCTACTCTTTATCAACCTTGCTCTCTAATAGCTCAATCGAGCCTCCTACATACGACTTCAGTTCATCAAAGATCACGTCTCTTGATACAACAAACTTCTTCGTCGCAGGATCCATGCATTTCCATCCCTTCTTCCGCTCATTATATCGTACAAAGACAAGCTTCTTTGCCTTTGCATCAAGCTTTGTCCTTGAAGCATCCGAGACATGTACATATCAAGTTGATCCAAACACCCGAAGGTATTCCACGCTGGGCTTCTCCTTCAGAAACATCTCAAAAGGAGACTTCATGTTGATCGGACTGAGTGGCATCCGATTGATAACATAAGAAGCACAAGACATCCTTCCTGCCCAGAAGTACCTAGGAATGTCTTTCGCATGAAGCCAACACTTGCAGGTTTCCATCAGATGACGGATCTTCTGCTCCGCTACTCCGTTTTGTTATGGAGTATGAGCACAAGTAAGCTCTCTCTGGATCCCGTTCTTCCTGCAGAAGTTAGAAAACTCGGAGGAGACAAACTCACCATCGTTGTCTGATCTAAACTTCTTGATCCGCAAGCCAAGTCGGCCCTCCACTAGCTCCTTGAACTCCACAAACAACTGAAAAGCTTCTGACTTCTCCTTCAAGAAATATACCCAAGTGTATCTTGAGTAGTCATCAATCAAAACGAGCATGTATCTGCTCCCACCAAGGCTAGCAGTGATGGTTGGTCCCATCAAGTCACCATGGATACACTCCAATGGTCTCTTGTTACTCGTATGTGACTTATCAAACAAAAGGCGATGAGCCTTACCGTAATGACACCCCGCGCAAATGTGACCATCGCCAAAGGAAGATAGCTTAGGCAAGCCTCTCACAAGGCTCCTGTTTGCCATAGCTTTCAACTTATCCATTCCTACATGCATCATCCTCTCAAGCCATATAGCAGGGCTATCATTAGCCCTCATCCGATCAATGTAAGAGTTTGTTGTAAGAACAAACAAGTTCTTAACTCTCCTCCCAACGTGAGCAACATCAGCATTTACCGCTGATACGTTGCGAAGGAACTTCAATTCTGTTGGCCCAAACAGAATGTTATAACCTGCGTCTACCGCATTGGTCACAGAGAAGAGGTTCTTCTTCATGCCCGGTACATTATACACACTCCTTAACGTGAGTGGCCCCTTGTCACTACCCAAGGACACAATCCCCTCCTTCTTTACTGCATAAACAGTATTATCGGCAGTAATGATAGCTTCGTTACCTGAGTAAGTTTGCAGCGAGGAGAACTTTGACTTGTCTCCGGTGAGGTGATGACCACAGTCGGAGTCCACGATCTACTCGTCGTTGAAGTCAACATCGGACAAAGCACAAACACGGGTGCCTGTCATGAAAGCTTCACCCCATCCAGCTTTCTCAGTATTAGAGCAAGCTTCCTCCTTGCCTGCAGCACGCCCATGTTGCAGTTTGACCTTGCAGTCACGCTTGAAGTGTCATCGTTGATGACACCTGTAGCACTTCAAGTTTTTTTTCCAATCCTTCTTAGGAGCAGCGCTCCTCTCTGGCTGATAAGAGATTGAAGACTCATTTTCAGCAGCGGTGTTCTTCTTCTTCCCTTCCCATATCTTCTTCTTGCCTATGAACAACGCTTCACTACCTTCTTCAGAGATAGTGGTTCCAGCCATCTGTCTGGCCAAACTTTCCTGCGAAGCAAGCAGGTTCTCAAGCTCCAGCAGAGATGGCTGAGTGGCCCAACCTTGAACAGAGGTTACAAAGGCAACATACTCTCTCCGCAAGCCGTGGATAATGAACCTTTTCAACTTGGCCTCAGAGATGGGCTCATCAGGATCAAGCGCTGATATCTCAACACACAGACTTTTCATCTTCAAAAAGAACTTAGAGATGGTCAGGTCTCCTTGAGTCGTTCTAGCCAACTCATTCTCTAGGAACTGTAGCCTCGCCACATTCTTCCTATTGAACAACCCATCAATAGTTGTCCGAATATCAGCAGCCGACTCACATCCAATGATGTGATCAAACAGCTCCGGTGAAACAGCCCTCTTGAGGGTAAACTCAGCCTTTACGTTAGTTTTCCACCAGACTCTTACCAGCTCAGTAGTCCCAAACGTAGGTGTAACTTCCTGTCTGTCGTCACCACCGACGACCTCCCATAGCTCCTCGCCCAGAAGAAAACTCATGCACGACTTCCACTTTTTAAAGTTAGTCGTGGTTATGAGTTCAATACCCAGACATCTTGCATAGCTCCCGTCCATTGCAGCAACCTTGGTTATGCTTTCAGAAGCACAGAGCACAACACAAGTTGATCACCGGTCAAGCAACTGAACCTTGTTCTGATACCATGTTGAATTTTCTCAAAGTGGTCAACGAGATAGTCTGACGCCAAATTAATATTCTCAGAACTATCAAGATCACACCTTGATCATGTGGAAACCATGAAAGCAAGCTCAAACACTAAATGCAAGTAGAAGGAACAAGTAGATCATATATTTATTTACTTCTTTACAAAGCGAGGTATACGTGGCGAGACATGATTTCGTCAGCACACAAGGAAAAAACAGAAAGTCAAAACAATCCGAGCGTATAGAACTGGAGACCGCCGAGACCGCCCAGTCCGCCAAAGTCACCGAGCCTGCCCGAACTGCTACTGCTGCTAGAAGACGAATAGAACACGGAGTCCGCCGAGACTGCGAGGTCACGCGGACACGCCGTTCTTCACAGACTGCTGCTGAACTGAAGAACAGACCGCCTACCCGCTCGAGTCCGTCGGACAGGTTATTGAACTTGGAAAAAACTGAAGCAGAGAAAACTGTCAAGCCGCAAAAGCGACCTGCTGAGACCGCCGATTGTAACCGCAAACTTCACCTATCCAGGCCGAAGTCAAAGCCAAACTCCTGGCTCCACAGTGCTAGCCGCGCAACCTGCAAACAGCAATCAGTTATCTCTTCTCAACCCGCGCTGTCAGGAAAACCCAGCCCGCAACAATTAACCAAGACTCAACTTACTGTTCACTCAGTTACTGTAGACGTGTTGGGGGGTCTATTTATAGGCAGGGTGAGGAGTGTGGTCACCGCCCTAATGAATAGAGACACCGCCCCAGTTCGCAGCAAACACAACCCAGTCCGCCGAGTCCGTAAGGACTTTGCCAGACTTCAAACCCGCCAGGCGCCGGGTCAAAAACAGACCTCCACCATGCGGACACTACGCCAGTCCGCACAACATGCAAGCACAATGCCAGTCCGCCACTCAACACAGCACGCGGACACAACCACAACCCATGTTGCATCAGTCCGCACACTATACGCAGACGAAGCGACAGTCCGCATATCTCGACAACAACGCCATGAGTCCACGACCAACAGACAGTCCGCCCGGTCAACAGCGGACTCTGCGAACACTACGAACACCATGGACTTGTCACAGAAAATGACTAAGTCCAGCAGCCCATCAAGCAACTGGCACGAGCATGGCAGACACAAAAAGACCCAGTTCGCCAACATCAGGACAGTCCTCCACAAAGAATGTGGCCAACACCCTTTGCATCACCGGAGAGCTCGGCAAGGACCCAAGCAGATCTCCAAAAGCAGTCCGCTAAGGCGGACACCACAGACTCATTCAAGTCCGCAACAACTCCCGCGGATAACCACCAATCCGCCTGGTTACCACAAGAACCGTCTTAACTGCAGAACCACAGGTCGAGCAGAGCACCACCACCAGACTGCCAAAGACAGGCCGCATAGGCCGCTACACAAGAACAGCAAAGCAACCAAATCCAATAGACAAAACACCCAGACCGTAACAGCAGTCCGCCCAGGCCGCAGACTCAAACCGCTCAGACTGTCCGGCCTGCTCCATCACCCACTTTTACTTCCCAAATTTTAACACCTCGCCGACCTCAACTTTGTTAGAAGGAGCGTACAGCCGTATCCCACCTCGCAAGGTATCTAGGCTGCCTTCCTTAAACTCCCTTAGAGGGCTGCAGCCCAACCGACCCAACCCATCTCCACGTGCCGCGTTCGGCCCAAGCCCAACACCAGGTGGCCTACCTTAAACTGGCCACGTGACGGGTTGTTGGAGGTCATATCCTCCCTTAGATGAACCAAACTCGATAGTCAAGCGCGCACCACAGGGACTTCCCAGGAGGTCATCCATCCTTTGACTACTCCAGCCCGAGCACGCTTAACTATGGAGTTTTTCAACTTCTCATCACCAATTGAGCTGCAACTCAATTGGTGTTGGGAAGTGAAAGAACTTTATAGTTAAGCGTGCTCGGATGTGAGTAGTCCTGGGATGGGTGACCACCTGGGAAGTCCCCGTATGGGCGCTTAACTGGATCACTTATCATCGAAAGGAGGTCGGGGGATCGAGGCCGGATGACAATGCCTTGCCGACCTCAACAACCCGCCACAAACCAGTTAAAGGGAGGTCAACCCGGCTTGCAGATCGGCGACTATAGCTCAAAATTGGAATAACGGGCAGTCCGCGCGGCTTGGTTTGCGGTCTGTGCGGACTCCTTAGTGCAGTAGTAGAACCAGCGACTACTTGTTCTGTCCACGCGGTTTGATTTGCCTTGTAATTGCTTCACGAGTAAAAAATTTGTTATTTCACAAGCTAAAAAATTTTTAGTATGTGGAGTTATATTAATACTTAGTATGTGGGCAGAGTTGCGATTCAGTAATCGACGACGTCTTGCTGTTATGTATTAGTGTTTTGCAAAAGTCAAAGAGTTATAATTCCAGTTGATGTTATTTTTAGTACCTGGAGTTAGCACATTTTGAAGTAGTTCTTGACTTGATATTTTTTCTATTTTGTATATATATACTTGAAGTAATTAATATTATCAAAGAAATAGTACTAAAAAAAAGGCACACTTAGGCGGTATAGTTAGATGGGATAGTAAATATGGAAATACGAAAAATTAAGGGACAAACGCCACTCAAGATGCGCCGGTATATGAGGTTCGATGATGCACGATTTATATTAGATCAAACACCCGTTGTTGCCGCTTCTCAGCTGCTGCTGTTTCTCCGCCGGTGCGGCCGCTTGAAAAATGATTGTGACATCAATTTTCTCTGCCGCTGCAGCTTCAATATATATATATGCCGTTGAACAATTATGATTGGCGTTTGTTCCAATTATATGTTAAACTGAGCCTGAATTATATATAAGCAGTTAGGATATTTTATGGTTTAATTATATATGCCTGAATTATGAAGCCTGAATTATTAAGCGTGAATTATATATAATTATATATGTCTGAATTATTAAGCCTGAATTATATATAATTACGCATATAATTCAGGCTTAACATAATTGGAACTATATATATGATTGTTAAGCCTGAATTATATATAATTACGCAGTTAACAATTATATATGGTTAAGCCTAAATTATATACTGTTCCAAAGATGTCTAATTATAATTACTAGTTATGTTAAGGCTTAACAATTATATATAGTTCCATATATATAATTATGCAGTATATACAGTGGTGTACAAAAAAACCGGTCCTAACCAGTCCGGTTGGGACCGGACTGGTTAGGACCACCGGCTAAAGACCGGTCCAGGTCGGGACCGGTCCGGTCCCGGACCGGTCCCGGTCGGGATCCCCAAAAGTCCCAAGAAGTCTCTCATTTCACTTCAAAAACCGGTCCCGGACCGGGACTGGTAAAAGACCGGTCCCGGACCGAGACCGGTAAAGACCGTATTTTTACCGGTCTTTGACCGGTCCCGGACTAGGACTGGAACCGAGGCCGGTAAAAAGATCGGTCCCGGTAATTAAAGAGCCTTTGTGTCGACGCCAGTGGACACCAAGGCTCAAGTGTCGACACAAAGGCCTTTGTGTCGACACTTGAGCCTTTGTATCGACACTTGAGCCTTTGTGTCGACAGCTCAAGTGTCGACACCAGTGTGTCGACACAAAGGCCTTTGTGTCGACACTTGAGCCTTTGTGTCGACACGTGAGTCATTGGAGTTGCTCTTAAACGGCTCTTTTTAGAGCCGTTTTTAACGGCTCTTTAAAGAGTCGTTGGCCTTATTGGTGGCTGGCATGGTCGGCCACCGGCCAGCAACCAATTTTGTTTTTTTTAATTTTATTTATTAAATTAAATATTTAAATTTATAAAATTTAAATTTTATATAAAATTTAAATTTTATAAAATTTAAAAAATCAAATCCTATAAATACCCCCCCCCCCCCCCCCCCCCCGCTCTTTTAAAAATTCCGTTTTCATCTCTCTCTCACTTACTCTCCCTCTCTCTCTCTCTCAACTCTCACTCACTCTCAACTCTCAACTCTCAAGTCTCGAATGACGTCTTCCTCATCCATGCCGGCTTCTTCCTCTGCGTCCGTCGGGCACGAAGTAGTAGAACACCACCACAAGGCGGCGGTCTGGGAGAAATTCGACAAAGTGCGGATCGACGGCGAATTGAAAGCAAAGTGCAAACTTTGCGGAAAACTAATGGCCGTTGGCAGCAGTACAACGCTCATCCGACATGTGAAATCGTGCATTTCAAAACAAGCCCCGGAGTCTACTAAAGCTCAAATTTCGACGTCCGGGCACATTTGGACATAAGATCAAGCTCGGCAGCGGGAGCGACAAATGGAGAACGTAATCAAAAAGGGATTTCCATGCAGCCACTACGACGATGAATAGATGACATCATACATACACAAGGTACTACAACCCAAATATCAGCAGGTAAGTCGTTCTATCATTAGACGCGATGCTTTAGCGGCTTATATGCAATCTAAAGAATATTTAAAAAATTATTTTGAAACATTTGACTGTCGCGTTAGCTTAACGAGCGACGTCTGAACAAGCGATATATCTGAGGGACACTCATAAATTTGCATTACCGTTCACTGGATCGATCTCAATAGTTGGGAACTAAATAAAAGAATAATTTGTTTTGAAGGATTTGAATATCTGCATACTGGTAAAGCAATTTACTAGGTAATAATTAAGTGCATTAGAGAATTTAAAATAAAAGAAAAAATTATGAGTATTTATTTTGATAACGCTTCAAATAATGCGACCAACATAAGATATTTGATTTCAGATTTACAACCAATGTTAAATGAAATTTTTTTTTCATACACGTTGCGTCTATCACACTTTAAATTTAATTGTACAAGACAGTTTGTTTATATGAACGAGTACGTAATTAAAATATGAACTATGTTACGAGTTATTTACAGTTCAAAAAAAAGAAAACAAGATTTTAAAAATTTTGTCATTTCACAAGGTAAAAAATTTTTAGGTCATTCTTATGATATGCATATACGCTGGAACTCAACTTATAAAATGCTAAATCGAGCATTGACACAAAAAAACTTGTTAATAGAAATTTATAATAGTGTTGAAGCACATGATTTAGGTGCGTCAGATTGGGCGGTCCTCGAAGATTACGTAAATTTATTAGAATGCTTTTATCGATCAACAACGATTCTATCCGGAGTTTATTATCCTACTTACTCATTAGTTATTGAAAATATTTTATTAATTACTGAAACGTTTAAAACATACAAAACAAATGAAATGTGCCGTCCGTTAATATTAGTAATGGAGGATAAAATTTTAAAATATTACAAAGAAATGCCACCGATGTTTTCATGCGCCGCATCTTTAAACCATTTAATGAGTGTGGACGAGGTAGAAAATTTTATAGAAGAAATTAATCGAAATTTAAATATAAACGAAACAGATAGTGATTTTGTTAATTTAAGCGTTTCAAAATTTAATTCTGATTTTACCCGTTTCTATAATTATTCTGATAATATGTATGGATCGCGACCTCGTGAAGAATCCACCCAACCTAAAACAAAAGATATTTTAAAAAACAAACTTTTAGAATTAGCCTATAAAAAACAACGAACTTCAAGTACTTTAAATGAATTAAGTTTATATACAAAAACACAATTTCAAGATTATATGACCTCAAGCGAAATAGAAAATTTTGATATTTTAAAATGACAGAAAACTAAAACAAATGTTTATCCTATTTTGGCCTTAATGGCCCGTGATTTACTAACAATGCAAGCTAGTACAGTGGCTTCGGAGTCTGCTTTTTCTTTGAGTGACAAGATTCTGAACGAGCGAAGAAGCCATTTGAACGAGAATTCTTTGGAGATTTGCATTTGCTACAAAGATCATTTGGATGCTATAAGGATGAGACAACACGTCTCGTCTATTGAAGATAGTGAGTGCGAAGTAGAAGACGAGATGAATAGCTTAAGTTTGGGAAGCGCGACAGAAGAATATTTAGACAAAATGTATTTTATTTTTCATTTTATTTCAATTTTGAATATTTAAATGTAATTTTCATATTTTATTTTAACTTAAATGTAATTTTTATTTTCGTTCAATGCTATTTTATTTTTGTCATAATGTAAAATGCAAATTTGTAATTCTATTTTATTTTTAATAAAAATTAAATTTTATTTCACTTTGAATTTTAATTCATTTTTAATATAAATTTAGAATTTAAAATTTCATTATATATAAAAAAATTAAATAAAAAAACCGGTCCGGAACCGGTTAGGACCGGTCCTCCGGTCACTGCCGGTCTTCCTCTTGAGCAGGAAAACCGGTCCCGGATCGCGAGTGGTTTCACTGGAACCGGTCCGGGACCGGCAAGGCAAAAGACCGGTCTTTTAAAAGACCGGTCCGGGACTGGTAGGGCAGTTTTTTTGCGTAGGACTGGCGACAAAGCGACGGGCTGACACCCTTTCACGCCGGTCGTTTTCAAAGAAAGCTTGCAAAAATTATCCAAACATGTCTTCGCCAGCCCGTTCCCGCCGGAACGGCGCTCTACTGATTTGCCCAACAGAGTCTTAGAGAAAGCAGCACGGGTAACGATATTACCATTCAATTGAGCTTCAAATTTTTTTTTTATTTTTTCTTCTCTTTCCTATTAAAGTCAAAAGACTCTATTCTGCCGGGAATTCTGACCATAACCGCGAACAGCCGCGCCTCTTTCATCTTCGTCACGTTTTGGGGAAAATTGGGGGAGGCATCTGTGGATCTTGTTATTCATCAAGTTTGCTGGTGTTCATCGTCGGCGTCCGTCTTCTTCAGAAAATTGCTGCTTCTCCTTCTTCATTTTCTGGCATCGAACCCACCGGATAGGGGTTCTAGGCAAGGGAGATGGTGCTCTTTCGTCCTCGGCTCGTAGGGCTTGCCGCAAGAGATCTTCTGCCTCCCCTGTTTTCGGCTCTAGGAGGACCGAACAGCGTCCCTTCCCTCAGATCTGGGAGTGGAACTAGAGTCCCGATTAATCTGGGTGATTCGCAGCCTTTATCAATAGTGCTGACCCGGGCTTGTCTCTTCAAAAGCCTCACTGCTGCAAGGTTGATACTCCATTTTTCTGGACTTTTGAGGTGCTCAAATCCTACTCACAAATCATAATACTAGTTTAATTATTTATGCTTGAGTGCTAAGTCTTATCTATTACACCAAGAGGCCATGAGACTAAATTTTGATTCATGATCTGTACAATACATGACGTTAATCTTAGATCCTGTAGAACTGTGAAATTCCAATCTTCTGACTTATAATTGCATTAATAGGCTTGGCATGGCACACTGGATCTAGAGAGTTGCACATAATCTTGTTAATTATTTTCAGATTATGTGTTTATTTTTGATGTGTGTATCTGTGCTAACTGGTTTTCATTGTAGAGAGAGATCAAAGTGTTGTACACTTTTGCATGTTAGCAAGATCCTCTAATGGCAGACTTCATCAGGAATTTTATGATCATAAGTTATTGCGAAGAATAATCGCCATAGTGAAAAGTGAATTTGAATCCAAGAACGGTATAAATTTTTTCCATACTTCAGTTAACATTTCACTCAACTTTTATTCATTTGTGTGTTCCTGATTTAATTTGTTAATCAGTAAAATTTATCCTGCATTTTACACTCCAATATAAGCTACACTCTTCGTCATCCCTACATTTAGTGTTTTGTAATTATCCTAAATTTTTGATAATACAATTTCGTAGCGACGCACCTTAATTTTTGTTACATCAATCCCCATTAATATCATAAATTTGCATTACCGATTTGTTTTCGCTTATCATTATCATAATTGTTTTCTTCCTTGAATCAACATTTAAGATTTGCTTGGATAGTGTTTCATTCTTTTTCTTATATGTGCACTTTCAACCAACCAATATATGATTATTTCACATGATTTCAAAGTATAATGTGTTGGCTGGAGAATTTCACACTCAAGCATTGAATAAGCTGGGTATTTTATTTAGCCTCAAATGTAGATTTATACGTGTTGTTTGAGCTTGGTCCTACAATGGGCATATCTCTGCTTTCTTCTTTTTCATTTTTTTAATATGTGGCTATTTTTTTTCTTTAGCCAATCATAATTTTTTCTCATCTTATTAGGATGATGATATACATAATTAAGTAAATCTGTATTTTAAACTATTAAGACAATATATTGAGAAATTTATAAATTCACACACATGTACTATTTTTTAGTCTTTTGTAGAGTTTATTCAATATAGCTTTTGTAGAGTTTATTAAGATCCGGTTCATGCGGTCATAACCGTTTGATTGGTGAAAATAAGTCCCCCCAAACGGAGCCAAACTCTAATTGAATGGGTTGAGTGATTCCAAAAATTGTTCATCATAATTTATTGCAAAATCAGAATCATCTAGAAATAAATTTTTCTTGAATGATCAAGGATATTCTCAGGTGATTTCAGATGCCATAAAATGCACCCCGTCGTCATTGCTCCCCAACTGCATTCAACCTATCGTGGTTTCACTCCTAATTCTATAGGACACGTAAATCTCCTTCTAATAAATTGATTTATAAAAGAATGTCATTATTATATTTTAAATGTTTTACCGGCAATGTTGCAGATGTCGGATGTCGGGGACACGTCAGTTTGAGTTTTCATGTCGGTTTTTATATATCGGTGGATATATCAGAGATATTTCATATATAGGATTTTAATAATTAATTAATTATATATGTAATTAAATGTTATTTTTTATACATGTCACAGTACTACCTATTCTACAAGCTATTGAATTTTTAAATATTAAAACCTATATGTAACATTTAACATTTAACATACAACACTTTAAAGATGTGTTAAAGTAGCGAACAAAAGACCAAAAACAAGCCGGAGTTTTGAATAATTGAAAGTTTTATTATCCAAAAAGATATCTATTACAAAGGTATGTCCTCCCTTATATAGAATGAAGGAGAGATGAGAGAATACAAATAAGAGATGTGAGACTAAAAATTTACAGGACTAAGTGGACTATACAAAACAAAGCGCACAAGCCGCGCGGTTAGACAGAAGGGTTAACCGCACGGCTACCACCAGAGAGAAAGAGAGATTGCCAGTGTAGACCGCTAGGCCGCCCGGTCTCCAGGCCCGCTGAGACAAACCGCCAGACCGCGCGGTCTTCAACCCGCCAAGACAGACCGCCAGACCGCCCGGTCACCAACTTCAACACTCCCCCTCAAGCTGGAGCATATATATCGATCATGCACAGCTTGTCACAAACATGAAGAAACGAGTCGGAAACTGGCTTGGTGAAGATGTCAGCCAGCTATTTATCAGAAGTGACAAAGGGAGTGCAAATTTGTTCCTTTAAGATCTCTTCACGAATGAAATGACAGTCGACCTCAATGTGCTTTGTTCTTTCATGGAAGACCGGATTTTTGGAGATGTATATAACGGCCTTGTTATCATAGAACATAGGTAGAGGATGATTGTAAACCTCTCCTAAATCTAGCATGAGAGCCCGCAGCCATTTTAACTCACAAGTGGTCGACGCCATACTGCGATACTCAGCTTCTGCACTGGACCTGGAGACAACAGACTGCTTCTTGCTCTTCCAGCTCACCAGATTTCCCCCAACAAAGGTGCAAAATCCTGAGGTTGACTTGCGATCCCCTTTATCATCAGCATAACTTGCACCTGAGTATACTTCAATCCTCAGATGACCATTCTTCTGAAAAAGTAATCCTTTCCCAGGCGCTGCTTTGACATACTCCAAGATCCGCAAGGCGGACTGTAGATGACACTCTCTAGGTGCTTGCATGAATTGACTCACCTTGCCTACAACATAGGAGATGTCGGGCCTGGTCACTGTGAGATATATGAGCTTACCAACCAGACGCCTGTACCGCGAACTATCTGAAAGAGGAGGCGAATCATCTGTCCAGGTTTTGTCTTCTCCAGTTGCCATGGGGCATCAGACAGGTTTTGCTCCAGTCAATCCTGCCTCTTTTAAAAGATCAAGGGCATACTTACGCTGAGAGAGAACTAAGGAGTCGGGCTTCCGAGAGATTTCGATCCCCAGAAAGTACTTTGGAGAGCCCATATCTTTCGTGATCAGATATTGGCGAAGATGTCGCTTTGTCAGGGCTACCCCTTCCTGGTCATCGCCAGTGAGAAGAATATCATCGACGTACACAGCAAGAACAACCAGCCCCGAAGGAGTTTTGCGAATAAATAGAGAGTGATCAACAGAGCTTCGCGCAAAACCAACGGCCGCCACGATGCCGCTGAACTTGTCAAACCATGCTCGAGGGCTCTGCTTGAGGCCATAAATTACCTTCTTCAGTCGGCATACTCGTGTCTCCCCCTGAGCAACATACCCAGGAGATTGCTCCATGTAAACGGCCTCATGAAGATCACCATAAAGGAAGGCATTCTTGACATCCAGTTGGGAAATCGGCCAATCCCTATTTACCGCCACAGAGAGAAGGACCCGGATAGTGCTGAGACGAGCCACGGGAGAGAAGGTGTCAAAGTAATCAACCCCATAGGTCTGAGTAAAGCCCTTAGCCACAAGCCGAGCCTTATAACGATCCAAAGTGCCGTCGGGGCCAAATTTGACCACAAGGACCCAACGACAGCCAACAACATCAGTGCCGAAGGGAGGAGGAACAAGAGTCCAGGTACCCCGCTCAGTTAGAGTCGCCATTTCCTCATCCATGACCATCTTTCAATGAGGAATAACAAGTGCCTCCTGGTAGGAGCGGGGTGTGGCAGTGGCAGAGATAGACAGTGCAAATGTCCTGCGAGAAGGGGTAAGACAATCATAGGAAACAACAGCAGCAAGGGGGTGTAGGGTAAACGTCCGCACCCCTTTACGAAGAGCTATAGGAAGATCCAGGTCAGCGGGTCCCGCGGCATCCGGAGCATCCGTGGTAGAGAAAGCTGGCCCGGGAGTAGAGAGCGACGGCGGCGGAGATGAGGGAGAGGGTGACAGAGGAGGTAGAGAGAGAGGTGGAGGGAGAGGAGTGGATGGAGACGGTGTAGGCGTGGAGATCGTAGTAGGGGGCAAGGGAACGAAGGGAACGACAGGAGAATCAGAAGCTGGGAGAAGAGGAGAGGAGTCAGCCGAGAAGTATGAGGTATTCTCGAAGAAGGTGACGTCAGCAGAGACGAACTGCTTACGAAGGACGGGATCAAAGCAACAATAGCCTTTCTGAGTAGTGGAGTACCCCAGAAAGACACATTTGATAGAGCGAGGGGAGAGCTTATCACTGGTGGCAGAAGGGGTATGCACAAAGGCAGTGCATCCTGAAAGATATAGTACCTAAACACCTAGAGGGGGGTGAATAAGTGATCTAATTCTTTTTAGCTTTTAATGGCAGCAATCAGTTTATAACACAGAATCTATTCTACTTTTGCACAGCAATCACACAGTATTCACAGCAAATCACAGCACACAGAAGACACACAGTTTTATAGTGGTTCCCCAAGATTTGGGTACATCCACTTTCCCCCTTCGCCTATCTAGCAGTGTACTAGATTTGGCCAAACTTCTCCACTATCTCAGAACCCAAACTGGTTCCTACACCTCAGGCCCAAGGCCCTACAACTCAGCTTTTCCACAAATCCTACACTCAGCCACAAAGGCCTACACTCAGCCACCAATGCCTACACTCAGCCAACAAGGCCTACACTCAGAGATTTCACTCTCCTACACTCAGGCTCTCAAGCCCTACTCTCAGCCTTTATAATTACAGGCTTACAAAAACTCAGATCCAAAGGATCCTACAAGATAAAAATGATTATACAATTGTTAACTCAGCAACCCAAAGACAAGAGAGGGGAGTTGTGAGTTTCTTGATGAGTTCTTGGAAGAACTCAGCTGGAATCAATCTGACTTAGCTTTATTCAAAGCTTCTTGAAAGTAGAACTCAATTAGATTGACTCCTTCTGCAGTTGATCCTTGATCTCTGCTTCTTTAAGATCCAGAATAAATCTGAACTCTTCTTCTCAGTCTGGTTCCAACAACTGATTTCTTGGATGGAGCTCTCTCTCTCCAACTTCTTAGATCTGCACTTGGACAGCTAGATCTTCTTGTTTAGATACTTGATCAATAATTTGAACTTTATCAATCTTCAACTACTACCACAACAGTTTCTGTAGACTGTATGAGCCTATTTATAGGCCTTTTTCATGGTAACCGGCTGGTCCGGTCCATAACTGAATTCTGACATCTTTGACAGGTGCTGTAGACCGGCTGGAACGGCAGCTGTCAAGTCATCCAGTCAGTTCTTAAAAAATTCTCTAACTGTCTGAAAGTGTTGAGACTTTCTGTCTTTAAGTGTCGACACTTATAGAGCAAGTGTCGACACAAGTTGTGTAACTGTCGACACAAGTCTACAAGGTGTCGACACAACTCCTTGTGTTGTAGATTCTATATCTCGACACAGTTTCTTCTTTATGTGTCGACACTGAAATTGAGTGTCGACACAAGTACTTGATCTTCTGTATTTTACTGAATTCTTCTAAGTGTCGACACATCTCCTTTGTGTCGACACAACTTCATGTGTTGAATCTGTTAAGTGTCGACACTACTTCTTGGTGTCGACACATAGTCTTCAGTGTTGATACTTGCTGAGTGTCGACACAGCTTCTTGTGTCGACACTTGATTCTTCTGTCGAGACTTCAGCTGAGTGTCGACACATCCCCTTAGTGTCGACACTTGTACTTAGAATATTTTGTTGATCTTGCTGTTCTTTGCTAAGTGTCGACACAGCTCCATGTGTCGACACTTTCTTCAAGTGTTGAGTCTTCAGCTGAGTGTCGACACATTCTTCCTTGTGTCGACACTTTCTTTAAGTGTTGACTCTTCTGTTGTGTGTCGACACATTGTTCTGGGTGTCGACACTTACTTCAAGTGCTGACTCTTCTGCAGAGTGTTGACACATTGTTCTGGGTGTCGACACTTATACTTAGTCTCTGCTGACTTTTGCTGAGTGTCGACACAGCTTCAAGTGTCGACACTTTCTGGTGTAGACACAATTCTTCTAGGTGTCGACACTGCTGCTAAGTGTCGACCCAGCTTTACTGTACTTTTCTTCACTGAGTGTCGACACAGCTTCACTGGGTGTCGACACAACTCCTTGTGTCGACATTTGTGTCTGGTGTCGACTCTGCATCCTAGGTGTCGACACAATGACTCCAAGTGTCGACACTGCTTGCCTGGGTGTCGACACAAGTCTTCTTAAGTGTCGACACTTTACATCTGGGTGTCGACACATGTACTTAGAAACTTTTTGCTTCAGTCCTGTAAATACTTAACCTGCACAAGTAACTCAAAATACATCAAATACATTTTGATGTATATCATTGAGTTGGGTGAGGCTTCTTCAAATCAGGTACATTTAAACCAATGTACCCAACAATCTCCCCCTATTTGGAGAAGTCATAACCCTTAGTCAATGATATACACCATTCATAATTAATTTACAAAATGATGTAAAGCAGGATTATATACAGCAGGGTTAACATAAATATGTATCAATTTCACATGTATACAAATACATCATCACAGAACAAATATGAAATAGACATAAACATCATCACAGAACAAATATGAAATAGTTTTAACATATAGCACATTGTTCTTATATCTGACATATACATTTTCAGAAGTTCACAAAATGTGTTACATCAAAAAGTTTACAAAGTAATCTTCAAGAAAATTCTTAATCTATTTCTATTCTGGCTCGTTAATCACTATTCCTTTGCCAGCTTGAACTTTAGCTTGGACAAGAGCATCAGCAACTTCAGCATCAGCAGGCTTCTTGCCTTTCAGATCTTTCTTCTTAAGCTCTTCTGCTTTAATCTTCTGTCTTTCAAAATAATGGTATGGCTTTGGAAAGTACTTGCTAGGCTCCTGAGCAGTAGGAGGTAGCTTTCCCATCTTGGCCTTCCTTCTGTATTGAACTATTGCCTCCTGTCTAGTTTCATGTTTTCTCCATTCAGCTTCAGAGAACCACTTGTTCCTGTCATGAATGTTGTCTTTGGCAGCTTTCCAGGCAGTCAATATAATGTTCCTTGAGGTAGGGCTCCACTGCTCAAAGTCTGGTCTCTGTTCAGCTTGTTCCCTAAACCTCTTCTTAGACAATCTAGTCTCTTCTTCTTTCTGCAGTGCCTCTTGCATGGCTTCAGAAATAGGCTGAACAACTTTCTCAATAACAACATTGTCCTTGCCCCCAGGTGGGCTATACATGGTCTGTACATCAGCATGAATCATGTCAAAATATGGAGGAGGGTAGATGACTTGAGCCACTTCAGGTTGCTCCCCTCCTAGATATGCAGGTTGAATGCCAGATTCTGCCACATTATCATCATCACAAAGAGGAGGATAACCCAGTGTAGCTCTGATAGAATTTGATATGCATTTGGCATGATCAGAGCTGGCCTTGACTAAAACCCTCTCCCCCTTTATGACTTCTCTTTTTATATGATCTCTCACATCATCTTTCTGAAATCTTACCTGATTATCCAAGTAATTAACTCCATCTTTAAAGAAAGGTTTTAACCTTTGGAGTTTGTCAGTTATATTCTTTTGAGATTCTTGAATGACAGTCTTAATAGCAGAGAGTTCTTCTTGAAATACTTTATCAAATTCAGCTTTAACAGTAGCAGTGGAAGTAGAAGGTCCAGCAGCTTGGTTCTTCAATTCTGTGACAATAGCATTATGGGAAGCAGTTAAATTGTCATTCATCCTTATCTGATTTTCAAGAACATACCCTTGCTTCAATGCTATGTCATCTACTTGTGCTTTTATCTTCTCCTGGTGTGTAGCCAAGTACACCACTGCATTTCCACCCTTGTGAAAACAGTCTATCATCTCTTTCTTGTTAAGATTCATCTCAAATCTTATTGACTTGATATCTTGGGCCAGATCAAATTGCAATGATTTCTGCCCTACATCCACATAAGACTCTAGTGCTTTTCTATGCTCCTCCAACTTGATCTGCATGGCAACCATCAGATCACTATAGTCTGTTGATGGGGCTGGCTGAACTATAGGTTGTGGAGCAACAGTTTGGAGAGCCTTCTTGTAACTCTGGCTTCTCCTTCTGAAGACTTGAAACTTCTTATTCTTTGCCCTAGCAATCTCCTCATCTTCAGAGGCAGATGTGCTGGCTATATCCACCCTCTTCTTAGGGCTTGGAGGCTTTTCAGGCTGCACAGCTGGTGCTGTCTCAGTTTCTTTCCTGGCAGGGTCTTCATGAATGTGCACATGCTCCCCCTCAGCAGCAGCATTATCTCCTTCAGCAGCAGTAGTTTCTTTTCCAAAGTCTTCTTGATCTAGATTTAAAAATAAATCTTCCATAGTATACTCTTGTGGTGAAGGAGCTGGAGTAATTCTAGATTCTTCAACCACTGGATCATATACATCTTGGACTTTAATAGATGTGTCTTCCAAGACAGCATCTGGGACTTGGTTATCCAGCTGAGTTTGCTGATGAACATCAGACAAATCAGTATCTTCCATAGGAAAATCTAAAGTATTGAGTTCAGTGATTACCTCTAAGATAATGTTAGTTGCTTGTTCACTGTCCAGTGTAGTGGGTTCATCTACAACTGGAAGCTCCCCCTGGCTTTGATCCTTGTGGATGGGGTTTGCTTTAGGTAGCTCCCCCTGGATCTCAGCATCATCTTGAGGAGCAGGAGATTTTACAGCAGGTTCTTCTACATTCTCATCAGATGAGAAGACAACTTGCTCTTCACTTTCAGAGCTGCTAGATGGAACCTGAGCCATTGGAGCAGTTTTCCTCTTCTTCTTTGGAGGTGATACTTTCTCAGGAACTGTCTTCTCAGGGGTTGACATCTCTTTAGTCAACACCCTGTCCCATCTAGAGAACAACCTCATGTCCATTTTTCTCATATGATTTATTTTGCTTCCAGCAGCTTGTTGCATAACCTCTGGTATGGTACCAGCTAGGTATAGACTTATGATCCTGCCCAGGTTGAGCTTCTTCAAGCTTTCCTTAATTTTCTCAAACACTACATTAGACCAGTCAGTGTTTAGAGTGAAAATTATCCTTGTCATAATACTAAACATATGGGCAGACACTCTGTCATACCCTCCTGGCTTGCTGAGTATGACTTTGCCAACAATCTCTGAAAGGAATTTCCCTTGATTATTCATACCCTTTCTAAGAAACACTGATCCAAGCTTCATCTTAGGATCCAGTCCACACCAGGTTAGAGCTTCCCTGGTCTTTGAAGCAGTAACCTCATCTTCCTCTTTAATTCTTGGTAGCTGTAGAATCTTCCTCAGACTTTTAGGTGATACCTTCACCTTCTCACCATGAACCCTGGATTTGATTTTGAATCCAGTTTCGTCTATCTTGGCGCCATTGAGGAATTCTAGTAACTCTTTCTTCCAGATTTTAGTAGGTTCAGAAACAAGATATTCTAATCCTGAATCGGCAACTAGGGTTACGACAGACTGGATTTCTTGATCAGCATCATCGAAAGCACCGCGCACCAGCTCATATCCTTCGTTGACGTTCTCCTCTAGCTTAGGCGCCATTAGGGTTTGTAGAATTGGTCTTGAGAGAAGAAAGGTGTCGACACTGAAGTTTGGTCTCGAAACTTTGAAAGCGTGTCGACAAACTAAGACAAAACCCTATTTATACCTTTCTAATTTTGAAGATGAACAGGCGGGACAGCTAACTTAAAATGTGTCGACACTGACAATAAGTGTCGACACTGACTTATAATGTCTTGACACATATGTGTCGACACAAGTTTAGTCAACAGATTTTATGTGTCGACACTTGTTTATGTGTCGACACTACATAACTCGACACATAGTCGAGACTTTACTTAGAGAATTCTGAGTAAAACTTAAGTGTCGACACCACTTTGGATGTGTCGACACCTACTTGACATGTGTCGACACTAATATTCTGAAGTGTCTACACCAACTCCCTAGATGTGTCGACACCTTTTTCCTGAAGTGTCGACACCAACTTTCTGTGTCGACATAGAAATCTCTATGTGTCGACACCTTTTTACTTAGCCAATTTCAATTCTGTAAACTTACTCTAAGTTTATCATTGCTAGTTCAATTTTAAATCTATTGAACTTAGCTTCTTCTAGAGGCTTAGTATACATATCAGCTACTTGATTATCAGTTTTAACATATTCAAGTAAAATATCTTCTCTTTCTACATGCTCCCTAAGAAAATGATATTTAATTTCAATATGTTTTGTTCTACTATGAGATACAAGATTATTAGCTATTGAAATTCCACTAGTAGAATCACAAAAGAGTGAAGTTCTATTTACCTGAATTCCATAGTCCTCAAGCTGATGTTGTATCCACAGAAGTTGAGCACAGCAACTTCCAGCAGCCACATACTCTGACTCTGCAGTGGAGATAGCCACACTTGTTTGCTTTTTGCTACTCCATGAAATTAGTCTCCCACCTAGGAATTGACAGGTTCCAGTAGTGCTTTTTCTATCTTCTTTGCATCCTGCAAAGTCTGCATCTGAATAAGCTGTTAGTTCAAAATCCCCATTGCTAGGGTACCAGAGGCCTAGATAGGGAGTGCCCTTTAGATATCTCAATATTCTTTTGACTGCTGTCAAATGAGACTCTTTATGACAGACTTGATACCTGGCACAGACACATGTAGCATACATGATATCTGGTCTACTTGCAGTCAAGTATAATAGGGAGCCAACTATCCCTCTATACAAGGTTTCATCTACAAGTTTCCCTGCATCATCCTTGCTAAGAGACATACTTGACCCCATAGGAGTCTTCATGGTACTGGATGAATCCATACCATACTTTCTTATGAGTTCTAGGGTGAACTTGGACTGACATATGGATAAACCACTCTCAATCTGTTTAACTTGGAGACCCAAGAAAAACTTAAGCTCTCCCATATTACTCATCTCAAATTGACCTTGCATAAGTTTTGCAAACTTTTTGCAAAGGCTGCTTTCAGTAGACCCAAATATAATGTCATCTACATATATTTGGACTAGTATAACTTTGCCTCTAGATTCCCTAAGGAATAGAGTCTTATCTATTTTTCCCCTTGAGAACTTGTTCTCAATGAGGAAACTAGATAGAGTTTCATACCAAGCCCTAGGGGCTTATTTTAACTCATATAAAGCTTTCCTAAGTCTATAGACATGATGAGGTAGAGTTGAATCAACAAAACCTGAAGGCTGTTCCACATATACTTTCTCTTTAAGATTACCATTCAGAAATGCTGACTTGACATCCATTTGGTAAACTTTGAATCCTTGATAGGTTGCAGAGGCAAGAAACATCCTTATGACTTCCAGTCTGGATACTGGAGCAAATGTTTGATCAAAGTCAATACCTTCTTCTTGCCTATATCCTTTAGCAACCAATCTTGCTTTATTCTTAATGATGACCCCTTGTTCATCCAACTTATTCCTGTAAATCCACTTGGTTCCTATTATATTGTGGTCTTTAGGTTTAGGAACAAGTTCCCAGACCTTGCACCTCTTGAACTGATTAAGCTCTTCTTGCATTGCTTCAGTCCATTGTGGATCTAGTATTGCTTCTTCAAACTTCTTTGGTTCAACTTGAGATAGAAAACTGGAGTAGATTGCAGCATTTGGATTTCTGCTCCTTGTTTGTACTCCTTGTCTTGGATCTCCAATAATCTGCTCTACTGGATGATCTCTAAGATGCCTATTGGCTGGAGGCATCCTAACTTCTGGTTGAACCTCTTCAACATCTCCATCATGCTGTATACCTTGAACTTCATCAGCAATTGGTACTTGTAGTTCTCCCCCTGGACAACAGCCACTGTCTTCTACTTGCTGTCTTGCAGTAGGTACTTCTTCCATAGTAAGCTTGTCCATCTTCTTTGTGAAACCTGTGGGGCTGCATATACTACAGACAACTCATTGTTAATAAGTTTAGTCTCATCAAATACTACATGTACAGATTCTTCTACAACTTGTGTAGACAAGTTGTAGACTCTATAAGCCTTACTGTTGTTGCTGTACCCAACAAAAATTCCCTCTTGGGACTTGGCAGCAAACTTGGTCAAGTAAGACTTTCCATTGTTAAGAATGAAGCATTTGCAACCAAAGATCCTGAAGTAGGATAGGTTTGGTTTCCTGCCTTTCACAACCTCATAGGGGGTCTTGTTGAGCCCTTTAGTGATGGTAGCCCTATTTATAACATGACATGCAGTATTAACTGCTTCAGCCCAGAAATATTCTGGCAGTGATGTATCACTTAATAGGGTCCTACCAGCCTCTATCAAGGTCCTATTCTTCCTCTCAGCAATGCCATTTTGCTGAGGTGTTCTAGGTGAAGAGAATTCTTGAAATATCCCAAATTCTTCACATAGTTTTGTCATGCTATCATACTGAAATTCAGTACCATGGTCACTTCTAATCTTGACCACTGTACTGTCTAGTTCATTCTGAATTTGCTTGACAAAGTTATGGAAAACACTAGGTGTTTCAGATTTCTGTCTTAAGAAGAACACCCAGGAAAACCTTGAGTAATCATCTACAACTACAAATGTATAGACCTTCCTACCTAAGCTGTGAACTGACATTGGACCAAAGAGATCCATATGCAAGAGGTATAAACAGCTCACAGCATCTTTGTTTTCTATGCTGCTAAAGGTGGATCTAGTCTGCTTGCCCTTTTGACAAGCTGAGTAAATACCATCTTTAACACACTTAACTTGAGCACCATTCCTCACTAACTCTTTGCTAAAGAGTTTGCTAATAGTATTGTAGTTAAGATGGGCTAGCCTCTTGTGCCATTTGACACAATGAGAGACTGTCTCATCAGCTACAAGACATACTGGAGAACCATTGTTCTCAACCATAATGTCTAAGCAATAAACATTCCTTTTCCTATAAACAGTCAAAATGATCTCTTGATCAGTTGACCTCCTGATATGACAACCATTTTTAACAAATGAGATGTCATACCCTACATCACTTAATTGACTTATACTTATTAGGTTGTGTTTCAACCCTTTAACATAAGCCACTTGAGTAATGGTAACCAAGTTACTAGAAATGTTACCAAATCCTTTGATGATTCCTTTTTCAGAACCACCAAAGGTGACTTTTGGACCATCTTTGATTGGAATGTAGTCCCTTAGTAATCCTCTAGTTCCAGTCATATGTCTGGAACATCCACTGTCCAAGTACCATGTTGGGGTATGGCCACTTGGACTCACCTGCAAAACAGATTACTGAACCTTAGAACCCAAAGAATTCTTGGGTCCTTGGTACTTGTTAGTTTGCAACCTGACAAAGCTACCTACTGGTTTTCCAATAGGCAGTTTGTTACTCACCTTGGCACTAGCATTGTGCCAACAGTCCATTGCAAAATGGTCAACCTTGCCACAGCACCAACATTCAAACTTATTGTACCTTTGCTTAGGTACTGTCTTTGCTGTCTTATCTACAACTGACTTGTTGAGTGTTGGGGCTTTGCCCTTGGACTTGGACTTGGACTGCTCAGTCCTTGCAGGTTTAGTAAATCCCAGTCCAGCTTTACCCTTGTGATGAACAAATTCATCAATTATGGGTAACACTGACTTAGGTTTAGAAAACCTAGCAACAAGCTCTCTCTCCTTCTGAAGATTAATCTCTAGACTCTTGATTTGATCATTTTTAAATGATATAGTACCCATCTGAATCACTGTTATGTGCTTCAGTCTGGCTATCTCATTAAGCTTTTGATCAAATAACTTCTCAGAATCTGTTGCAGCAGCTTTGAGATCAGCAATTTTCTTTGCCTGACTTTTGGCTAGGAACTTGCTCTTCTTATAAGCTTGCAACAGTACTTTATATTCATCTATCAGCTGATGAATATCTTCCTCAGACTCAGATACACTCTCATCACTAGATGATGATGAATCTGATTCTGTACTGGCACAAGAAACTGAACTTAAAGTTGAACTTTGTACCTTACTGGGTCCTGGCTGCTCCAGGATTTTGTCATTTTCAGTCAATGCCATCAGTCCTTGGCACTGACAGTCTTCTTGCTCATATATAGAATCCATAATCTGCATGAATTCTTCTTCTTCTTCTTCTTCAGCAAACAGCCCTATGTAAGTCTCAGCATCTGACTCAGTTTCTGAAGAAGAAATATCTGACAGAGTCTTCTCCTTTTTGGAAACAAAAGACTTCTCTTTCTTGCCTTTGAAATGAGTCTTCTTCCTGTCACTAGACTCCTTTCTCTTTTCTGGACAATCTGCAACAACATGGCCTTGTCTATTGCAGCAATAGACCACTATTTTAGAAACAGTTGCCTTGCTAGATTTAGTCCTCTTCCTGTCTTTCTTTGAAGACTTTTTGTTTTGATAGAAGTCTTCTTTTCCCTGTGAAGTAGAAGGTCTTGTCCTCCACTGTTTCTTCTTCAAGAATTTCTGAAAATGTCTAGTGAAGGCAGCAAAGTCTTCATCACTTTCACTGCTTTCAGACTTTGTGCTGACATACTCATCTGACTCTGATTCAGCAACCTTTGGAGGTGGAGTTGGTGACTTACCTCTGTACTTTCTGGGGGCTTCTGTCTTGAAAGCTACAGTTCTTTCCTTATGTTCATTTCTTGTTGATTTCTCCTCCTCTTTCCTCACTGTCAACTGCATCTCATATGACAACAATTTGCCAAACAGTGTAGGTGGAGGAATTTCTCCCAACTTAGCCATTTCTCTAATGACACAGATCTTGGTGTCCCAATCTTTAGTTAGGGACCTTAGAAACTTGTCATTTAGTTCATAATTACTGAACTCTCTTCCATAAGACATGAGTTCATTCACTATCCTATAGAACTTCTTATAGCGTTCAGTTATGCTATCACCCTTTTCTTGTCTAAAACTTTCATACTCTTGATTTAGTAAGGATTTTCTATCTTGCCTTACTTCTTCAGAACCCTCCATATACACAATAAGAGTATCCCACATCTCTTTGGCTGTCTTACAGTGTATAAGATTCTGAAAAGTTGCATCATCTATGGCACTCACTATGATGTTTTGAGCCCTTTTGTCCATGGTGGCTAGGACAATCTCATCCTTTGTCATTTCAGAGAAATCCTTTGGTGTTCTCTGATTTGCATCTAGAACTGATATCTTCATGGGCACATATGACCCCTCTTTTACTGTGATGTAAATCCTAGGGTCTGAGGCTTCCATAAACAGCCTTACCCTTTCCTTCCAGATCCCAAATATCTCTTTCCTACATATAGGTAATTTCATGGATCCCAATTCCTTGTGATTCTCAGAGGAACCCATGGTTCTTGATTTTCTTGAATCTGTAATTTGCCTTAGACTGAATCTGCCAATCAGGATCTCCTCAGACTGTTAGTCCTTTTTGAGTAACCTGCCTCTGATACCACTTGAAATACCTAGAGGGGGGGTGAATAGGTGACCTAATTCTTTTTAACTTTTTATGGCAGCAATCAGTTTATAACACAGAATCTATTCTACTTTTGCACAACATTCACACAGTATTCACAGCAAATCACAACACACAGAAGACACACAGTTTTATAGTGGTTCCCCAAGATTTGGGTACATCCACTTTCCACCTTCGCCTATCTAGCAGTGTACTAGATTCGGGCAAACTTCTCCACTATCTCAGAACCCAAACTGGTTCCTACACCTCAGGCCCAAGGCCCTACAACTCAGCTTTTCCACAAAGCCTACACTCAGCCACAAAGGCCTACACTCAGCCACCAAGGCCTACACTCAGCCACCAAGGCCTACACTCAGAGATTTCACTCTCCTACACTCAGGCTCTCAAGCCCTACTCTCAGCCTTTATAATTACAGGCTTACAAAAACTCAGATCCAAAGGATCCTACAAGATAAAAATGATTATACAATTGTTAACTCAGCAACCCAAAGACAAGAGAGGGGAGTTGTGAGTTTCTTGATGAGTTCTTGGAAGAACTCAGCTGGAATCAATCTGACTTAGCTTTCTTCAAAGCTTCTTGAAAGTAGAACTCAATTAGATTGACTCCTTCTGCAGTTGATCCTTGATCTCTGCTTCTTTAAGATCCAGAATAAATCTGAACCCTTCTTCTCAGTCTGGTTCCAACAACTGATTTCTTGGATGGAGCCCTCTCTCTCCAACTTCTTAGATCTGCACTTGGACAGCTAGATTTTCTTGTTTAGATACTTGATCAATAATTTGAACTTTATCAATCTTCAACTACTACCACAACAGTTTCTGTAGACTGTATGAGCCTATTTATAGGCCTTCTTCATGGTAACCGGCTGGTCCGGTACATAACTGAATTCTGACATCTCTGACAGGTGCTGTAGACCGGCTGGAACGGCAGCTGTCAAGTCATCCAGTCAGTTCTTGAAAAATTCTCTAACTGTCTGAAAGTGTCGAGACTTTCTGTCTTTAAGTGTCGACACTTATAGACCAAGTGTCGACACAAGTTGTGTAAGTGTCGACACAAATCTACAAGGTGTCGATACAACTCCTTGTGTTGTAGATTCTATATCTCGACACAGTTTCTTCTTTATGTGTCGACACTGAAATTGAGTGTCGACACAAGTGTTGAAGCCAAATATGACCTCAACTGAAGTTCGAAGAAAGAGGGGTGCAGCCAAAACCTACTTCTCTCAAGTCTCACCCCTTGACTGGATTCTAAGGACCTAAGACTGACCCAAAAGCCTCAGCAGGGAGGTCCCACCTAACACCCGGAAGATCTCTGAGAGCTTCCCCTCCAAAGCCAAAGCCGCAATCCTGCTTACTGCCTCCAGGACCTCCTCGAAGGAGCGGCCGGCGGGGAGAGGTTGGACGGGCTGGACAACCACAACCTTGCCCTTCTCGGTATCCGTGGTCTTGGGCCTCTTGATTGGCTGAGGTGCGGAAGCAACCGGCTTTCGCTTCACAACACCGCTCGAGGGGGGGGAGGCCCGGCTCCTTTCGGCAGGCTTGCGCGGCGGCTTTCGCAAGAGCCAGCCGGTCCTTCGGAGGCTGACTCCCTCCGGCGCGAGCCTCGTCGAAAGGCTGGCGGAGAGGGATTTCGCGCTCTCCTGCGAAAACAATAGCGATAAGTTCTAACCTTGGAAAAGGCAAGAAAAAGATAAATGAAGGCGAGACCCTACCTTCTCCCGGAAGTACAGGGGAAAGAGAATCGACGTCTCGCCGGAGGTGGAGGACGTCGAAGTCCTTGGTTCCGAAGAACTCAAGGAGGGCACTCTCGCGGGAGCCCAAGGACGGAGGCTTGTAGGCGGCATCCTCGTATTGGATGGGGGCTAGGGGTACGTTCCCGAAGTCGCCGGAGACGTAGATGAACTTCTCGCCCCAATGATGATGCTTGTTGGCGAGACCGATCGTCTTCAGCAGTTGCCCGGAGAAGAACACCACGCCTCCTTTCGCGCGGAAGGTAAACAGCTTGCGGAAGATCGGCAAGCTGAACTCGATCCTCTCGGAACGCATGTAGCATATGAATGCCACGAGAATGGCAACTGAATTAGGGTTCAGCTGCGCGGGAACCACCCCGTAGTACCGGAGAGCCTGTCGCATCTCAGGCCACAGCGGAAGGCGGGAGCCCACCTCGAAGTGTTCAATAGGGATGGCGAGCTCCCCCTCCCCTGCAGTGTTGACTTTGTCATGACTGCCCGGGGGCCGCGCGACGAAGCCGGCGGGAACGTGCTGGGTCTTGGTCAGATTGAACTCCTCCAGAGTGAGAATACAGGAAGGGAAGAGATGCTTTTGGAAGGCTTCCGCGCAGTTGGATCGCCCTTCACCACCACCCGGCATCGCAATAGGGTTTGAAGGCGAGATCTACGGGGAGAAGGCGAGAGCGAGAACGGGGCGAGAACGGAAGTGGAAGACAGAAAAGGGCGAGAGCTTTGCGAAGACCGCGAGAACAACAGCAAAGAGGAGAGAGACTGGAGTCAGAGGAATGAATGTGGTAGGTGAGCCTCCTATTTATAGAAAATCGTGGTAATGATGGCTGTTTTCAAAAAGGCGGCGAGGGTACAGCCGCCGCGTCCTAGGTCAGCGACGCTTCGTTTTTCCCGCCCGAATCTGACAGCGACCGATTAAACAGCTGGCGCTAACGTTGCGAGGTGTCATACGGCAGGTAAAGTAGGCGGAAGCAAGGTGGCTCTCGCCACCCCAAAGAGCTGGGAAGATAACTCATACGCATACAAAAATATTAAAGACAGAGCCATTGCTCTCGCTGAGCGGGAACGCGATAAAAAAATAATAATATAATAAGCGAATAAAGTGCGGGAACATTAGTTACAACTCCAAGCGAAAAAGTAAGGGTACATTAGAGAAGGGAAGGCCAGGGGAAGAGGAGGGGAGGTCTCGCGCTTCAGTACGGCTCCCAGCGCCATTTCCCTTGCTCCCAACGCCATTTGCCTCGGTCCCGCAACTTGGTCCGGGGGGGCGCCTGCGGGTTGAAGTAGGATGACAGAACGCTGCATCCCAGGTCAACCCGGCGAGACAGATCCCGGATTCTCTCGATGCATCTCTCAGGTGAAGACCCAGCGGTAGCTCCCCCGGGCCGGTCCATCTCGCCTAGAAGGAAGTCTCGCTCCAAGGACTCCAGCCTCTTCTCCACTGACTGGCGAAACTCTCGGGCCGCAAGGTCGCGGACCCGTTCTCGCCGGATGAGTTTCGACAGAATGGCGGCAACCTTCTTCCCTCGTCTTTTCGCGCTCCCGGCACCGGTCAGGATCTCCTCCATCTCGTCAGATGAAGGGAAGGGAGAGCTCTCGCCGTCTTCTCCCTCTCTTTCTTCTTCTTCTTCTTCTTCTTCCTCTACCTCAGCGCCAGGCCGCGAGTCCATGTCCCCTGTCGAAAGAAGCCCCATTTTAGCGGAAGCTGAAGAATAGCAGCGATAAAATTGCCATATACCTTCAGAGTGACGAGGCCCCCCGGTCGACGGCAGGCGAGAAGGCCCAGCCCCCCCCCCCCTCAGCTCCAAAGAGGAGGTGGATTGGCTTTCCTTTGCCGGGGGGGTAAACTTTGCGGATGGTGATCCCGGCCTGATCGAGAGTGGGGGAGCGGGTCTCCTCAGCCGCTGGAGGACTAACGTCTAGCGGTGGCACAGGGATCTCGACACTTTTTCCTCTCGCCGATAGGGAGGAGTCAACCACATGGGCAGGCTGATTCGCAGTTCTCGCCCCACCATCCTGGGTGGCGAGATCCGAAGGTGCAGAAACCAACGCTGCGAGAAATCAGGTCAGCGTTTGGAAATACCAGGCGAAGCCAAGAAGGGAACCTTTACCAGCGGTGTTCGGGTCTGGCGGAGGAGGCGCCTCGGGAACCTGTGAATGATCATCGTGATGGCTAGAGGGTGGATCCGAACGTTCTCGCGGGGACGCGGCAGCGTCAGGAACCGTCTCCTGCGAGAGGTATTAAGTTCAACAATTGAGCAACTGGTTGTTAATTGGTATATCAAGCTTACCTTCCGCGGCGAGATGCCGTCCGCGCAACTAGGGGTCGGGGTGGGCGGGCTCCTGTTCTCGCGGGATAGGTCCCGCTGAACCACCTTCGCCTTCTTCTTCTTAGGCAGAGAAGGCTCAGCAACTGACGACTGTCTCGCTAGCCATGGGGCGACAAGGGCACTGTTAGCCCTAGCTCGCGCCTGCGCCGCGTTGATGCGGTCCTGCAGATCCTGCGAAAGAGGTTTATCGGCACGCTTGGAAGGCATAGCGAGAGAGGGCGAGAGCTCAGAAGGAGAATGACGGCTCGAGGGAAGTGTTATGACCGTCTATAGGCACTCATATTTATAGGCGCCGTACGGCCCACCGAAAGATTCCCTGACGTTGACACGTGCTCAGCGAATATTTTGGGTTGAACATGTCTTTTCGAGCGCGGCGCTAGCTCAAAAAGAGCGGGGATTGTGTACAACCCCATATTCGCTGAGCCAGACAAGGAGGCGCAATGGTCACAGGAGGGTTAGCCAAAGTGGTCCCGCCCTAAGGAGGATCTCGCCCACAGAAGGCGGAAACGCTCTCGCCGGATGCTATAAGAGAGAAACCGTGGGCCGAGAGCGCCAAGCGCGGGCTGCGCGGAAGCGCTCTCGCCCAAACCAAGCCTCAATCCCGAGAGTTCTCGCTTGGGGCGAGAACGTTCGCGCCACGCCCTGGGCCGAAAGGTCTCGGCATCAGCTCTCGCCGAGTGGGGCCCAGGGTCTTTGGAAGAATGTCCTAATTGCCCTCAGGAGAAATTACTTCAGTACCCTCAGATAAACAGCGGGTTTTGGCTATTGGCAGACCAACCAGGGGCTTTTCAGTAAATTCAGGACAGCAAAATGCTATAAATAGACCCATAAGGGCTCCTTAGAAAGCAAGCTATCATTGTCTCCGGAATTCTAGTGCTTTTTGAGGAGCTCCTAGCCCAGCTTTGGCTTTGGAGGGGAAGCTCTCAGAGATCTTCCGGGTGTGAGGTGGGACCTCCCTGCTGAGGCTTTTGGGTCAGTCTTAGGTCCTTAGAATCCAGTCAAGGG
The DNA here is from genome assembly GCA_039583875.1 of Platanthera guangdongensis. Taxonomy (NCBI): domain Eukaryota; kingdom Viridiplantae; phylum Streptophyta; class Magnoliopsida; order Asparagales; family Orchidaceae; genus Platanthera; species Platanthera guangdongensis. The sequence continues at coordinate 107,984,140 of CM077157.1, forward strand.
GTGAGACTTGAGAGAAGTAGGTTTTGGCTGCACCCCTCTTTCTTCGAATTTCAGTTGAGGTCATATTTGACTTCAACAACAAGTACTTGATCTTCTGTATTTTGCTGAATTCTTCTAAGTGTCGACACATCTCCTTTGTGTCGACACAACTTCATGTGTTGAATCTGTTAAGTGTCGACACTGCTTCTTGGTGTCGACACATAGTCTTCAGTGTTGATACTTGCTGAGTGTCGACACAGCTCCTTGTGTCGACACTTGATTCTTCTGTTGAGACTTCAGTTGAGTGTCGACACATCCCCTTAGTGTCGACACTTGTACTTAGAATATTTTGTTGATCTTGCTGTTCTTTGCTAAGTGTCGACACAGCTCCATGTGTCGACACTTTCTTCAAGTGTTGAGTCTTCAGCTGAGTGTCGACACATTCTTCCTTGTGTCGACACTTTCTTCAAGTGTTGACTCTTCTGTTGTGTGTCGACACATTGTTCTGGGTGTCGAAACTTACTTCAAGTGCTGACTCTTCTGCAGAGTGTTGACACATTGTTCTGGGTGTCGACACTTATACTTAGTCTCTGCTGACTTTTGCTGAGTGTCGACACAGCTCCAAGTGTCGACACTTTCTGGTGTAGACACAATTCTTCTAGGTGTCGACACTGCTGCTAAGTGTCGACACAGCTTTACTGTACTTTTCTTCACTGAGTGTCGACACAGCTTCACTGGGTGTCGACACAGCTCCTTGTGTCGACACTTTGTGTCTGGTGTCAACTCTGCATCCCAGGTGTCGACACAATGACTCCAAGTGTCGACACTGCTTGCCTGGGTGTCGACACAAGTCTTCTTAAGTGTCGACACTTTCCCTCTGGGTGTCGACACATGTACTTAGAAACTTTTTGCTTCAGTCCTGCAAATACTTAACCTGCACAAGTAACTCAAAATACATCAAATACATTTTGATGTATATCATTGAGTTGGGTGAGTCTTCTTCAAATCAGGTACATTTAAACCAATGTACCCAACACATCCAAAGATTTAGAGAGGTAGATGAAACGACTCCTTGCCCGGATACAGAATGGAGAATGGGGTTTTTCCGTGGAGAACCGTGGAGGAAATGCGATTGATAAGGTAGCAGGCAAGGAGAACATCGTAGCCCCAATAGGAGCGAGGAACATGCATCTGGGTCATCAAGGTGCGAGCGATATCGAGGAGGTGACGATTTTTGCGTTCGGCCATACCATTTTGTTGTGAAGTATAGACACAACTAGTTTGATAAATAATCTCATTTTGCATGCAGAATGTAGAAAAGTCATGGCTGATATATTCTTTGGCATTATCAGATCGAAAAACTTTGATAGAAATATTAAATTGAGTTTGGATCATAAGATAGAAGGACGTCCATAAAGAGAATAATTCGGAGCGATCTTTTAATAGATACACCCACGTACAGCGAGAGAAATCATCAATGAACGTGACAAAATATGAACTACCCCGACCAATGGTAAGAGTAGGAGAAGGACCCCAAATATCGGAGTGGATGAGATCAAACGGACGGGTGGAGCCACGAACGTGCTTTGGAGGGAAGGAGGAACGGTGATGCTTGCCAAGCTGACAGGCCTCACAGTTGAGAGGACTTTGTGGAGGAAGGTGGGGCAGAAGTTGACGAAGAAGACGTGGAGGAGCATGATCAAGGCGGAGATGCCATTGGAGAATATCTGTGGAGGTGGTGGAGAAGGTGAAAAAAGTAGAAATGTTGTCCAGGAAGTATAGGCCGCCACTCTCAGTCCCAGTAGCAATCGTCCGTTGGGAGTCCGGATCCTGAAAAGAGCAAGAAGTAGAAGTAAATGTGACGGAACACTGTAATTGCTTGCATAGAGAGGTAACAGATAATAAGTTGCACGGGAACTGAGGCACATATAGAGTATCCGCCAAGTGAAGAGACGGAGTGACATGAACTATCCCCGTCCCATGGACTGATGATGAAGAGCCGTCAGCGAGAATAACCGGGGGCAACCGATCAAGTGTTTCGAGGAGATAAAAACACTGGAGATTGCCGGTCATATGATTTGTAGCACCGGTGTCGATCAGCCATTTTCCTTGAGTAACAACGTGGGCACTGACAGAAGACGTGACAACCGAGGCGAACGGCTTGGAGGAGTATATGAAAGTCATGAAGGGAGGAATAAAAACTGCAGCGGTCTCGGTGACAGCACACCATCGGCAAGAAGGGCCACGACCAAGATGCAGAGCAAGGCAAAGGGTAAGAAGAGGGAAGCACAAGCCGCGCGACTTAACAGGAGGTCGCATCGACTAACATGCAGGGGCGGCTAAAGGAAGAAAGGCAGAGAGGCCGACGAAACAAGGAAGAACACGCGCGAACAGAGAGAAAACGCAACGGTTAGAGAAAGAGATCTGCAGCGGTCACGATGACAGATATCAGCGGCCAGAAAAACCACGACCAAGCCGCAGAAGCAAGCAGAGGGAAAGAAGTCGAGCGGCTAGAAGTCAGCCCGCGCGAACAGAAGAAAGAGACACCACGCGAACAGAGAAAAGTCCGCTGGGAGGCAAACAGGTCGCAGCAAGAAGAAGAAGAAACAAAGAGGTCGCGCACACAAAGGGCAACGACAAGGAGAGAAGAAGCCGCGCGAACAGGGCACAAGCAGGCGGAAGAAACAAGCTGCGGGGACAGGCCGCGAGAAGAAGAAGCAAGCCGCGCGGACAGGTCGCGAGGTCAGAGAGGGCGCACAGAATCAGGAGGAGAAAATCGAGTCCTCTGATACCATGTTAAAGTAGCGAACAAAAGACCAAAAACAAGCCGGAGTTTTGAATAATTGAAAGTTTTATTATCCAAAAAGATATCTATTACAAAGGTATGCCCTCCCTTATATAGAATGAATGAGAGATGAGAGAATACAAATAAGAGATGTGAGACTAAAAATTTACAGCACTAAGAGGACTATACAAAACAAACCGCACAAGCCGCGCGGTTAGACAGAAGGGCTAACCGTACGGCTACCACCAAAGAGAAAGAGAGATTGCCAGTGTAGACCGCTAGGCCGCCCGGTCTCCAGGCCGGCTGAGACAAACCGCCAGACCGCGCGGTCTTCAACCCGCCAAGACAGACCGCCAGACCGCCCGGTCACCAACTTCAACAAGATGAAAAATTGCAAAACTAGTGATTTTAATATCAAAATTACAAAAGTCAAATTTCAAACATACCTCATTCTTCATCACTTAAAGACTCATCTATAGTCGGCAGAGTAGATAGAATATGATTTTCATCTGATGAACCCTCTAGATCTCCCTCGTCCACCTCAGATACTTTTCTCTTTCCCCTTCTTTGATAACAAATTGCCAGTTCTTTGCTTGTAGCTAATCTTTGAGGTCTCCTATCATCATGATCAACGTCGACTATATTGCTAATTTGTGTCTATGTCACCCCCTCTTCAGGAAAGACTTCATCATCGTCATCTTCATTTTCATTCTCCTCAGGATCAACATTCACCATCCACTCTTGTACCATTCCAGAATCAACATTCTTAACTGCCAATGGATCTCGAAATGTCTCTGAATATTTCGACTTCAGCAAAATTTTGAACTTTACAAATACTAAATCGTTCAATCTTTTACTATCAAGTTTATTCCTCTTTTTAGAATGTATCTACACAATTTTTTAAAAACGTTAAATAATGCATACAATCATATAATAAGATATTAATGTTTAACTAAATAACTAAATTAATACATAACATCTCAAAGGTGCTCCAGTTCCTCTCACAGCCAGAGTATGAAGTAGTCACACTTAAAATTTTCATAACCATAGTTTTAAGGTATGACGTATCAACACCGTTAAGCCTCCAGCAATATAATGTGAAAATTAAAATGACAACACAATGTATTAATTATTAATTTATTATACATAAATACATTATTATTGTTAATAAATAAATATATTAAAATGAACCTGAATTTAAGTTGGGATTTTGTAGCTGTCTCTTTGTCATCTTTTTACCAAATAACCCTTGTTGGTATTGATAAACATCAAGCTCAGCATTGATGTGATGTTGTGTAAAAGGATCTTTCCTATATATCCTTGAGAGACACTCAACAAAACCACTCATAAACCTTTCGTCAACCTCAATCTCCACTCGACGACAATAATAAAAATATGGGTTTAAGTAATAACCTGCAAAGTGCAGAGAACTGTCAATCTCCACTCGACAAAAATAATAAAAATTTGGGTTTAAGTAATAAACTGCAAGGTGTAGAAGGCTGCTCATCTTCTCCCATCTGCTATCAATCAACTTCCATATAAGAAGATATTTGTTCTCTTGGTGATCGAGAACAACAACTTCTTCCCTAGCTTTTTTGATATCCCCATATAACCACCCCATGGATGGTGTATCCCCGTCAACTCTTCTCAAAACTTTCACAAATGGTGTGACTATTCCAACAACCAGCTCGGCATTCGCCCAAAATCTAGAGCTTATCACTATCATTGCAACCTATCATATGCAAAATAAATTATTAAGAAAATACTATAAAGGGCAACTTTCAAAACATATTTTTTAAATGAAATGAATAAAGATGCAATAGTTTTACCTGCTTTCCCCCGACACTATTGACCAACTTTGTTGCAGTCCACTTTGCAGATGTGAATAAACACCTCAATTGATTCTTCTTCTCTAAGATGCTCTCTAAAGATAGAAACGCTGTAGCGAATCTAGTCACACCTAGTCGAATAAGCTCATAAGAGTTCAAGTCCTTTGTTGACTCTCTAAACATGTCGAGCGAGATGGTGTGACCATAGATGAATATAGAGAGTCCAAGTCCTCAGTAGTATACTAGTATACAAAGTTATAACTATCATTCAAACTTTCAAATTATCCAACAAAATGAACAAAACATTCAAGTATCATTCAAAATTTCAAAAATCTCACATTTTATTTATCAAAAGGCACAAAGCAGCAATTCAACTAAAAGTGTGATTGAATATACATGCATCATTGATTGTAAAATAAAGTTGGATAAATAACTATTAATAGAGGTATTTCAAATCATTTGTTAATTAATAAACATGTCAAATAAAAATAAGACAACAACTAATAAGACAAATAAGACAGCAACTAATAAGACAAATAAGACAACATGTCAGCCACCATGTTACAACCAGCAAGTCAGCCACAAGACAACTACCATGCCTTGCTGAACTAATAAAGCAACAGAGCAGCCAGCCAACCACTAACATGTCATTGACTGCAATAACCCACAAGACAGCCACCATGCTACAGTCGACAGCTAGCACAACAACCAACACAAAAAAAACCAAAATGCAGTGCGATAGAATGAGAGGGGGAGGTAGGGAAAAGAATGCACCAGCCGAGAGAGTGCCGCGATCAAAAACACCAGTGAGCTAGAGAGGGAGAGAACCAGAGAGTTAGAGAGCACCAACGAGTAGGGAGAAGAAAGAACCAGAGAACCAGCGAGCTAGAGAGGGAGAGCACTAGAGAACCAGAGAACCAGAGAGTCAGAGAGCTCCAACGAGCAGGGAGAAGAAAGAACCAGTGAGATAAAGTGCCGACAGCGCGCGAGAGAGGGAGAGCACCAGCGAGCTAGAGAGCACCAGAGAACCAGAGAGCTAAAGTGCCAACAACGCACGAGAGAGGGAGAGCACGCACGAGCTAGAGAGCACCAGAGAAGCAGAGAACCAGAGAGCACCAACGAGCATGGAGAAGAAAGAACCAGAGAGATAAAATGCCGACAATGCGCGAGGGAGAGCTAGGGCAGGAGCGACATGGAGAGATAAGGCAAGAGTGACGGCGTGAAATGAAAACAACAGGTCAAGGGAGTTAAAACAACGACTTTTAAATAAAATAATAAATAAAAAAGCGTTAATTCAAAAAACCGGCCGACATTTCCGTTTTTTGGGCCCGGTATGTCGGTTAAAACGGACATATCGGCCAGTTATTTTCAAAAACGCAACAACCCAATTTTAAAACCGTTTCGTGGCGTTGTCTCCCAAAACTTCATGTCAGCTGACATGTCGGACATGTCGGCCGATATCCACAACACTGTTTGCAAGACATTGGGAATGATTTTCCCCCGGCCAATGCCGCTGCCCACGATCACTGCCGCCGCGCACGATCAATGTCGCTGCCCACGATCAATGTCTTCGTCCCTGCCGAATGTCGTCGCCCCTGCCGTTGCCCTCACGTAGGGTTGGAGGCCAGTGTTGTTTCACTCATGTAGGGCCGAAGGTCTGTGCTGTTGCACGCATGTAAGGCCAGAGGTCTATTCTGTTGCACGCATGTAAGGCCAGAGGTCCATTCTGTTGCACTCACGTAGGGCCGGACGTCCGTGCCGTTTTACTAACTATTATGGATCAAGGAATCAAGACATTTCATTTCAGGTTTTTAACATCTCGGTAAATATTTTTGTGCATTTTCGTTGTATACCCCTATTGTTCTATAAAAAAAATCAAACAACAAATATGGCCCAAATGTGGCTTTTCAAGGCAAATGTATGACTTCTTGGTTCTTTATTATAGTCTCACCTTCTGATTGCCACAGTGAAATTAAAGAGGCGTTAATCAAAAATAATTTGCTTCCTGCTATGCAAAAATGTGTGATAGAGGTGGGCCCTTTCATTATTTAAAGTAATGGGTCCGGGGGTAGGAAAACCAAAATTTAAATTGAATTCCAAATTAGTATTTCCCGGAAGGAAATTGGATGAGTTTCTTGTCCAAGTTCGGGCCAATGAACCTTGAGGGGTTTCGTATCCAGGTTCGGCCCAATGAACCTGGATGGAACCCGTGTTCGGCCAAATGAATCTGGATGGGCTCCCTGTCCAGATTCGTCGCAATGAACCTGGCCGGGTTCTCTATCCAAGTTTAGCCTAATGAATAAATTTTTTTTCTGAAGTGTTAGGGATTTGCAGCTCCAAACTTATAAAAAAACTGTTAGTATAAAAAGTTGAGCAGCTCCAAACTTATTTTTTCAGCTCGATTCAATCTATCATCATCATTCTAATTCCTTGGAATGGGCCCTAGAGTACTTTGATGGGGTACCCTAGAATACCTATTTTGTTTAAAAACAAAATTATACAAAATTAATTTTGGCCATATATTCTAGTAACATCAAGAGCCAATATCACACATGTCCTCGAGTAATAAAAAAAATAATGTTTCACATTTTTAATATGAAATAAATATTCAATTGTGAGTAAACATTCACTTGAAAAAAATCAGATGTCAACAAAATCAAATTTTTTTCCGATATTGATGCTACCATGGAGCATATTTATCCTAACATTAATCCCATATGCAAGAAAATCATAGTTTTAATCTAATTTAGAACACCATTGGTGAAGAAATGAATATTAGTACTATTTATACTATTGTAACAAGATAACAAATAGAGAAAAAATAGAATACAACAACAATCTTGAGAAAAGTTGAGTTCCGTCACACAACATTACACCGAGCAGATGTATACGTAAAGACTTTACAGCACAAATCATCGCATTCTCCAAGAAATATCATCTCAATGTTCCTGAGGAATCAATCAATCCCTTGTTAAAAACAGAGTGGTGATATAAACACACTATTTTATGTTATATGCACACCATAAAACAATCTAAAAAAACACTCAAAAACTCTAAAATCTCATCTTTGTTTTTTATGCCCACACACTGCCCCATCCCAACCCGATTCTTCTCGACACGCGGTGGTAAAAAAACATCGCCTTCAACGTCAACATCTCCTTTGGTCTCTCCACCCCCCTGTAAAATAGCTGAAGTTGCTCTGTCCCCCCTCCCCCGACCTTCGACATCGAGCAAATCTCAGGCGTCGACAACCTATTCTAGAGCTGGATCCTCCGCCGATAGAGGCACGACCTCAGGCAATTTCTTCACAATAATGCTATAGCCGGCGCCACATACATGCAGATCCTCCTGCAACTTCGGTCTATTTTACAATCAAGCATGCACCGCTGATGTAAAAGGATCGAGCATCAATGGCGGTGTTGGACATGCAGCTTATAAGAGTCAATGGTCAAAGATTGAGTTACGTTTGGATATTGAGTTGAGTTTGTATCTGGATGGCAGTTAGCAGAGTCTAGAATCCCTCTATCGATGACCAGACTTCGAGATTTGACGGTTTATTATTGGTGTGTCATTAGCATGTCGGGGTGCAAATATACGGATTTGGGCTGCAAATATATCTTGGCTGTGCATAGTCATTATTGTGTGCCTATAACACCACCACTCAATAAATATTGAGCATTGATAGAACTTCCATTAAATATTTGAGATTATTTGTGATACCATTCCTTTGATCTGTAAATAAGAACTTTTAACAATTGTTTTTAATATTTACAACTGATTTTATTAATAATTAGCAAAACTTATCGTGAAAGGAAGCATAATTACAATTTGCAACCCTCATACTTTTGAAATTATACAAACCTCCCTTGTAAATTTACTCCAAAGGGTTACTTTTATATGTTTGAATTGAAGTCATTGATTTTCAAGAATTGAAAAAAAAATCATAACACAAACAAAAATAAAACAAGACACAATGTGAATGAAAAGGGAAGCCTTAGGGGAAAACACACCCATGAGTTAAAAATGTGTCTCCGGGCAGGAAACACAAACAAAGACCAATAACTTGAACTTAGGGAATAGTATTTGTGTGTATGTATGTGCCAATGTGTGTGTATGTATGTGTGTAGGTGTTTATATGTGTGTCTATGTGTGTGTATGTTGTGCGTATGTATGTGTGTAGGTGTTATGTGAGAGTGTTTTTCCGCTCGTGTGTGTATGTGTTTGGCTGTATGTCAGAATTCAATGGACGAAATTTAAATTTTAACATAGAAACACCTACACACATAAATACACACACATTCCTACACACATACATACACAAACATTCCTACACACATACATTCACAAACATTTCCACTTATGGTCAATTTTCATGATTGACTTTATATGGATTGCTGTAGAATCTTTTATGTCATATCATCTTTTAATTTTAGAAATCAATTTAGGAAAGTTGATCAAATTGCCAGATACACTTGACATAACTAACCCCTCTCCCTAATTTATTTATGTCAGATACAACACTTCATCTTCTAAATTTTTGACTACAAAACTTACTTCCCAACACCAATATCAAGAATTACCATCCAACTTTTTTAATGGTTCAAGAGGCAATGCTAAAAAACAAAACTAATGCAACTATAAATGCAGATAGAGGCCCTCCAAAGGTGTATCAGCAAGTTAATGAGAATTCATTTCAAAAGGCTCCTTCAGGCATCCTACTTGTAAGAATTAAGGGGTATAATTTTAAAACAAAGTAGGATCAAATTTTGCTTTGAATCAAATTGTAATGGGTCTCATGCTGTCAATTATATATCTAGTAATTATAATACTATGAGCCTTAGGTATCAAGTCGAGCGCTTTAGTCGAGCTGTATGGGTCGAGTTGTATGAGTTGAGTTGCATGAGTTGTATTGATTCGAGTCGTAATGAAGAATTATTTGCACATCTCTTATGGTGAGGTTTTTTATGCTTGTGCCATCGCGGGCCCTATATATATGGATCATTGGGTCATGCATAAGGTATTAAAAAATTAATTCAATTTCTCTCTCTCTAACCCTTCTTCTCTCTCTCTCTCTCTCTCTCTCTCTCTCTCTCTCTCTCTCTCTCTCTCTCTCTCTCTCTCTCTCTCTCTCTCTCTCTCGTCTTCCCTTTCTCTAGTTTCTCTTCTCATCTTCTTCCCCATTCTATGGTTAGTCCCTTGTATTTCCTTTTCTCCGTTACCACTGGCAAACCTTTAAAATAAGTACATTACACAAGTCTACAACAAAAGAATTTTAATGCACTTATAAATTTATCATTAATTGCATGCTTCTAAATTTTTTTTAAAAAATGTATTGTTATAGGCAAACATGTAGAACATCGGTACACTTGTTGGAGCGGCCGGAGGTGGAGATGATGGTGAAGATGCGGGGATATTATGAAGCCGAAACGGCAACTGTCTAAGCGACATGTGCTTTGAGAAGGGAGAGTGGCTACAATCTTATAACTAAGACTATAGGAAAATAGACTAATTAATTTGTGGATCCCCTCATTCTGCACATCTTATGTCTTTCAATAAGCTTACATGAAAGTAATGCCAACTAATAACTCTTAACTAACGCCCTTATAATGACTCATAACTCTTAATACCTAATACTCTCATAAAAACTCATCACAATTTAAAAAACCTACTAGCGTCTTAGATACATATAAATGAAGATCTGACGACTGACATTTAATAAAGACGTGATACACATTAAATAAAGACATGATATGATACATAATTTATGGCATAATAGGGCTACTAGGCCCATAACACATTGTGTGATAATTGTAGAGAAATTAAGGTATATAATACTAAGTTCTGGGAGTAAAATCTGGTGGTCTCTGTGGATCCTTATATTACTAACTAGGCCTGTAACGGTTCGGTTTGTAAGCAAAACTGCAAACCGAACCACCCCTATGTGGTTCCAAAATTTTGGAACCGAACCGAACCACCCAAACATTGAAACCAAACCGAACCAAACCGAATAGTTAGGTTTGGTTCGGTTTTGGTGGTTAAAGAATGTGATAAAACCTAAATATTTATATAGAGAGATCAGGGATGATGCAATGAATGAGGCTCAACCACCCAACATGAAAGTGCTGTCTGAACACAATTTCTATCACTTAACCATTTCAGGACTCCAAAATCAATTGAATGAAAATTAAAATATTCATCAGCTAGATTGCCGCTCGCCAGTCAGGGAGGAGGTCGACTGCCGCTCGCCGGTCAGGGAGGAGGTCGACTGCCGCTCGCCGCTCGAGGGAGAGCATGAAGTCTCGCCGTGAAATGAAGCCAGTTTGCCTCGCCGCTCAGGGAAGAAGGCCGAAGTGGCGAGGTGGGTAGCCGATCGCCGGTCAGGTTGGAGCTAGGGTTTGGGCCTTCGGGCTGTTCGGCACTGCAAAGGTGCGACATAGTCACAGAAAGGAGTAACAACAGTCGGGTGAGATTTAAGTGGGTGAGCTAGGGTTCAGGGCTTTAATGAAATTTAACTGTGTGCTTAATTGCTTTAACGGAAAGATTTAATGTAAATATGTTATTAAATGTGTGCTTAATTACTTTAATGAAATTTAAGTAATAGATTAAATGTTTTATACACAGCGGTTCGGTTCGGTTTGCCACGCAAAACCATAAACCGAACCGAACCATATGGTTTTTCTAAAATCAAAACCGTAACCGAACCGCGGCCTACTGAAACCAAGGTTGTCAGGATCGAGATCCTAGATGAGATCATTGTGAGGTAGGATCAGATCAGCTAGTAAGTTCAAATCGAGGATCGCTTTACAAAATCAGGATCGATTTACAACATCTGGATCGTAGGATCGTAATGATCCGGATCGCAATCCTGACAACCTTGACTGAAACCGAACCAAACTGCATGGTTTGGTTCGGTTTTGCGGTTCGGTTGGTTTTGACTTGCGGGCATATTACTAACTTATTGTGTTGGAAATATAAAATAAGCATGAAGATTTGAAAGTGTGAATATCATTAAAATATTCTTGCAAAAAATATATAATTGTCATAAAATTTGTGATGTACGCATATGTCAAACATTTTAGATTGATTGTAATAATAAATAACACTCTTATCTGATTTCATATTCTTCTCCAAAACATAATATTAAGGATCTGTTTGACATGACTCTTTTTTTCTCCTGTGCGGTTCCCTCTACCGCGCGATCGCAAGACGCAGTCTATCATCGAAAAAGGGCATTTGTCGAATGGTATCTATATCCTTGATCCCTCTCCTCCAACGGTGTTGTCCTATGTTAGATCTGTTGATTGGCATCGGCGTCTTGGTCACACTCTTCTAAACATACTCCAAAAATCTCTCCCCGAAGTTTCCCTCCAAGAGTTCACGTGTAAGTCTTGTATCTATGAGAAACATCATTGATCTACGTTCTCACCACATATTACTTAGAGTTCTGCTCTCTTTGATCTAGTCACTCCGATATTTGGGGACCCTACAAAATTTGTTAGTGTTTTTGGATACCGTTACTTTGTCACATTTGTGGATGACTACTCTCGGGTGACCTGGCTGTATCTCCTTCGTGACCGCTCTGAATTGTCTGGTATATTCCGAGCCTTTCTCATTGAAACTCGCAACCAGTTTTCCACTACAATTAAAACTCTCCGCACCAATAATGCCCGTCAATACATTAGTCATGCCTTTGCATACCTTTGTGTTGAGTTTGAGATTATCCATCAAACCTCGTGTGCCTATACCCCCCAACAAAATGGTGTTGCGGAATGCAAGAATTGTCACCTGCTTGAGGTCACCCGTTCTCTTATGATTCAAATGAATGTTCCCAAACAGTATTCGAATTTTGCGGTTTCTACCGCCTGCACTCTTATTAACAGTATGCCTTCCTTTATTCTCAATTTTGCGGTTCCCTTCAATCTCCTTTTTCCCTCTAAACCTTCTTTTTACATCACTCCTTGCGTGTTTGGCTGCGTATGCTTTGTTCATCATCTTGGCCCATCCACTGACAAACTTGCTTCACGTGCCACTAAATATATGTTTGTTGGTTACTCTCGGACTCAGAAGGACTACGTTTGCTTCTTTCCCAAAGATCGCAAGGTTGTTACTTCTGTTGATGTCACCTTGCTCGAAGATCAATCATATTAATCTCTACCAGCTGATTCTCCTCTTCCGCCACCTATTCCGCGGCTTGTTATCCCTGTTCATTCAAACCTTCCATCTCTCTTTCCCACACCAATCCCACCTAAATCACCTATCACCCGTGTGTACACTCGACGTCCTTCGTCTACTACCATACGGGAGATGCCCTCCTCTAATGATGTATTACAGCCTGCGGATCCGGCACCAGGTTCCACTGCCCATCCGATGTCAAACTATGTCTTTCTTCACCGCCTCTCTCCGGTACTTCGACAAAGTGTTCTTTCTTTATCCTCTATTTTCACCCCAAATTATGTGCAAGAGGCTCTCCAACATCCAGGGTGGCGGGTGGATATGGACGAGTAAATGTCCGCTCTTTGGGCAAATCACACTTGGGATCTGGTTCCGCTTCCTCCTGGACAATCTTGTGTGGGATGTAAGTGAGTGTTTGCCGTCAAACAGGGTCCAGATGGGACGGTTCATCGGTTGAATGCTCGTCTAGTAGCTCGAGGTTTCACTCTGCAACAAGGTCTGGATTATGATGAGACCTTTTCTCCTGTCGCTAAACTCAATACTGTTCGCGTGTTATCTCCCTCGCTGTTCACCGCCTCTGGACATTGCATCAACTGGATGTCAAAAATGATTTTCTTAATGGCGATTTACATGGGACCATTTATATGCAGCAACCTCCCGGGTTTGAGACCACATGAGAGTCTCTTGTGTGTTGTTTGAAGAAATCTCTTTATGATCTCAAACAGTCCCCTCGGGCATGGTTTGATAAATTTAGTAAGACTGTTAGTTTTGTTGGCTTCACTCGGAGTTTGGCCGACTTCTCTCTGTTCACTCGTCATCGTTCAACAGGCACAGTGATCTTTTTGGTATATGTGGACGATATTTTGATTACAGGGGACGATCTTCCAGGAATACAAATGTTTAAACAGCATCTGGCGACTGTGTTTCAATCAAAGGACCTGAGAAGCCTTCAATATTTTCTTGGTCTCGAAGTGGCTCGGAGAACTGATTGGGCTTGTGTTATCTCAGTGAAAGTATTGTCTTGACTTACTTCATGATGCATGTTATTCTGGATGCAAGCCTGCTGATACTCCCATTAATATCAACCACACGCTCTGTGCTCATGCTTCAGACTCTGATTCGCTCCTTACTAATCCAGAGTATTGTTGTCATCTTGTCGGAAAGTTGATATATCTCACTGTTACTTGACCTGATATATCATTTGTTGTTGGAGTTCTCAGTCTATTCATGCATGAGCCACGTATCTCTCATCTTCAAGCAATCGAGCGTATTCTTCGATACTTGAAGACTATTCCTGGACAAAGACTTGTATACAAGCCCTCTTCATCTCCCTTATCTCTGATTGCATACTCTGATACTGATTATGTTGGCTCTTTAGATGACCGTCGTTCCACAAGTGGATACTGCACATACTTTGGAGGACATCTTATTACATGACGCAGCAAGAAACAATCTGTGGTTGCTCGCTCATCTGCTGAGGCCGAATATCGATCAATGACAGAAGTTGTGTCTGAGCTCAACTGGCTTGAGGGTCTCGTTGATGATCTAGGAGTCAAACTCTCATCACCTGCCACTTTATTTTGTGACAGTCAAGCTGCTATACACATTGCCAAGAATCCGGTTTTCCATGAACGGACAAAACATATTGAAGTGGCCTGTCATTTTATTCGGGAGAGGGTTCAGTTGAAGAAGATAGAGTTAACTCATGTTCCTGCTGCTCAGCAAGTTGCTGACATTCTCACTAAGGCCTTACCATGACGTCTCTACTATCATTTCTTGTCTAAGCTTGGTTCCTATGATTTGTATACTCTAGCTTGCGGGGGAGTGTTAGAGAATACTAGGAAAAATAGTGTATTGGCCCATTAACTTGGCCTATGTTGTTTTTAGTGTTTAGTCTCACATTATTTGTATAGCTAGTTTTTACTCTTCTCTCTCCTATATATACGTACTCATACTTGTTTTTTGGTATTCAAGAAGTATATACAAGGTTTGGATATTTCTCTACAAATACGATGGAGTGGGTGTTCCATATCCTTGTGCGTACTCCTGTGAGAGATTTTAATATATTTTGTCCAAACACCAAATATTAAAACATGAGTTCATGTAATAAGACAACAAGACAATATATTTATCTACTAGCTTGATAAAAATAAATGGAATGACAAGTTAAAAAAGTAACTATTTCTTGCGAAATAAATTAAATACATCAAAAGGTGTAGGAAGTTTGTAAATGAAGGAATTCTAGGGTAGAAGTAAACATACTTTAATAAAAATAGCATAATTGGCTAAAAATATATTTTCAACCACTGTCACCACAAATCTTCACTTCATCCATGAATGAGATTTGTTTGGAGAATTCATGGTATAAAATCAAATTAATAGTTTTTCACTATATCAATGTCATAGTTTTGTATAATTTTTCATTATGTGTGGGAGTTAAACACGCAATAGGACACATAACTCTCCCCACAAGCTTCCACCAAGCTTAATCAAAAAGAGAGGAATCAAATTTATTTAACATACCCATGGTCTGGCACTTCTAGCACAAGTATAATTAAATAATGCAAATTAATTAACTATTGATACTGATGAACAATCAATTTTTGTAGATCTTCTCCCTTGAGCTAACAAAATAAAAGAGTTGTCTACTCTATGAAACATAAAGTACACAAATTATTTTGAACAATTTACATTCATGTTACCCGAAGTTTATCCCATATCTTTAGCTAATCCATCAACTTTATCTACTTTGTGACAATAATATTTTATTACTTTCGTTATACGTGACCAGACCACACTATCAATTTTAAATAATCATATCTTCAATAAAAAAATCACTCACTGTTACCTTATTTTTACCAATTAATCTATACATTCATTTTAACATTCTTATTTCTATCACTAAACTTTGATATTAGTAATTTGTGTTATACATTGTTCAAACCAAAAAATAGAGTAGCTTGTAATTGAAGTATCTAGTAAAAAACAAAAAATAACTGGTTAGAATAGAGCGTGACCAAGCTAAACTAGAGATGGATCCATGGAACGATTGTATATAGATCATGCTCACATATTAATGAAAGCGTAAAAATCAATTTGTTTTTGTAGTTCTATGAATCTCTTCCTCATCACATATGAAATAGCTGCTACCATTCAGTGTCATCTACGTATTCTTATACTCAATTGAGCAATTTTCCCATTATATGTTCATAATAATATTTGTATATCTTCAAAGTGAGTTTAACTTAACTATTGATATTCATTCTCTGAAATCACTACAATTAGCTCTCCTGCTAAGTTCTCGGTCTCCTAGTCAAAAAAATAGTTTTCCCTAGCAAAGATGATTTTTCATCTTTATGAGGGTTACAACTTTATTACACACAAGAAAACAAGGTACGCATCCTAAGAAACTTTCTCTCGATGATACTTTATCCAATCCCTTCTCTCTCTCTTTACTTTCACCCTGTCTCCTCCTTTTCTCAAAGGCAATGCATACTAAATAACTTGAAATATTGAAACTTTGATTCAATCTACGAGCTAGCATGTGTATGTGTGTGTGGTTTTTGGTTTAAATTCCTAATTCGAACTAGACTATGTTGACTAGAAGACAGTCCTATGTCGACTGGAGGAAGGGCTTGTCGACTGGACTATGAATACTTATCTAAAATCTATCTATGTCATATGGATACTAGAGCTCTAGTCGACATAGAGAGTATGTAAGGACCCTTTTTAAAAAAACCAAGGAGATCCTTATGCTCTAGGCGAGCATCCCCCCAAAAGGTCTGCACATCGGGAGAGGTGTCACCCTCTTACTTGACTCATGACCCAATTGACAGAACATTCACCTTGTAATGTTATGCAGCATCACAAAAACATTCATAGAGGATAAAAATTATGTGGAAGCATTACATCACAGGATATCACAACATGATAAGAACTATAAACCATAGATGAAAACCCACGAAGGGGATATATAAAGTTCAGCAGTAGCAAATATCATAGTTATATAATCAGCTAAAGCCTCTAGTCCAAAACAAAATAAAATAAAATCTCTCGTCCTCTCCTCTCCTCAGTATAGTACCCTCACGTTCTTATAAATATCCTGGGCTAGCTCAGGGAACTCTCCCACGAGAACATGTTTATGCTCCATCCGCTCCTGCTCCGTCGGTAAGCGCATCGGGTCCTAATAATGATACGTACAAACAACGTTAGCCACAACTGACCAAGTAAGTCCCTCGCTCCTCCCCAGCCCCTTTGCGAGAATCAGAAAGAAAAACCTGCAAGGAGAGTTAGCACAATAGCCGAAGCAATATATATGTACGAGTATCAAGTGTAGCACTAACATCAATAATTATTAAAACATGATTTCTAATATTGTAAAATTTTTCATCATCGTATAACTCCTAACGGTGATTAAACGATGCTAGACCATGGTGAGAGCACATGTAACACTTTTGAGTATATATATGGTATGATGTGTATGTATGCTTGTCCTCTCTGTCACTCAAATAATGTTCATAATCACTTTCCCCTATATCGACATAGTGACATTTTAAGAGAATGAACTCATTTTTCAGTCCTCATTGCCATGGTCAGACGATGACAGTGAGTTGGTCTCTCCCACTTCTTGGTTGTGGGTACACCCCAACTCCCTAGGCCTTCATAACTCTATGAAAAATAAGTACTCTTGGTGGGAACACATCCTCACCCCGTGCGGAGATCGACCTTCTCGGCACATAACCAAACAATTGTGAGACAAACCTATATGGAAGGGCCGGGGTAGCTAGCCCCGGTCCTCTTCACCACCAAAAGATAATAGAGTTCGTCGTCACAACTTCTCCCATAGTGTATAATAGGAAAAACCCAACAAACCTGCCACATCGATATTCATGCACCCTCCCATAATCTCATGTATTGGGTAATGAATGAAATGACTTCATGACAATAATTATAAAATTTACAGGTGCTTACCGATCGACTCATAATTAGATGTTCATTAGGTGATAAAGCTAGAAATGACAAATTTATAAATATGAAGAACCATGCCTTCATGTATACAATATTTTCAAACTATTTAGACATGTTCATGTCAAGTTTTAATTTACTTAGAGGCTCCAAATCTGAAACATTAAACACGAAAGTTGTAGACAAATCATCCATCTACAATAGTGTCTTTCACAAGCATTCACTAAATCAGACTCCAAAGTCTCCAAAATAGAGGTTGAAGTTCAATGATTTTAATTGTTTACAAACAAAGACAGCAATCTGAATTTATTTTGGAATATTTAGGGCTATATTAAAATTATCCAGGAACCCAAATCATAAATTTTAGAACATAAAAGTTGTAGGGGAATCATTAAACTACAATAGTGTCTCTAGTATGCATGTTCTGATTTTGCCTCTAAGGGCTTCAAATTAAGTATTGAAGTTTACTAAATATAACTGATTTTGGACAAACAGCAAAACTGATTTTTTGTCGGGTTTGGAGTTAAACTTAAATTACTTAGAAACTATTTATCAGGAAACATAAAAATATGAAAGTGATAGATAAAACATTAATTTTTAATAGTCTCCCTAACATGTATGTCTTGATTTGACCTATATGATCTCCAAAACAAGAACTGAAGTTTGCCTAAAATATCAGTTTCAAGACTAAGCAGGGATCAGGATTTCTAGAACGATTAAATATATTTTTCGGATGTAAAAATAAATTAGCTTGGTGATCTAAATCAAAAAAACTTATAAAAAATATAAAAGTGATAGATAAAACATTAATTTTTAATAGTCTCCCTAACATGTATGTCTTGATTTGACCTATATGATCTCAAAAACAAGGACTGAAGTTTGCCTAAAATATCAGTTTCAAGACTAAGCAGGGATCAGGATTTAATTAAATATATTTTTCGGATGTAAAAATAAATTAGCTTGGTGATCCAAATCAAAAAACTTATAACATTAAAGTTGTAGTATAAATAAAGTTCTACAATGTTGTTTTTCACAAAAAATTTCCAGATCGGCTTCAAAGATATTTAAAAATTCATTTTACACGAGAAATTTTCCAAAAATTGGCAGATTTTCTCCCCAAGTGTAACATATATGCGCACGGATTTTGGCGCAAATCTGATGGGATTGAAGCAGTTGAACGTTTTCACATCCAACAATTGCGGGGGATCTCCATAATCTTTTATTAAGTTTCCATGCAGTTTGTAGCCTTACGGGGCCTCTCTACCGCCGCCGGTGGGGTGGTGTGCCGACCACCACCCCCGATGGGTGCGCCCAAGGTGGAAGTTCCAGTGGGGCACTTGCCTGCGGCCGGCCGCTACCGGTAGTGGCCGAAAAATTCCATTATCATTATTATTTATTTATTTATTTATTCTGGAATGACAAGGCTGTCGAAGCGGTTTCAGACGACGTTCCCTGCCTCAAGGGACTTGAGAGAGGGTCGTGGGGTTGCTCCCTCCCCTTCACATGCTCATGTAAGGTCTCAACTTGCGGTGGTGGCAGAGATTGGTGTGAGTAGTCCGAAGTTTCCTAGGCCGGGATCGCCGGCTCCAGTGGTCGGAGGCGGCAAACATCGACGAGAAATGGATCTAAGGGCAGAGTGGAATTGGGGGAACTTACATGTGCGCCGTTTAGGCGTGCGGACTAACGGGTGGCCATGGGTGGGGAAGATTGCCGGAGTTGAGGAAGAAGGCTCGTCGGGGCTCAATTTGTGGCTTGTTAGGGGAGCAAGCGGCAGGGAAACGAATTCCCAACATCCCTTTCGGCCCGTTCGTTTTGACGGAATTGGAATTCAATATTGGAATTGAATATTAGATAATATTGTGAAATTGAATATTGGTGACTGATTACAATTCCAGCGTTTCGTCTAATAAATAATATTGGTGAATATTGTAGAATTGATCAATTATTTTGTTCGTTTGTTAAATAAAATTAATCTAAGAATTTGTAAATATGATGAAGAAGTTAATATTTTTTCACATATATTATATACAAAAGTGCGTCCTTGCAAAAGAATGTGCGCCCGGGTACAAAATGCGTGCCCTGGAAAAGCACGTGCTTGGGCGCAAAAAGCGAACTCGTGCGAATAAACGTGCACCCCGGCGAAAAAACATGTCATGGACAAAAAATGGGCACCCTGAAAGAAGCGCACGTCTCGACGAAAAACGTGCTCCCGAGCGACAAAATGCTTGCCCGGGCAAAAACGTGTGCCCGGTCAAAAAACCAAAATGTGCTCCCAAGAGAGAAACGCACGGCCTTGCGAGAAACCCTATCCCGGGCGAGATACGCTTTCTTGGGCGAAAAACGAGTGCCCGGGCGACAAAATGCCAGTCCGGGCAAAAAACGCATGCCTGGGCTAAAAAATCCGCCCCGGCGAAACCGCGCGCCCAAGTAAAAAACACGTGTCCGAGAGAAAAAATGGCCCCCCGCCGGAAAACGCGCACTCAGGCGAAAAACCCTCGCCCCGGCGAAAAACGCGTGTCCGGGAGAAAACGCGGCCCGAGCAAAAAATGCTCGCCCGAGCGACAAAATGCGCCCCCAGGAGAAAGACGTGCATTTAATAATTTTTAATGTTCTGTTTTTCACATTCGATGATATTTATATTGCTTTATATTTCAACTTTCTATAGCTTGCACATGCGGCAGCACTTACCACTTATATCCATCTATTAGAATATTAACTAGTGGATAAGCTAAATGTTTGCTTTGTTTTAGAAGTGCATTTTTTTAATTTGGATAGATCTCGAGTACGTTCATATGGTTTTGTGACATTTTTTTAGGCAAAAAAACCTTATAAAGTAACTAGGCAGCCTTTGGTTACAATATATTCTAATTACAATATATTAAAGGTTTTACTGCAGCCATTGGTTCACAAAAAAATCCAACGGAAAATGAAGGTGAGAAATGTGAATGAATGCAGCCTGCAATTATTGGATTTAATAGGAAGTGTATGTGGTATGCTATTAAACAAAAAATTAGTCGTATTGTTGTCATCCTGGCAATTAGTGTAAATGTTTCATCGTAGTCCTCTCCAGGTTTTTGGGTATAACCCTTGGCCACGAGGCGTGCCTTATGTTTTACTATTTTTCCGTTTTCATCTTGTTTAAGCTTGTAGACCCATTTGAGGCCTACAACCTTAGCTGGTTTGGAAACCAAGCTCCAGGTTTTGTTTCTTTCTATGGTTTTTATTTCTTCCTGCATTGCATGAATCCATTGCTCATCCTTTATTGCATCCTCAAAGGTTGCAGGTGTGCTTGAGATTGTAAGAGCAAATTCATCATTTTGATAAGTCTCTTGCAGTGATCGAAATCTCTGAGGCGATGATGATTCAAGTTCTGAGTCTGAATTCTCAGGCTCTTCAACTTCATTGCTGTCATTAAGGGGGCCGGGTGGAATTCCCAGATCAACTGACAGCTTTGGAGTATGAGGTATTTCTTGGTCTGATGCCCAATCCCATGCTTCTTCGTCATGGAAGATTGCATCTGGATATAATGAGTTTGTTGGTATTTGGCTCAAACAAGGGGTAGCGCTTGGTTTGATCACTACATCCAATAAGAGTTGAAAGGGAAAAACTAAATTAATTCAAATTAAAGAGGACTCCCCCCACATATATATGTAGGGGAGAAAGATACAAAGACAACAATACCCTTATGGGTAAATACAATGGTAAAGAAATAAAAAGACTTGATTTCAGCTCTCTCCCTCAAGTCGAACGGTAGATATCCGTCATTCCGAGCTTATGAATATCATCAGTGAACACATCAGATCCTAGACTCTTAGGGAACATGTCAGCCAGCTGATCTCTGGAGTGAACGAAGGGTGTGACTAAGCTTCCTTTTTCAAGAGGGTCTTTGATGAAATGACGATCCACCTCAACGTGCTTAGTCCTGTCACGCTGAACTGGATTGTGTGCTATGCTGATGGAAGCTTTGTTGTCAAAGTACAAGGAAATGGGAGCTTCCTCCTGAAGCCCCAGATCTTGCAATAGGGTACGCAGCCAAAGTCCTTCACAGAGGCCTTGAGACATTACCCGGTACTCAGCCTCGACACTAGATCTGGCCACCACATTCTGTTTCTTACTAAGCCATGTGATCAGGTTTCCTCCAATGAATGTGCAATAACCCGTTGTAGATTTCCGGTCATCGTGGCATCTAGCCCAGTCAGCGTCAGTGAAAACATCGATCCGCAAATGATTGTTCTTATAGAACATTAGCCCCCGTCCTGGGGACTTCTTCAAATACCGGAGGACACGGTAAGCCTCCTCCTGGTGTCTGACCCTTGGGGTATGCATGTATCTACGCAGGATCCCAACAACATATGTATTGTCGGTGCGAGTATGTGAGAGATATAAGAGCTTTCCCACCAATCTTTGATAACTGGAGGCATCTGTACGATCACCATTTCTATCCTCATCGATCTCATGGTTCTTCTCCATAGGGGTTTGGGCATGGTGCTGGATATGGTTCGCAGCAATATTCTTCATCGGTCTCCTCTTCCATCTCTCCGGGAGGCCTTCATTATGGTTCTTGGCGATGAAGATCGTCGACGTTCTCTCAGCACATCGGCTTCTCTTCCAGACCGCTCTGCCTTTACGTGTACTGGACGTGGTGGCTCCAGTCATACCAGCACGATTCCCATGTGCGCTCATTGTTGTCGTCGGGGCCATTCTTGCGAAGTGTGCTTCAAGCTTCATCCACACCTTGCTCCACCCGGATATGTCCGTGGCCATGGACGTGGTCGTGACCCTGGATGTGGGGGATCCCGCCGGACTGGTACCCGTTCTCATGATACTGCTTATTCCACAGAGATGCAGGAGGGCCATCATGGTCAGCTCCCGGATCACTTCACCACATCAGAATTGGATGCTCTGCGACGCCTGCTTCACTCTCAGTCTGATCCTACTCCGAGTGGTCCTTCCTCTTTGTCTGCTACTGCTGCGATGCCCAGTGCCCATGCCGCCGTGTCTCCTCAGTCTGCGTGGATCATTGACTCCGGAGCCACTGACCACATGATCGGGTCCTCTACTAGTTTTTCCCCTACACTCCCTTGTCTGGTAAGGACAAGGTTGTGTCTGCCAATGGTACCTTGTCTCCTATTGCTGGCAAGGGTCTTTTTTCAGCTTCCTCTTCTGTTCCTCTCCCTTCCGTCTTGCATGTTCTTTCGTTTTCCCGCAATTTACTCTCTATTAGCAATCTTACTAAATCTCTTAACTGTTCTGTAACCTTTTCCTCTGATACCATGTTGAAATGGAAAAACTAAATTAATTCAAATTAAAGAGGACTCCCCACACATATATGTTGGGTACATTGGTTTAAATGTACCTGATTTGAAGAAGCCTCACCCTCCTCAATGATATACATCAAAATGTATTTGATGTATTTTTGAGTTGTCTTGTGCAGGTTAAGTATTTGCAGGGAAAGATGAAAAGATTCTAAGTCCATGTGTCGACACCCAGAAGAAATGTGTCGACACTTAAGAAGACTTGTGTCGACACCCAGACAAGCAGTGTCGACACTTGGAGTACTTGTGTCGACACCAGACAGAAAGTGTCGACACAAGGAGCTGTGTCGACACTCAATGAAGAAAAGTCCAGTGAAGCTGTGTCGACACTTAGCAGTTGTGTCGACACTTAGAGGAACTGTGTCTACATCAGAAAGTGTCGACACTTGGAGGCTGTGTCGACACTCAGCAAAAGTCAACAGAGTCTAAGTATAAGTGTCGACACCCAGAGGAATGTGTCGACACACAGCAGAAGACTCAGCACTTGAAGAAAGTGTCGACACAAGAAATAATGTGTAGACACTCTGCAGAAGACTCAACATATGAAGAATATGTCGACACAAGGAGCTGTGTCGACACTTAGCAAAGTTCAACAAAATTCTAAGTACAAGTGTCGACACAAAGGAGATGTGTCGACATTCAGCAAAAGTCTCAACAGAATAAGAATGTGTCGACACAAGGAGCTGTGTCGACACTCAGCAAGTATCAACACAGAAGGCATGTGTCGACACCAAGAAGATGTGTCGACACTGAACAAGTTCAACACATGAAGATGTGTCGACACAAAGGAGTTGTGTCGACACTTACAAGAATTCAACAAAGTACTGAAGAACAAGAACTTGTGTCGACACACATTATCAGTGTCGACACATGATGAAGAAGCTGTGTCGAGAAGTGAATTCTATAACACAAGGAGTTGTGTCGACACCTTGAAGGCTAGTGTCGACACTTAGTCTACTTGTGTCGACACTTGGTCTATAAGTGTCGACACTTAAAGACAGACTGTCTCGACACTTTCAGACAGTTACAGTTATTTCAAGAACTGACTGGGATGACTTGACAACTGCCATTCCAGCCGGTCTACTGCACCTGTCAGAGTTGTCAGAAAGCTGTTAGGAACCGGATCATCCGGTCACCATGAAGAAGGCCTATAAATAGGCTTATACTGTCAACAGAAAGAGATGATCAAGTGATTAAAAAAGGAAGATCTAGCTATTCATTGAAGAATCAAGTGAAGATCTAAGAAGTTGGAGAGAGAGCTCCATCCAAGAAGACAGAGCCGTTGGAACCAGGCTGTGAAGAAGGGTTCAGACCTAGTTCTGAATCTTAAGTTGCAGAGATCAAAGATCAGCTGCAGAGAAGATAAACCCTATTGTGTTCTACATTCAAGAAGCTTTGAAGAAAAGCCAAGTGAGGTTGATCTCAGCTGAGTTCTTCCAAGAACTCATCAAGAACCTGTCAACTCATCTCTCATTTTCTGAGTTGTAGCTATACAATTTATATTCTATATTTTCTTGTAGGATCCTTAGAGATCTGAGTTGTAAGCCTGTAATTATAAAGGCTGAGTGGTAGGGCCTGTGTGCCTGAGTGTAGGAGATATAATTCTCTGAGTGTAGGCCTGTTGTGGCTGAGTGTAAGCATGTTGTGGCTGAGTATACATCTTTGGAAAAGACTGAGTTGTAGGGCCTTGGGCCTGAGCTGTAGGAACCATTTTACGTTCTGAGTGTAAGATCTGAGGATCTGAGATAGTGGAGGAGTTTGGCTGAATCTAGTACTCTACTAGATAGGCGAAGGGGGAAAGTGGATGTACTCAAACCTTGGGAAACCACTATAAATCTGTGTGTTCACTGTGTGCTTGATTGATTGCTGTGATTACTGATTGACTGCTGTGTAGAATAAGTTATAACTCTGAGATATAAACTGAAATCTGCCTAAAAGTTTAAAAAAATTAAGTCACCTATTCACCCCCCCCCTCTAGGTGATTAGGTACAATTTCTTTCAAGTGGTATCAGAGCCAGGTTACTCAAAAAGGACTTAACTGTCTGAGTAGATCCTGTTGGCAGATTCAGTATAAGTAAAGTAAAATCAAGAAAATCAAGAACCATGGGTTCAACAGAGAATCATAAAGAACTTGGATCCATGAAGTTTTCCATTTGCAGAAAATAATTTTTTGGCATCTGGAAGGAAAGGGTGAGACTGTTTATGGAAGCCTCAGACCCTACAATATATATCACAATGAAAGAAGGGTCATATGTGCCTATGAAGGTTTCAGTACTAGATGCAAATCAGAGACCACCTAAGGACTTCTCTGAAATGACAAAAGATGAGATAATTCTAGCCACAATGGACAAAAGGGCTCAGAATATCATTGTGAGTGCCATAGATGATGCTACCTTTCAGAATTTGATACACTGTAAGACATCTAAGGAGATGTGGGATACCTTGATAGTGTATATGGAGAGTTCAGAAGAGGTGAGACATGACAGAAAGTCATTGTTAAACCAAGAATATGAAAGTTTCAGGCAAGGTAAGTCTGATAGCATAACAGAATGCTATAAGAAGTTCTATAGGATTGTGAATGAGCTAATGTCCTATGGAAGAGAGTTCAGTAATTATGAGCTGAATGATAAATTCTTGAGGTCCCTAACAAAGGATTGGGACACCAAGATCTGTGCCATTAGGGAAATGACCAAGTTAGCAGATATCCCTCCTCCAACATTGTTTGGAAAACTGCTATCTTATGAAATGCAGTTGATGGTAAGGAAAGAAGAGGAGAAGACTACTAGAATTGAGAATAAAGAAAGAACAGTGGCATTCAAGACAGAAGCCACCAGAAAATACTAATGTAAGTCTCCTTCTCCACCTCCAAAAGTGACTGAGACTGAGTCAGATGAGTCAGCAAGCAGAAAGTCTGAAAGCAGTGAGAGTGATGAGGACTTTGCAGCATTCACAAGACACTTTCAGAAGTTTCTAAAGAAGAAACAGTGGAGGACAAAACCATCCACATCACAGGGTAAAAATGACTATTATTAGAACAAAAAGTCATCAAAGAAAGACAGGAAAAAGCCCAAGTCAAGCAAAGCAACTCTATCAAAAATTGTATGTTATTGCTGTAACAGACAAGGACATGTTATTGCAGACTGTCCAGAGAAAAGGAAAGAGTCTAATGATAATAAGAAGACTCAATTCAAGGGCAAGAGGGAAAGGTCTTTTGTTGGCAAGAAAGACAAATGCCTGTCAGACATATCTTCATCAGAAACTGAGTCAGAAGCGGAAGCATACATAGGACTGTTTGCTGAACAACAAGAAGAAGAGTTCATCCAGATAATGAACTCTATATGTGAGCAAGAGGACACTCAGTGCCAAGGACTGATGGCCTTAACTGAAGGTGACAAAATCAAGGAGCAGCCTGGACCCTGTAAGGTACAAAATTGTTCTTTAAGTTCAATTGCTAGTACTAGTTCAGATTCAGTTACATCTGCATCAAGTGATGCCAGTGGATCTGAATCTGAAGGAGATGTTCATCAATTGATTGATGAATATAGAGTTCTGTTGTAAGCATATAAGAAAAGCAAATCCTTGGCCAAGAGTCAGGCTAAGGAGATTGCAAGTCTCAAAGTGGCTGCAACTGATTTTGATAAACTGATTGATCAAAAATTGAATGAAATAGCCAGACTGAAGAACATAACTGTTATTCAGATAGGGACTATAACATTCAAGAATGATCAAATCAAGAGTCTGTAGATTAGTCTTCAGAAGGAGAGAGACATTGTTGCTAGGTTTTCTAAACCTAAGTCTGTTCTACCCTTAATTGATGAATTTGTTCATCATAAAGGTAAAACTGGATTAGGGTTTACTAAACCTGCTAGGACTGTTCAGTCCAAGTCTAAGGGCAAAGCCCCAGCTCTCAACAAGCCAGCTGTTGTTAAAACAGCTAGGGATGTACCTAAGCAAAGGTACAATAGGTTTGAGTGCTGGTGTTGTGGCAAGATAGACCACTATGCCATAGACTGTTGGAATAATTCTAGTGCCAAAGTGAATAGCAAACTGCCTGTTGCAAGATCTGCAGGTAGCTTTGTTAAGAGGCAAACTAACCAGCACCAAGGACCCAAGAATTCTTTGGGTTCTAAGGTCAACTAATCTGTTTTGCAGGTAAGTCCAGGTGGCCATGCCCCAATATGGTACTTGAACAGTGGATGTTCCAGGCACATGACTGGAACTAGGGGATTGCTAAAGGACTTCACACCAATCAAGGATGGTCCAAAAGTCACCTTTGGTGGTTCTGAAAAAGGAATCATCAAGGGTTTTGGTAACATTTCTAGCACCCATATTACTATTACTCAAGTGGCTTATGTTGAAGGTTTGAAACATAACCTTATTAGTATAAGTCAATTGAGTGATCTAGGATATGACATCTCATTTGTCAAAGATGGTTGTCATATCAGGAGGTCAAATGATCAAGAGATCATTTTGACAGGTTATAGAAAAAAAATGTCTATTGCCTAGACATTATGTGTGAGACTAATGGTTCTCCAGTGTGTCTTGTAGCTGATGAGAAAGTCTCTCATTATGTCAAATGACACAAGAGGCTAGCCCATCTTAACTACAAGACAATTGACCAACTCTATAGCAAAGAGTTAGTGAGAAATGATCCTCAAGTTAAGTGTATTAAAGATGGAATATGCTCAGCTTGTCAAAAGGGCAAGCAGACTAGATCCACCTTTAGTAGCATTGAAAACAAAGATGCTGTGAGGTGTTTATACCTCTTGCATATGGATCTCTTTGGTCCTATGCCAGTTCACAGCCTAGGTAGGAAGGTCTATACCTTTGTGGTTGTAGATGACTACTCAAGGTTTTCCTGGGTGTTCTTCCTTAGACAGAAATCTGAAACACCTAGTATCTTCTATAACTTTGTCAAGCAAATTCAGAATGAACTAGACAGTACAGTGGTCAAGATAAGAAGTGACCATGGTACTGAATTCCAGTCTGATAGCATGACAAAACTATGTGAAGAATTTGGGATATTTCAGGAATTTTCTTCACCAAGAACACCTCAGCAAAATGGCATTGCTGAGAGGAAAAATAGAACCTTGATTGAGGCTGGTAGAACCCTATTAAGTGATACATCTCTACCAGAATATTTCTGGGCTGAGGCAGTGAATACTGCATGCCATGTAATTAATAGGGCTACCATTACTAAAAGCCACAACAAGACCCCCTATGAGATTGTGAAAGGCAGAAAACCAAACCTATCCTATTTCAGGATCTTTGGTTGTAAATGCTTTATACTTAACAATGGTAAGTCTTACTTGACTAAGTTTGCTGCCAAGTCCCAAGAGGGGATCTTTGTTGGGTACAGCAACAACAGTAAGGCTTATAGAGTCTACAACTTGTCTACTCAAGTTGTAGAAGAGTCAGTACATGTAGTATTTGATGAAGCTAGACTTATTAATCATGAGTTGTCTAGTAGTATTTGCAGCTCCACAGGTGTGACTGAGAAGATGGACAAGCTCACTATAGAAGAAGGACCTACTGCAAGACAGCAAGTAGAAGATAGTGGCTGTTGTCCAGGGGGAGTACTACATGTACCTAATGCAGAAGAAGACCATGGAGTGCAGCAAGATGAAGAAGCTGAAGGAGCTCAACCTGAAGCCAGGATGCCTCCAGCTAATAGGCATCTAGAGATCATCCAGCAGATCAAATCATTGGTGATCCAAGACAAGGGGTACAAACAAGGAGCAGAAATCTGAGTGCAGCACTCTACTCCAATTTTCTATCCCAAGTAGAGCCAAAGAAGTTTGAAGAAGCCATCCTAGACCCTCATTGGATTGAGGCAATGCAAGAGGAGCTGAATCAGTTCAAGAGATGCAAAGTCTAGGAGCTTGTTCCTAAACCAAAAGACCACAACATAATTGGAACCAAGTGGATCTTTAGGAACAAGATGGATGAACATGGAATAATTATCAAGAACAAAGCAAGATTGGTTGCTAAAGGATATAGGCAGGAAGAGGGTATTGACTTTGATCAAACCTTTGCTCCAGTAGCCATACTGGAAGCCATAAGAATGTTCCTGGCCTATGCAACCTTTCAAGGATTTAAAGTTTACCAAATGGATGTTAAGTCAGCCTTTCTGAATGGTAATCTGAAAGAGGAAGTCTATGTGGAACAGCCATAAGGTTTTGTTGATTCAACTCAACCTAATTATGTCTATAGACTTAGGAAGGCTTTGTATGGGTTAAAACATGCCCCTAAGGCTTGGTATGAAACCCTGTCTAGTTTCCTCATTGTGAATAAATTTTCAAGGGGAAAAATAGACAAGACTCTATTCCTTAGGGAATCCAGAGGTAAGATCATACTAGTCTAAATATATGTAGATGACATCATATTTGGATCTACTGAAAGTAGTCTTTGCAAAAAGTTTGCAAAACTAATGCAAGGACAGTTTGAGATGAGCAGTATGGGGAACTTAAGTTCTTCTTCGGTCTCCAAGTTAGATAGACTGAGAATGGTTTATCCATATGCCAGTCTAAGTTCACCCTTGAACTGATAAGGAAGTATGATATTGATTCATCCAGTACCATGAAAACTCCTATGGGGTCAAGTATGTCTCTTAGCAAAGATGATGCAGGGAAACCTGTAGATGAGACTTTATATAGTGGGATAGTTGGCTCCCTTCTATATTTGACTGCAAGTAGACCAGATATCATGTATGCTACATGTGTCTGTGCTAGGTACCAAGCATGCCCTAAAGAGTCTCATTTGACAGCAGTCAAAAGGATACTGAGATATCTAAAGGGCACTCCTTATCTAGGCCTCTGGTACCCTAGGAATGGAGATTTTGAACTAACAGGTTATTCAGATGCAGATTTTGCAGGCTGCAAAGAAGACATAAAAAGTACAACTGGAACCTATCAATTCCTAGGTGGAAGACTAATTTCATGGAGTAGCAAGAAGCAAACAAGTGTGGCTATCTCCACAGCAGAATCAGAATATGTGGCTGCAGGAAGTTGCTGTGCTCAACTTCTATGGATACAACATCAGCTTGAGGATTATGGTATTCAAGTAAGTAGAACACAACTATTTTGTGATTCTACCAGTGCTATATCTATTGCTTACAATCCTGTTTCCCATAGTAGAACTAAACATATTGAGATAAAATATCATTTTCTAAGGGAACATGTAGAAAAAGAAGATATATCACTAGAGTATGTAAATACAGATAATCAACTAGCTGACATGTACACTAAGCCACTAGAAGAAACTAAATTCAATAGGTTCAAAATTGAATTAGGTATGATAAACTTAGAATAAGTTTACAGAAATGACTAAGTAAAAAGGTGTCGACACACAGACTTATCTGTGTCGACACAGAAAAGTGGTGTCGACACTTTAAGAAAAAGGTGTCGACACATCAAGGAAGTTGGTGTCGACACTTCAGAAAATTAGTGTCGACATATACATGGTCAGTGTCGACACAACCAAGGTGGTGTCGACACTTAGAATTTACTCAGAAAATTAGTGTCGACACATACAGAGTAGTTGTCGACACATCCAAGGTGGTGTCGACACTTAGACCTTATACAGAATTAGACAAGTAAAGTCTCGGCTAAGTGTCAAGCTAAGCGGTGTCGACACATAGACAAGTGTCGACACATATGTTCTGTCGACTATACTTGTGTCGACACATAGGTGTCGAGACATTATAAGTCTGTGTCGACACTTATCGACATTGTCGACACAATTTAAGTTAGTTAACCCGCCCTTTCATCTTCAATCCTAGAAAAGTATAAATAGGATTTTGTCATTGTCTGTCGACACGCACACCAAAGTTTCGAGACCAAACTTGTGTGTCGACACCTCTCTTCTCTCCATTCAAATTCTTCAAACCCTAATGGCGCCAAAGCTTGAAGAGAACGTAAATGAAGGCTATGAACTGGTGCGGCATGCGTTTGACGATGCAGAACAAGAGATCAAGGATGTGGTAACCCTAGTCGCAAACTCAGGGTTAGATTTTCTTGTTTCAGAGCCAACCAAAATATGAAAGAAAAAAGTATTGGAATTTCTGAATGGAGCAACCCTAGATGACTCTGGATTCAAGATCAAGTTAAGGGTACATGGAGAAAAGGTGAAGGTCTCACCTAAAAGTTTGAGAAAGTTCCTAAATTTACCAAGGACTAAGGAAGAAGATGAAGTTACTGCTTCTAAGACCAGAGAAGTTTTAACATGGTGTGGTCTGGATTCCAATATGAAAATTGGAACAGTATTCAATAGAAAGGGGATGAACAGCCAAGGCAAATTTCTCTCAGAAATTGTTGGCAAAGTGATCTTGAGTAAGCCTGGAGGGCATGACAGGGTATCAACCCATATGTTCAATCTTATGACAAGGATTATCTTCACATTGAAAACTGATTGGTCTGTAGTAGTCTTTGATAAGATTAAAGAGAGTCTGAAGAAACCCAATTTGGGTAGGATACTCAGTCTTTACTTGGCTGGTAGTATACCAGACGTAATGAGTCAAACTGCTGGATCTAAGATCAATCATATGAGGAAAATGGACATGAGGATCTTCTCCAGATGGGATAGGGTCTTGTCTAAGGAGATGCCAACACCTAAGAAAATAACTCCACAGAAGAGGAAGAAGATGGCCCCTGTGGCTCAAGATTCATCTAGCAGCTCTGAGGAGCAAGTTGTCTTTACACCAGATGATGACCAAGAACTTGGAGATGCTGGGAAGTCTCCAGCTCAACAAGAAGTTGCAGAGAGGCAGGGGGAGTTACCTCAAGCTAACCCCATACACCAGGATTCTATCCAGGGGGAGCCCCTACTAGTGGAAGAGCTTACTCCACTAGAAAGTGAGCAAGCAACCCACACTATCCTTGAGGTAATCTCAGAAATCAATCAATTATATTTCCTTATTGAGAGTGAAGTTATAATTGACAACTTATCTGATGTTAATCAGCAACCTTAGATTGATAGCCAACCCCCAGATGTTGTCATGGAGGACACATCTGTT
This sequence comes from Platanthera guangdongensis, assembly GCA_039583875.1. Lineage (NCBI taxonomy): Eukaryota > Viridiplantae > Streptophyta > Magnoliopsida > Asparagales > Orchidaceae > Platanthera > Platanthera guangdongensis. The sequence goes on from CM077157.1 coordinate 108,016,198, forward strand.
GCAGCTCAAGTTGTATCTGATCAAGTAACTGATGAGATAAGAGAATCTCCATCACTACCTCAACAAGAGTTTACAATGGAAGATCTCTTCCTTAATCTGCACCAAGCAGACCTTGAGAAGGAAAGTACTGCTGCTGAGGGGGAGAATGCTCAAGTTGAGGGGGAGCAGGTAGTAATTGTTGAAGAACCTCCAAGGAAAGAGCCAGAGAAGCAAAAAGTTGTTGAGGAACTACCTAGGGAGAGGGTAGATATAGCCAGCACATTTGCTTCTGAAGATGAGGAGACTGCAAGAGCAAAGAAAAGGAAATTTCAAGTATTTAAGAGGAGGAGCCAGACTTATAAGAAAGCTTTACAAACTATAGTACCACAGCCAACACCACAGCCAGCACCATCTGTAGATTTCAGTTCCATGATGGTTGCTATGCAAATAAAACTTGATGAGCAAAGGAAAGCCCTTGAAAAATATGTGGATGAAGGGCAAAAATCTCTACAGTTTGATCTGGCCCAGGACATTAAATCCATAAGATTTGAGATAAATTTAAATAAAAAGGAAATGACTGACTGCTTCCACAAGGGAGGGAATGCAGTAGTCTACTTAGCTACTCATCAGGAGAAAATAAAAGCTCAAGTGGATGACATTGCACTGAAGCAAGGATATGTTCTGGAGAACCAGCTCAGAATGAATGATAATTTGACTGCTTCCCACAATGCCATAGTAACAGAGATGAAGAATATAGCTGCTGGACAGACTACTTCTACTACTACTGCTAAGGCAGAGTTTGATAAAGCTTTACAAGAGGGCATCTCTGCTGTTACATCTGCTATTCAAGATTCTCAGAAGCTGATCTCAGAAAAACTCCAAAGGTTAAAACCTTTCTATAAGGATGGAGTCAATTATCTTAATGCACAAATCAGATTTCAAAAGGATGATCTAAGAGATCACATGGAAAGAGAAGTCATAAAGGGGGAGAGGGTGTTAGTCAAAGGCAGCTCTGATCATGCCAAGTGGATTTCTAATTCTATCAGAGCTACTCTTGGTTATCCTCCTTTATGTGATGATGATAATGTAGCAGAGTCTGGAGTTAATCCTGCCTATCTTGGAGGTGAGCAACTTGAAGTAGCTCAAGTAATCTATCCTCCACCAGACTTTGATATGATACAAGCTGATATCCAGACAATGTATAGCCCACCTGAGGGTAAGCAAAATGTCATTATAGAAAAAGGTGGTTCAGCCAGTATCTGAGGCTATGCAAGAAGCTTTGCTGAAAGAACAAGAAGCTATACTGTCTAAGAGCTACTCTTGGTTATCAGAGCTACTCTTGGTTATCCTCATTTATGTGATGATGATAATGTAGCAGAGTCTGGAGTTAATCCTGCCTATCTTGGAGGTGAGCAACCTGAAGTAGCTCAAGTAATCTATCCTCCACCAGACTTTGATATGATACAAGCTGATATCCAGACAATGTATAGCCCACCTGAGGGTAAGCAAAAATGTCATTATAGAAAAAGGTGGTTCAGCCAGTATCTGAGGCTATGCAAGAAGCTTTGCTGAAAGAACAAGAAGCTATACTGTCTAAGAAAAGGTTCAGAGAGCAAGCTGAACAAAGGCCTGATTTTGAACAGTGGAGCCCCACTTCAAGAAATATTATTTTGACTCTTTGGAAGGCTGCCAAAGATAATATTCAAGACAGAAACAAATGGTATTCTGAACTAGAATGCAGAAAGCATGAAAACAGGCAAGAAGCCATAGTGCAATATAGAAGAAAGGCAAAGATGGGAAAGCTACATCCTACTGCCCAGGAGCCTAGCAAGTACTTTCCCAAGCCTTATCATTACTTTGAGAGGCAGAAGATTAAAGCTGAAGAGCTAAAGAAGAAGGAGCTGAAAGAGAAAAAGTCTGCTGATACTGAAGATGCTGAAGCCCCTATACAAACCAAGATATAGTCTGGAAAGGGAATAGTGATCAAAGATGCTGAACAAAAATAAAATAGAATTTTTCTTCAGTTTACAATTGTAATCTTTTGATTTTAAACACTTTGTAAACTTTTGTAAAATGAATATGATAAAGTGTTAGAATAATGTGATGTGTTATAAATCTATTTCATAATTGTTCTGAGATGATATCTATGTATACATGGTTGTTTAATACATGTTTATGTTTACCTTGTTATATAATCCTGCTTTACATCATGCTATGATTTTATTCTGTATGGTGTATATCATTGACTAAGGGTTATGACTTCTCCAAATAGGGGGAGATTGTTGGGTACATTGGTTTAAATGTACCTGATTTGAAGAAGCCTCACCCTCCTCAATGATATACATCAAAATATATTTGATGTATTTTTCAGTTGTCTTGTGCAGGTTAAGTATTTGCATGAAAAGATGAAAAGATTCTAAGTCCATGTGTCGACACCCAGAAGAAATGTGTCGACACTTAAGAAGACTTGTGTCGACACCCAGGCAAGCAGTGTCGACACTTGGAATACTTGTGCCGACACCAGGGATGCAGAGTCGACACCAGACAGAAAGTGTCGACACAAGGAGCTGTGTCGACACTCAATGAAGAAAAGTACAGTGAAGCTGTGTCGACACTTAGCAGTTGTGTCGACACTCAGAGGAATTGTGTCTACATCAAAAAGTGTCGACACTTGGAGGCTGTGTCGACACTCAGCAAAAGTCAACAGAGTCTAAGTATAAGTGTCGACACCCAGAGGAATGTGTCGACAAACAGCAGAAGACTCAGCACCTGAAGAAAGTGTCTACACAAGAAATAATGTGTAGACACTCTGCAGAAGACTCAACATATGAAGAATGTGTCGACACAAGGAGCTGTGTCGACACTTAACAAAGTTCAACAAAATTCTAAGTACAAGTGTCGCCACAAAGGAGATGTGTCGACATTCAGCAAAAGTCTCAACAGAAGAAGAATGTGTCGACACAAGGAGCTGTGTCGACACTCAGCAAGTATCAACACAGAAGGCATGTGTCGACACCAAGAAGATGTGTCGACACTGAACAAGTTCAACACATGAAGATGTGTCGACACAAAGGAGTTGTGTCGACACTTACAAGAATTCAACAAAGTACTGAAGAACAAGGACTTGTGTCGACACACATTATCAGTGTCGACACATGATGAATAAGTTGTGTCGAGAAGTGAATTCTACAACACAAGGAGTTGTGTCGACACCTTGAAGGCTAGTGTCGGCACTTAGTCTACTTGTGTCGACACTTGGTCTATATGTGTCGACACTTAAAGACAGACTGTCTCGACACTTTCAGACAGTTACAGTTATTTCAAGAACTGACTGGATGACTTGACAGCTGCCATTCCAGCCGGTCTACTGCACCTGTCAGAGTTGTCAGAAAGCTGTTAGGAACCGGATCAGCCGGTCACCATGAAGAAGGCCTATAAATAGGCTTATACTGTCAACAGAAAGAGATGATCAAGTGATTAAAAAAAGGAAGATCTAGCTATTCATTGAAGAATCAAGTGAAGATCTAAGAAGTTGGAGAGAGAGAGCTCCATCCAAGAAGACAGCCGTTGGAACCAGGCTGTGAAGAAGGGTTCAGACCTAGTTCTGAATCTTAAGTTGCAGAGATCAAAGATCAGCTGCAGAGAAGATCAACCCTATTGTGTTCTACATTAAAGAAGCTTTGAAGAAAAGCCAAGTGAGGTTGATCTCAGCTGAGTTCTTCCAAGAACTCATCAAGAACCTGTCAACTCATCTCTCATTTTCTGAGTTGTAGGTATACAATTTGTATTCGATATTTTCTTGTAGGATCCTTAGGGATCTGAGTTGTAAGCCTGTAATTATAAAGGCTGAGTGGTAGGGCCTATGTGCCTGAGTGTAGGAGATATAATTCTCTGAGTGTAGGCCTGTTGTGGCTGAGTGTAGGCCTGTTGTGGCTGAGTGTAGGTCTTTGGAAAATACTGAGTTGTAGGGCCTTGGGCCTGAGCTGTAGGAACCATTTTGGGTTCTGAGTGTAAGATCTGAGGATCTGAGATAGTGGAGGAGTTTGGCTGAATCTAGTACTCTACTAGATAGGCGAAGAGGGAAAGTGGATGTACCCAAACCTTGGGGAACCACTATAAATTTGTGTGTTCACTGTGTGCTTGATTGATTGCTGTGATTACTGATTGACTGCTGTGTAGAATAAGTTATAACTCTGAGATATAAACTGAAATCTGCCTAAAAAGTTTAAAAAGATTAAGTCACCTATTCACCCCCCCTCTAGGTGATTAGGTACAATTTCTTTCAATATATATGTAGTGGAGAAAGATACAAAGACAACAATACCCTTATGGGTAAATACAATGCTAAAGAAATAAAAAGACTTGATTTCAACTATAAGGATACATTTATGGCTGGTCTCTTCTAATTTATCGTGTCTACTAGTAGTTTTGTGTGCATAAGCAATTGAGCCAAATACCTTGTGATGGGAGACTGAAGGCTTTTGATTGTATAGTGCTTCATATGGTGTTAGATTGATGTTAGCTTTTGTGGGAGTTCGATTAAGGATATATAGTGCTGTTGTAGTGCCTTCACCCTGAAAGTTTTTTTGGCAGTGACTCGAATTAACAATGCTCTTGCCATCTCTAATATTGTTCGATTTCTATTCTCTACAACACCATTCTGTTGAGGTGTTACTGATGCAGTAAGCTCCCTACGAATTCCTGTATTTTGATAGAAAGTGATAAATTCATTTGACATAAATTTCCCTTTTCTATCACTTTTCAGGGTTTTGATATGTTTGTCAAGTTGATTTTCTATCATTTTCTTGAAGGAAATGAACTGTTGAAGACTTTCAGATTTTTGCTCCTGATGCATGATCCACATGAAACGTCTGTTGTAATCAACAGTGGGCAAGAAATATCGTTTGCCTCCCAAAGACAGCAAGATGGTAGGTCCTCAAAGGTCAATGTGAAGCAATTCCAGTGGCTGAGTGGCTCTTCTTTGTGTTGTCTTTGGAAATGGCAAGCGATGAGTCTTGCTCCGTGTACAGGTATGACACTGTCTTTGTTTTTGTTAAGCTGGGTAACCCTTCTATTAACTTGCCACACTGTCTTTGTTTTTGTTAAGCTGGGTATCACACATGCAACTTGCCACACTTCATAAGTATTATGTACCATCATGGTCCGGCACATCATCGAAATTTGACTTCAAAGTTCAAACTAATAATAAATTTCATTGGTATTTAATTCCAAATATCTGAAACAATGGATTCCTAGTTATTATCTCCATACCCCTCTCTCTCTCTCGGAAGAACTGCATCTCTCTCTCTCTCTCGGAAGAACTGCATCTCGCTCTCTCTCGCTCTCGCTCTCTCTCTCTCTTTCTCTCTCTCGGTAGTGGAACAACTTGCTAGTACTACCGTCGGGCGGTAGCTCACTGAAAGCTCTGCCGATTAAATCGACTATGCTAATGCGGCGGGATAACACACTACCGCCACGCAGTATTGATCTGCACTGAGAGCATCGAGAGCGCTGAGTACTACCGCTGCGCGGTATCAAACTACCGTCGGGCGGTAGCTTACAGAACCAGATTCTTAGCTACGGGGAACTTGGGGCGTTACACTAGTGTTGGGTACATTGGTTACAATGTACTTGATTTGAAGTAGCCCTTTCAACTCAATGATATACACATATTTGTATTTGATGGATATTTCAGTTTATGTTTGCAGGATTACATATTGATTGGACATGTGGACACAAGAAGCTAACTTGATTTTGAAGAAAAATTGTCACTGTTCAATAGTGTCGACACACTTCAACTATGTCGACACCTTTGCAGTAGCTGTGTTGAGACAAGTCAGCATAGTCTACATTCAACAACTGGAAGTGCAAAAAATTGACCAAGTACAAAAGTGTCGACACACTTCAACTGTGTCGACACCTTTAAAGAACCCGTGTTGAGACAAGTCAGTTAACTCGACACATAGAAGATTTAAGACAGCTGTGTCAAGACAAGTCAGTTGTCTCGACACCTGGATGACTATGTTAGCTTGCTTGACACTACAAAGCTTAAAGCAGTTGTGTCGAGACAAATCAACTGTCTCGACACAATGAAGAAAACAAATTTTACTAAGTAAAATTGTGTCAAAATAAATCAACTGTCTTGACACAGTGAATGGTTAAAGCACAGACTTCTCGACATCAGGCAGACAGTTGTGTCGAGACAATCCAACAGTCTCGACACAAGGCAGAATTAAAATATGTCGACACAGACATTGCTTGTGTCAAGACAAGTCAACTGTCTCGACACTTTCAAGAAAAGTTTCAAGTAGAATTGTGTCGAGACTCCTAAGATGTCTCGACACAAGTGTCGACACACTTTGTACATCTCGACACTTGTGTTTCAGAAAATGTGCTGAGTCAACACAGAAGTGTCAAGATGAGTCAAAACTGTCACATCAAGTACATGAATAAGTTATTTCGATCGAAACAGTCTGAAAGAGAATTTGAAGTATGATGTCAGATGCTTATGCCATCATTCAGTAACTACCCATCCATGAAGGCTATAAATAGAGGTGTAGTCTACACCAACAGATAAAGAGAAAAATCAATCAAGCAAAAAAAAAAAATTCTCGTACTTATTCTGATCCCGAGGAGGAAGAAGAAGACGAAGGTCTTCAAGAAAATCTCCAGATGCTTTATATGAGTCGATCTGAAGATCAAAGTGCATCCGATCTACAATTTCTTCAAGGTTATCAAGCCGATCAACATCAAGAAGATAACATATGCAGAAAAGAAACTTTTCAGCCAGCCAATTTATCAAGAAGACATTCATTGTTGCTGAATTGAAGAATTTGTGCCAACAGAATTATCAGATTACAAATTTTCTGTTTTCTGAGAAGTAATTTTTCATCTTTATCTCTTTATTTTGTAAGATCTCCTAGAGATCTGAGTGGGTTGAAGATCTTATCTCTGAGTTGTAAGCCTATTTTATAAATGCTGAGGTAGGGTTCTTGAGGAACCTGAGGTAGGTGGTTTGAGTGAATCATTGAGTTGTAAGCCTGATTTATAAAGGCTTCGGTAGGGTTCTTGAGGGACTTGAGGTAGGAGATTGAGAGAATCTCTGAGGTAGGACCTGTTTGTCTGAGTGTAGGTTTCTTAAAAAAATTGAGCCTGTAAGATCTTTGGATCTGAGTTAAAGTGGAGGAGCTATAACCTTATCTAGCACATTGCTAGTGAGGAAGGAGGAAAGTGGATGTACCTTAGATAGAGCAACCACTATAAATTTTTTGTGTGATGTGTGCTGTGAATTGCTATTGATTGTGCTGTGTTCTGAATTCTCTACCTGCTGAAATTGTTAAGTGACAGAAGATTTGATAAAGCATTTTAAAACAGTCACCTATTCACCTCCTCTAGGTGATAGTCTACCCATAAGATTAAATTTCAAGTGGTATCAGAGGGAGGTTAATTCAAGAAAGACCTAACAGTCTAAAAAAGATTCAAATGGTATTAGAAAAATATTAGATCTATGACTTCTGAATCTCACAGAAAACTCAGTTATATGAAACTTCCTATTTGTACTAAGGACAACTTTGCTATATGGAAACAAAGAGTAAGATTGTTCATGGAAGCCTCAGATTCAAGAATCTGTCACTGTATAAGAAGAATCATATGTACCAATGAAGACATTAGTCCTAGATGAAAATGTTCAAACCCCAAAGAAACTGTCAGAAATGACAAAGGATGAGGTGGTACTTTCCATCATGGATAAAATGCACAAATAATAATAGTCAGTGCAATAGACAATTCAACATTTCAGAATCTTGTGCACTATAATACATCCAAGGAGATGTGAGATACACTCATAGTATACATGAAAGGTACAAAAGAAGTAAAAGATGATAGAAAATCTCTCCTCAACTAGCAGTATGAGGCCTTTAGAAAAGGAAAGACTGATTTTATAGAACTGTGCTATGAAAAGTTCTTTAGAATTTTAAATGATTTAAGAAACTATGACAGAATTTTCTCAAATTATGAGCTGAATGACAAGTTCTTGAGATCCCTAAATAAAGAATGAGATATCAAGATTTGTACTGTAAGAGAAATGAAGAATCTAAGAAATATGTTACCCCAAGACTTGTATGAGACGCTTATGTCACATGAGCTTCAACTAAATTCCAGAAAAGCTGAAGCAGAATCTGCCAGAAGTTCAACTCAAACAAAATATGTGTCCTTCAAAGCAGATACATCTAAGAAAGCTAGAAGAGAAATCCTATCATCACCTAGAATGGATGAAGATACAAATAACACCAGAGTCTGTTCTTCATCAGAAGAATTATCAGATGAAGAATTGACACTGTTTACAAGGCAATTCAATAAAATGCTGAGAAAAAGGAAGTAGTGTAATAAGAAGAAACCTTCTGGATCAAGCTCCAGTAAAAGCAAAGACAATCATAGAGACAAATCTATGGTCAGGTATGATTCTCATCAGAACAAACAATCTAAGACTGACATTATTTGCTTTTGCTGTAACAGGGCTGGGCATGTCATAGCTGACTATCCAGTAAAAATAAAGGAAAATAAAAAGTCAAAAGAAAAGAAGTTCTATAAGAACAAGAAATCAAAGAAGGGTCTGATGACAAAGAAATCCAAGACTTTATCTGATAGTGATACTGACTCAACTGAGTCAGAAGAACTTGCTGGATTGTACTCCTATGAAGAAGAGTTCATCAGAAAGGCTATCTATAATGGGAAAAACTCCACAACTTCATTACACTATGGTGATTCTGAAGAAGATATGGAGATCAATTTAATGACACTATCTGATGATCCAGAAACCGAAGCACTTGACTGTCAGAATACTCAGGTAATCTATGACAATTCAACAAGTACTAAAACTTCTGTATATGAGAATGGGGATGAGCTAGACTCATGTGACTCAAAGTTTGATTCACATAAGACTGACTCTGTGACTGAACTACAACAACTTACAGTCAAGTTTGGAAAGCTGTTGAAAGCCCTAGTGAATAACAAAAAGCTTGTCAAAGAACAAGCTGAAGAGATAGCTTCACTAAAAGGTTTTGAGTATTATCATAAGATGGATATTCAGAAAATTGGTCTTCAAAGTTCTAAGTTGGCAAAGCTGACTAAGATCATTGATAATCAAATCTTATTGCTGAAGCAGAATGATGCAATAATTCAGGAGCTGGAACTTGAACTCCTGAATGAGAAAAATTTAGTTCAATAATTTTCTAAACCAAAAACTATATTGCCCATTATAGATATCTTCTCAGGAACACCTGGAAGTGGTCTTTGGTATGTCAAACCCAAGAAGAAAAGAGGCAAAAAGCTGACAGGACAAAAAAGTCCAGTCATTCCACAGCCTATAATTCAGACTAAAGGAAAAGAAATTTAGAAGTCTGTACTAGTTGGACCAAGTTCATATGTGAATAGGAAAGCTATTTCTAAGGTGACTGCTCAAAGAAGGATAGTTGTAACAGAGAGACAAAACAACTTGTTTGCTCCCAGTCAAATTACAACAGTCAACATAAAGATCTTTCTGTTCCTCCAAAGAGGAGGTACAACAGATATGAATGCTGGTGTTGTGAAAAGATAAGACACTTTGCCTTGGACTGTTGGTTCAATTACTCAGTGTCTCATATTCAGAAAAGATATCCAGTTAAGAAACTCACTGGTGGTTTTAATATATCCATAGCTAACAAGAACCTACGACCCAAAACAACTTGGGTTCCTAAGGAAAAATAAATTCTTATTTTGCAGGAATGTACAAGCACCAGAGATAGTCCAATTTGGTACTTGGATAGTGGGTGTTCCAGTCACATGACTGGAACAAGAGGAAACTTAAGGGAATTTATTCCCATGGAGATTGGACCAAAGGTGATCTTTGGTGGAGCTGACAAAGGAATAATCAAAGGTTATGGTAAGATGACAAATGAATTAGTCACTCTCACCAAAGTAGCTTATGTGGAAGAATTGCAACAGAACCTTATAAGCATAAGCCAACTTTGTGATCTTGGCTGTGACATTTCATTCCATAAAGATGAGTGCCTAATAAAGAAGTCAAGTAACCAATAGATCATCTTGACAGACACTAGATGTGAGAATGTTTATTATTTGAATTTTCTTTGTTTAAATGCAGACTTACCCTTATGTCTAGTTGCAAATGAGAAAGCCTCACACTGTGTTAAATGACACAAGAGACTAGCTCATTTAAACTACAAAGCCATAGACAAACTTTTCAGTAGAGAGTTTGTTATGAATGACCCTAACATTAAATGCTCAAAGGAGAGCATATGCTCAGCATGCCAAAAAGGCAAGCAAATCAAAACAACATTCAAAAACATTGAATGTAAAGATTCAGTGAGGTGTTTATACCTCTTGTATATGTATTTGTTTGGTCTTATGGCAGTTCATAGTTTAGGGAGGAAAGCTTACACTTTTGTAATAGTTGATGACTATTCTAGATACACTTGAGTTTTCTTTTTAAGGAAAAAGTCTGAAACCCCTGATGTCTTCAAGACTTTTGTCAAACAAATTCAGAATGAATTGAACAGCTCTGTGGTCAGAATTAGAAGTGATCATGAGACTGAGTTTCAATCTGTTTATATGACAAAATTTTGTGATGAACTAGAGATGCAGCAAGAGTTTTTCTCACTAAGAACACCCCAACAGAATGTGATTGCTAAGAGGAAGAATATGACTCTCATTGAAGCTGGAAGAACCATGCTGAGTGTGTAACGCCCCCACTCGTCACATGACATATAACGGTGGGTCCGGCCGGGGCCCCACACCATATGTCATAGACAAGCGGCGGAATTACTTGTCGAAATCAAAATCGACTCGCATCCTATCTCTCAAAACATTCTAGCGCAGCATTTTCAGTTATCATGAAATCACTCAGAGAATGTCCACTCCTATACAAATTTCACATTTATATAGCAACACCAGGAATGTATACAACTCACACATACTGGCCTTAAGACCTTACAAGTTTCTCTTTACATAAATACATTTTCGTACATCGGCACACAGGCCGACCAGACATGAAATCCAACCACGATTCGCATGACCTTCAAGGGCCTTTAGCAGCAATCCTTCCATTCCGTTCATTTCAATGCAAGCACCACCACCTGCAATTGGCCATCCAAAACAAATAGAAAACAAAGTAATGGTCAGCATTCGCTGACTACTTATAACGACCCCACCCCTTACCCGGGGCAGTGGTTCCTTCCCTGTATGCATAGCCATCATCATATCATTAAACACCATATCTATCATTCTCTTTCTCAAACTAACAATCACAATCACATCACAAACGCCGGTATCCACCAGACGCTCCGTGCACGCAGGGCACCTTCTTGGCATACCGGGCATCCAAGTCATACACCGCCGATTCGAGGTACTTCACTTGTTGGTTGGACGGCTCAAGCCTAGTCCACCAGTCTCGCAAGCTGGCGACATTCCGTCCATACCACTCAGAGGTACAACCTCTCAGCATTCACAAACAACCAGAGCAGATCGACCCACACCATGTGGTGTAGCAAGCCGGGTTTATCCGTGCTCCCCAGGCATTACCACCCATCGACCCCTCACCTATTCCTGATCGACCCACCCTTGTGGTACAGCAAGCCGGGTTTAACTCGGCTCCCCAGGCATTACCGTCAATCGATCCCTTATCTATCCTGATCAACCCACCCTAGTGGTGTAACAAGCCGGGTTTAACTCACGCTCCACTTATTTCACGCTCCCCAGGCGTGCTACCAATTGATCTCTTATCATAACCAGGAGCTTAACCAAAGCCTCCATACAACCATAATCAATATTCATTCATCCACACAACCAGGCCATCAAAGAACAAACCTTTCACAACATCAAATCCACGGAGTTTTCTCCGGTTTACCCATGAGCATCACCAATCCAGACTACCCGTCCAGATGGGCTTCACACAGCATGTCTATGCCGCACTCACACTTCCGGCTCTAGATGCAAACTCAACCAAGGAATCACTTCCGCGATCCACCTCTTGGTGGAGGATTCCACGCACATGCATAAAAAGAGGACTTCGATGTCCAAGAAGGAGATCGTTACCCTTGAAGATCGCTTCGGCGCCATGAAGTAGCCGGATGGAAGTCACCGCCTCGGCTTTGCCTTCACGAATCCGCTCTAGGATCTTCGTTCCGCACTCTGCAGCTCCTCCAGCAGCTGGCTTACTCTCTCCTTCCCTTCCCTTGCTCTCCCTTTTTCTTTCTCTCTTGAAATGAGATGGAGAAGAAGAAGAGGAAAATAAAGGGGCATTGCTCTCAGTTCTCGGCCAAATAAACACCTAGACAGAGCCCAGCCCTTGGATCCAGAATAAGGGAAATGAGTGGCTCATATTTACCCAAAAATACCCTGAACACGGCCGGACACGCCCTGTGACACGCCCGTATCACAGGCCGTGTCACTTAAGCGGCAGTCAACTGACTCCAATCCAACCAGTACACGGCCGTGTGACACGCCCGTATCACAGGCCGTGTCACCTGACACGTCTCCAGACACGCCCGTGTATGTGGCCGTGTACCCCACACAACAAAATCTCAATTTCACCCGAGAGACACACGGCCCGGGGACACGCCCATGTCCCAGGCCGTGTACACCTGAACACACCTGTGTCCAGCAATACACGGACTCCTCATTGGAACCCCAAGGGACACGCCCTATGACACGCCCGTGTCACAGGCCATGTACCCTACCCGACACTCGACACTCGACGATCGTCGAGCGCATTTCGTCGAACGGGGAGGGGGGACACGCCCTATGACACGCCCATGTCACCGGGCGTGTTCCCTCCTAAAACTTCGTCGACCGAAGTTCGTGAGCACTCGACCACCTGCTCAACCCAAACACGACATGCCCTGGGACACGCACATGTCCCAGGCCGTGTCACCCATGCCTGACTCCAACTTGACTCTAGGGTATTACAGAGTGATTCTTCACTTACAGAATACTTCTGGGTTGAAGTTATTAACACAACGTGTCATGTTCTTAATAGAGCTTCAATCAACAAAAGATTGAATAAAACTCTTTATGAACTTATGAAGGGCAAAAAACCAAACATGACCAATTTTAGAATCTTTGGATGTAGATGTTATGTCTTAAATAATGAGAAAACATACATATCCAAGTTTGTTGAAAAGTCTTATGATGACATATTTGTTGGTTATATTAACCACAGTAAGGCTTATAGGATCTACAACTTGAGGAATCAAGTTGTGAAGGAGTCTGTTCATGTTGTATTTGATGAAAGTTCTATGTTTTACAATGATAAGCCAGGTTCATCAAACAAAACATGTGAAGACTTGAAGCTAAAGGAACTGACTATAAATGATATTGTTTCAGCAAGTCAGAATATGCGAGATGGAGTCAACATAGTTGAGGAAGTGCTTGCACAGGGACAACAAGGAGAAGAAGCTCAGCATGATGCAGGTGGTCCATGAGAAGAAGTAACATTACCTATTGCAATCAGGCATCTAAAGGATCATCCAAGGGAATTGATTATAGAAGATGCTGCACTGGGTTTGACCACAAGAAGCAAACATCACAACACTGTGATGTACTCAAGTTTCCTGTCCCAAACAGAGCTAAAGAAATTTGAAAAAGCTAATGATGATCCATTTTGGATAGGTGCTATACAAGAAGAATTAAACCAATTCAAGAGATGCAATGTCTGGAAGCTGGTTCTCAGACCAGATGATTGTAACATCATAGGAACCGAATGGATATATAGAAACAAACTGGATGATAATGGTGTTATAGTCAGAAACAAAGCTAGACTTGTTGCTAAGGGTTATAAGCAAGAAGATGAGATAAATTTTGATCAAACCTTTGCACCAGTGGCTAGATTGGAGGCAATAAGACTCTTCCTCGCGTATGCAGCCTACAATAGATTGAGAGTTTATCAAATGGATGTGAAGTCAACTTTTCTAAATGGTAATCTTAAAGAAAGAGTTTATGTAGAGCAACCTTCAGGTTTTGTTGATTCTACTAAATCTACTCATGTATATTTGTTATTAAGAGCTCTCTATGGTTTAAAACAAGCCTCAAGGGCTTGGTATGAAACTTTGTCTAAGTTCCTTCTGGAGAATAAATTCTCAAGAGGGAAGATAGACAAAACACTATTCCTAAGGGAAGTCAAAGGCAAGACCATCTTGGTACAAATATATGTTGATGACATTATATTTGGTTCTACTAATGAGTCTCTTTGCACTAAGTTTGACAAACTAATGCAAGGAAAGTTTGAGATGAGTAACATATGTGAACTAAAGTTTTTCTTGGGTCTCCAAGTTAAGCAAAATTTAAATGAACTTTTCATTAATCAATCTAAGTTCACCAAGGAGTTAATCAAGAAGTATGACATGTAAACAACCACTTCAATGAAAACTCCCATGAGATCCAGTATGTCTTTAGACAAGGATGATGCTGGGAAACCAGTTGATATCATCTCGTATAGCGGCATTGTTAGATCACTGCTCTATCTAACAACCAGTAGACCAGACATAATGTATGCTATATGTGTCTGTGCCAGGTATCAAGCATGCCATAAAGAATCTCACTATACAACAGTTAAAAGAATACTGAGATATCTAAAGGGCACCCCTAATCTTGGCATATGTTATATGTCGTCTACGCTTACCTGAATTTCTGAGAGGATGATGCCTGAGTGTCGAGACCTAAATCTCCTTCAGTCGACACATCTTCCTCAATTTCTCTCAATTCCAATGGCTCCCAAGAACGACGATAACATCTTCGAGGGATACGAGCTGGTTCGCAATGACTTCCAGTCGGCGGATGACAAAATCAAGGAGGTGATGAACCTGATCAATGAAGCTGGCTTTGAGTATTTGCTTTCTGAACCAACAAATATCTGGAAAAGAGAAGTGTCAGAATTCTTCTCCAATATATCACTGGAATCAAATTCAACAAATATTAAGTCCAAGGTGAATGAAACAAAAGTGAAAATCACAACAAGATGACTGGCCAAGGTATTCCATATACCTAGGATTGACTAAGAAGAAGACTTATACTCTGCCAAAACCATAGATGCATTCGAATGATCTGGATTGGCTCCAACCACCAAGCTGGGAAGTACCCTGTTCCGCAAAGGTATGAACAATCAAGGGAAATTTCTGTCAGAAATAATAGGGAAGGCGTTGCTGTGCAAAACAGGAGCACATGACAGGATATCAACCAACATGTTTCAGCTAATGGCAGGAGCAAAGTAGTCTTTGACAAAATTACAGAATACCTTAAGAAGCCCAATCTGTCCAGAATAATAAGCCTCTACTTGGTACATACCATTCCTCATTGTCTAAACCTGAAGAATGAAACAAAAATCAATCACATGCGCAGAATGGATATGAGGGTTTTATCCAGATGGGATAGAGTACTATCTAAAGAGACACCTGAAGTGGTAAATAAGCAAGAGAAAAAGAAGAAGTCTGTAGTAGTGGAAGAAAATTCTTCCAGTAAGTCTGATGGACAAGCAAGTTCAAGCTCAGATGACCAAGATGTTCCAGCACAAGAAATTTCTCCTAGGCACTCATCTGGAACTAGGGAATAGATGCAGGGGGAGAATATTTCAGAGAAAGATCAAATACAAGGGAAGAACCTCAATTATCTGCTTTAAACAGACATGCATACAACAGATAACATAATTATGGAAGTTGTGCAAGAGCTGGAACAGTCAAAGGTTCCTAAATAGGAAATGTCTGGGAGAGAGATGAAGGATGAATTCCCCAAAGAGATTAAAGAAGAAATACTTAAGAGTGCAGTTGGGGGAGAAACTGAGACTCTTGCACAAGATGTGCAGATTCCTGAGAAAAAAATATGTAGACCCTGCCTCTAAGGAGGCAGTGGAAGAAAATATTTTGTGTAAAGAAACTAACATTCATGAGGAGATAAATGTAACTACTGAGAACCTAGCTCCTAATGTTGAAGTTTAGCAAGATGAAGTTCACTTAGTGGACATTATTATTGATAAAGAAGATGCAAGAGTTGAGGGGGAGTTGGAACCGGATACTGACAAAGTCAAAGAGACACCAACAGTTGAAGATGTAAGTTTTTCTGAATCTGAAGAAGAAGTGTCTCAGCTGAAGAAAAGGAAGTTATCTGAAATGAAAAAGAGGAGTTATAAAAGGCATATTCAGTCTGAACCACCTTCAGCTCCTCCAGACGACACAAGCTCACTGCTTGTGCAACTACAAGTTATGCTTGACCAACAAAGAACACAACTTGAAAAGTATGTGGATGAAAGGAATAAAGAGCCGCAGTTTCAACTGCCTCAGGATATAAAGTCTATAAGATTTGAAGTAAATCTTCTTAAGATAGACATGACAGATTTCTTATAGAAGGGAGCAAATGCCGTAGTTTATATTGCTAAACAACAACAAGAAGCCAAGAAGACTGAAGATGAAATGATTGTCAAACAAGGCTATGTCCTTGTAAATCAAAAAATCTTGGATGAAAACATGACTGTCATGCATACATAAACAATGGTCAAGTTGACTGAGCAGGCAACTGAGTTAGAAAACAAAATAGATGCTGCTACACAAGACATGAACACTCAGCTTACAATCCATTCAGCCTCATTACTTAAAGATATAGAAGCATCTGAAAAACAGTTAGATGAACATTTATATAAAATCAAGAACTCTTTAACATCAAGAATTAATTATCTAGATGAACAAGTAAGGTTTCACAAGGATAATTTGAGAGATCATGTAGAAAGAGAAGTCATAAAGGGGGAGAGAGTAATGATCAGGGCCAGTTCGGAACATGCTACCTGGATATCAAACAATATCAGCGAAACTTTAGACCATTCTCCCCTATGGTATGGTGAAGATCAAGTTGCTGAGTCTGGTTGTCTACCAGCTCAATTTGAAGCCATTCATGCCCTTGATCCATCCATGTACAATCCTGCAACATAAGTTCCATTTGAGGCTATCCAAACTGCTGTCCAACACATGTATAGTCCTCCACCATCAGTTCAAAATGTTATATGTGAAGAGGTGGAGATGTCTGCATCTGCTATGATTAAAGAAAAAGAAGCTCAGCTATCAAAGAAAAGGTTTAAGGAACAAGCAGAAACTAGAGCAGACTTTGAACAATGTAGCCTAACCTCTAGATCTATAATCCTCACTGCATGAAAAACAGTTAATGCTAATGATACAGATAGGGGAAAATGGTACCAAGAGCATGAATGAGCTAAACATTATCCAGAAATTCAGACATGATCTGAAGACATGGAAGATTTCTGCTAATTCAGTTGAGCCCAGTAAATATTTTCTCATGCCTTATCACTACTCTGAGAGACAAAAGGCTCAAGGCAGAACAGATCTCAAAATCCAATGTTGACAAAGGGAAAAGGATAACGGATGACAAGGTGCCTGAAGTAAAAGCAAAGATACAATATGGAAAGGGCATAGTCATCAAGGAACTTGAGAATCCTTAGAAAAAATTTTCTAGGCATTTTTGTACCTTTACTTTTAGATCAATATAACATAACAAACAAATGTAATCCTGAACTGATTCATAATGAAAATCTTGGTTACACTATGTTGTATATGTGTGTTATCAATTGTGTCATTTCATATGTTATTCAGCACTATTGAATTTATAACTCTGTCATCATATTTTGGTATCATGTTGTATATCATTGAATTAGAGTTATGACTTCTCCAAAGAGGAGGAGATTGTTGGGTACATTGGTTACAATATACGTGATTTGAAGAAGTCCTTTCAACTCATTGATATACACATATTTGTATTTGATGGATATTTCAGTTTATGTTTGCAGGATTACATATTGATTGGACAAGTGCTCACAAGAAGCTAACTTGATTTTGAAGGAAAAATATTGTCAAAGTTCAATAGTATCGACACACTTCAACTGTGTCGACACCTTTGCAGTATCTGTGTCGAGACAAGTCAACATAGTCTACATTCAACAACTAGCAGTGCAAAAAATGACGAAGTACAAAAGTGTCGACACACTTTATTGTGTCGATACCTTTAAAGAAGCTGTGTCGAGACAAGTCAGTTAACTCGACACATAGAAGATTCAAGACAGCTGTGTCCAGACAAGTCAGTTGTCTCGACACCTTTATGACTATGTCAGCTTGCTTGACACTACAAAGCTTAAAGTAGTTTTGTCCAGACAAATCAATTGTCTCGACACAAAGATGGAAAAAAGTTTTACTAAGTAAAATTGTGTCGAGATAAATTAACTATATCGACACAATGAACAGTTATAGCACAGACTTCTCGACATCAGACAGACAGTTGTGTCGAGTCTATCCAACAGTCTCGACACAAGGCAGAATTAAAAGATGTCGACACAGACAATGCTTATGTCGAGACAAGTCAACTATCTCGACACTTTCAAGAAATTCTTTAAAGTAAAATTATGTCGAGACTGCTAAGATGTCTCGACACAAGTGTCGACCAACTTTGGACATCTCGACACTTATGTTTCAGAAAATGTGTTGAGTCAACACAGAAGTGCGAAGATGGGTCAGAACTGTCACATCAAGTACATGAATAAGTTATTTCGACTGAAACAGTTTGAAGGAGAATTTGAAGTATGATGTCAGATGCCTATGTCATCATTCAGTAACAACCCATCCATGAAGAATATAAATAGAGGGGTAGTCTACACCAACAGATAGAGAGAAAAATCAAACAAGCAAACAAAAAATTCTCATTCTTATTCTGAACCCGAGGAGGAAGAAGAAGACGAAGGTGTTCAAGAAAATCTCCAGATCCTTTATATAAGTCCATCTGAAGATCAAGGTGGATCTGATCTACAATTTCTTCAAGGTTATCAAGCCGATCAACATCAAGATGATAACAGATCCAGAAAAGCAACTTTTTAGCTAGCCAATTTATCAAGAAGACATTCATTGCTGCTGAATTGAAGAATCTATGCCAACAGAATTATCAGATTACAGATTTTCGATTTTTGAGAAGTAATTTTTCATCTTTACCTTTTTATTTTGTAAGATCTCGTAGAGATCTGAGTGGGTGGGAGATCTTATCTCTGAATTGTAAGCTTATTTTATAAAGGCTGAGGTAGGGTTCTTGAGGAACCTGAGGTAGGTGGTTTGAGTGAATCACTGAGTTGTAGGCCTGATTTATAATGGCTGAGGTAGGGTTCTTGAGGGACCTGAGGTAGGAGATTGAGAGAATCTCTGAGGTAGGACATTTTGGTCTCAGTGTAGGTTTCTTAATAGAAACTGAGCCTGTAAGATCTTTGGATCTGAGTTAAAGAGGAGAAACTATAACTTTATCTAGCACATTGCTAGTGAGGAAGAAGGGGAAAAAGGATATACCCTAGATAGGGGAACCACTATAAATTCTTTGTGTGCTGTGAATTGCTATTGATTGTGTTGTGTTCTGAATTCTCTAGCTGCTGAAATTGTTAAGTGACAAAAGATTTGCTTGAAAGATATAGTACCTAAACACCTAGAGGGGGGGGGGGTGAATAGGTGACCTAATTCTTTTTAACTTTTTATGGCAGCAATCAGTTTATAACATAGAATCTATTCTACTTTTGCACAGCTATCACACAGTATTCACAGCACATCACAGCACACAGAAGACACACAGTTTTATAGTGGTTCCCCAAGATTTGGGTGCATCCACTTCCCCCTTCGCCTATCTAGCAGTGTAATAGATTCGGACAAACTTCTCCACTATCTCAGAACCCAAACTGGTTCCTACACCTCAGGCCCAAGGCCCTACAACTCAGCTTTTCCACAAAGCCTACACTCAGCCACAAAGGCCTACACTCAGCCACCCAGGCCTACACTCAGAGATTCCAATCTCCTACACTCAGGCTCCCAAGCCCTACACTCAGCCTTTATAATTACAGGCTTACAAGACTCAGATCCAAAGGATCCTACAAGATAAAAATGAATTTACAAATGATAACTCAGCAACCCAGAAACAAGAGAGGGGAGTTGTGAGTTTCTTGATGAGTTCTTGGAAGAACTCAGCTGAAATCAATCTGACTTAGCTTTCTTCAAAGCTTCTTGAAAGTAGAACTCAATTAGATTGACTCCTTCTGCAGTTGATCCTTGATCTCTGCTTCTTTAAGATCCAGAATAAATCTGAACCCTTCTTCTCAGTCTGGTTCCAACAACTGATTTCTTGGATGGAGCCCTCTCTCTCCAACTTCTTAGATCTGCACTTGGACAGCTAGATCTTCTTGTTTTGATACTTGAACAATAATTTGAACAACTAATTCTGTAGACTGTATAAGCCTATTTATAGGCCTTCTTCATGGTAACCGGCTGGTCCGGTCCATAACTGAATTCTGACATCTCTGACAGGTGCTGTAGACCGGCTGGAACGGCAGCTGTCAAGTCATCCAGTCAGTTCTTGAAAGTTCTCTAACTGTCTGAAAGTGTCGAGACTTTCTGTCTTTAAGTGTCGACACTTATAGACCAAGTGTCGACACAAGTTGTGTAAGTGTCGACACAAGTCTACAAGGTGTCGACACAACTCCTTGTGTTGTAGATTCTATATCTCGACACAGTTTCTTCTTTATGTGTCGACACAAGTACTTGATCTTCTGTAGTTTGCTGAATTCTTCTAAGTGTCGACAAATCTCCTTTGTGTCGACACATCTTCATGTGTTGAATCTGTTAAGTGTCGACACTGCTTCTTGGTGTCGACACATAGTCTTCAGTGTTGATACTTGCTGAGTGTCGACACAGCTCCTTGTGTCGACACTTGATTCTTCTGTTGAGACTTCAGCTGAGTGTTGACACATTCCCTTAGTGTCGACACTTGTACTTAGAATATTTTGTTGATCTTGCTGTTCTTTGCTAAGTGTCGACACAACTCCATGTGTCGACACTTTCTTCAAGTGTTGAGTCTTCAGCTGAGTGTCGACACATTCTTCCTTGTGTCGACACTTTCTTCAAGTGTTGACTCTTCTATTGAGTGTCGACACATTGTTCTGGGTGTCGACACTTATACATTGTCTCTGCTGACTTTTGCTGAGTGTCGACACAGCTCCAAGTGTCGACACTTTCTGGTGTAGACACAATTTTTCTAGGTGTCGACACTGCTGTTAAGTGTCGACACAGCTTTACTGCACTTTTCTTCACTGAGTGTCGATACAGCTCCTTGTGTCGACACTTTGTGTTTGGTGTCGACTCCACATCCCAGGTGTCGACACAATGACTCCAAGTGTCGACACTGCTTGCCTGGGTGTCGACACAAGTCTTCTTAAGTGTCGACACTTTCCCTCTGGGTGTCGACACATGTACTTAGAAACTTTTTGCTTCATTCCTGCAAATACTTAACCTGCACAAGTAACTCAAAATACATCAAATACATTTTGATGTATATCATTGAGTTGGGTGAGGCTTCTTCAAATCAGGTACATTTAACCAATGTACCCAACAATCTCCCCCTATTTGGAGAAGTCATAACCCTTAGTCAATGATATACACCATTCATAATTAAATTACAAAATGATGTAAAGCAGGATTATATACAGCAGGGTAAACATAAACATGTATCAATTACACATGTATACAAATACATCATCATAGAACAAATATGAAATAGATATAGACATCATCACAGAACAAATATGAAATAGATTTAACATATAACATACTGTTCTAATATCTGTCTTTTACATTTTCAGAAGTTCACAAAATGTTTTACATTAAGAAGATTACAAAGTAAACTTCAAGAAAATTCTAATTCTATTTCAGTTCTGGCTCCTTAATAACTATTCCTTTGCCAGCTTGAACTTTAGCTTGAACAGGAGCATCAGCAACTTCAGCATCAGCAGGCTTCTTGCCTTTCAAGTCTTTCTTCTTAAGCTCTTCTGCTTTGATCTTTTGTCTTTCAAAGTAATGGTATGGCTTTGGAAAGTACTTGCAAGGCTCCTGAGCAGTAGGAGGTAGCTTTCCCATCTTGGCCTTCCTTCTGTATTGAACTATTGCCTCCTGTCTTGATTCATGTTTCCTCCATTCAGTTTCAGAAAACCATTTGTTCCTGTCTTGAATGTTATCCTTGGCAGCTTTCCAGGGAGTTAATATAATGTTTCTTGAGGTAGGACTCCACTGCTCAAAGTCTGGTCTCTGTTCAGCTTGTTCCCTAAACCTCTTCTTTGACAATCTAGTTTCTTCTTCTTTCTGCAGTGCCTCTTGCATGGCTTGATAAATTGCTGAACAACTTTCTCAATAATAACATTGTCCTTGCCCCCAGGCGGGCTATACATGGACTGTACATCAGCATGAATCATGTCAAAATCTGGAGGAGGGTATATGACTTGAGCCACTTCAGGTTGCTCTCCTCCTAGATATGCAGGTTGAACTCCAGATTCTGCCACATTATCATCATCACAAAGAGGAGGATAACCCAGTGTAGCTATGATAGAATTTGATATCCATTTGGCATGATCAGAGCTTGCCTTGACTAACACTCTCTCCCCCTTTATGACTTCTCGTTCAATATGATCTCTCACATCATCCTTTTGAAATATCACCTGATTATCCAAGTAATTAACTCCATCTTTAAAGAAAGGTTTTAACCTTTGGAGTTTGTCAGTTATAAGTTTTTGAGATTCTTGAATGGCAGTCTTAATAGCAGAGAGTTCTTCTTGAAATACTTTATCAAATTCAGCTTTAACAGTAGCAGTGGAAGTAGAAGGTCCAGCAGCTTGGTTCTTTAATTCTGTGACAATAGCATTATGGGAAGCAGTAAGATTGTCATTCATCCTTATCTAATTTTCAAGAACATACCCTTGCTTCAATGCTATGTCATCCACTTGTGCTTTTATCTTCTCCTTGTGTGTAGCTAAGTACACCACTGCATTCCCCCCTTTGTGGAAGCAGTCTGTCATCTCCTTCTTGTTTTGGTTCATTTCAAACCTTATAGACTTGATATCTTGGGCCAGATCAAATTGCAATGATTTCTGCCCTATATCCACATAAGTTTCTATGGCTTTTCTATGTTCATCCAGTTTAATCTGCAGTGCAACCATCAAAGCACTATAATCAAAAGTTGGAGCTGGCTGTGAGATAGGCTGTGGTGCTATAGTTTGGAGAGCCTTCTTGTAACTCTGGCTTCTCCTTCTGAAGACTTGAAACTTCTTCTTCTTTGCCCTAGCAATCTCCTCATCTTCAGAGGCAGATGTGCTGGCTATATCCACCCTCTCCTTAGGGCTAGGAGGCCTCTCAGGCTGCACATCTGGTGCTGTCTCAGGTACTTTCCTGGTAGGGTCTTCATGAGTTTGCACTTGCTCCCCCTCAGCAGCAGCATTCTCTTCTTCAGTAGCAGCATGGTCCTTGTCAAAATCTTGTTGATCTAGATTTAAAAATAAATCTTCCATAGTGTACTCTTGTGGTGAAGGAGCTGGAGTAATTCTAGGTTCTTCAACCACTGGATCAGGAACAACTTCCAGTACAACAGATGTGTCTTCTATAACAGCATCTGGAACTTGACTATCCAGCTGAGTTTGCTGATGAACATCAGACAAATAAGTATCTTCCATAGGAAAATCTAAAGTGTTTAGTTCAGTGATTACCTCTAGTATGATGGTGGTTGCTTGTTCACTTTCCAGTGTAGTGGGTTCATCTACAACTGGAAGCTCCCCCTGGCTTTGATCCTTGTGAATGGGGCTTGCTAGAGGTAGCTCCCCCTGGATCTCAGCATCATCTTGAGGAGCAGGAGACTTCACTGCAGGCTCTTCCTCATTCTCATCTGGAGTGAAGACAATTTGTTCTTCACTGTCTGAGCTGCTAGTGGACACTTGAGCCACTAGAGCAGTCTTCCTTTTCTTCTTTGGCGGAATTTCTTTCTCAGAAACTATCTTCTTAGGGGTTGGCATCTCCTTAGTCAACACCCTGTCCCATCTAGAAAACAACCTCATGTCCATTTTGCTCATGTGATTTATTTTGCTTCCAGCAGCTGTACTCATAACTTCAGGTATTACACCAGCAAGGTAAAGACTTAAAATCCTGCCCAGGTTGGGCTTCTTCATGCTTTCTTTAATTTTCTCAAACATTACATTAGACCAGTCAATGTTTAGAGTGAAAATTATCCTTGTCATAATACTAAACATATGGGCAGACACTCTGTCATGCCCTCCTGGCTTGCTGAGTATGACCTTACCAACAATTTCAGAAAGAAATTTTCCTTGATTGTTCATGCCCTTTCTATTAAAAACAGAACCAATCTTCATTGTAGAATCTAGTCCACACCAGGTTAAAGCTTCCCTGGTCTTTGAAGCTATAACCTCATCTTCCTCTTTAGTTCTTGGTAGCTGTAGAATCTTCCTTAGACTTTTAGGTGATACCTTCACCTTCTCACCATGAACCCTGGATTTGATTTTGAATCCAGTTTCGTCTATCTTGGCTCCATTGAGAAATTCTAGTACCTCTTTCTTCCAGATTTTAGTAGGTTCAGACACTAGATATTCTAACCCTAAATCTGCTACTAGGGTTACGACAGTCTGGATTTCTTGATCAGCATCCTCAAAAGCACCGCGCACCAGCTCGTATCCTTCATTGACATTCTCCTCAAGCTTAGGCGCCATTAGGGTTTGTAGAATTTGTCTTGAGAGAAGAGAGGTGTCGACACAGAAGTTTGGTCTCGAAACTTTGAAAGCGTGTCGACAAAAAAAGACAAAACCCTATTTATACCTTTCTAATTTTGAAGATGAACAGGCAGGACAGCTAACTTAAAATGTGTCGACACTGGCGATAAGTCTCGACACTGATTTATAATGTCTCGACACATATGTGTCGACACAAGTTTAGTCAACAGATATTATGTGTCGACACCACATAACTCGACACATAGTCGAGACTTTACTTAGAAAATTCTGAGTAAAACTAAGTGTCGACACCACTTTGGATGTGTCAACACCTACTTGACATGTGTCGACACTAATATTCTGAAGTATCGACACCAACTTCCTAGATGTGTCGACACCTTTTTCCTGAAGTGTCGACACCACTTTTCTGTGTCGATACAAAAATCTCTATGTGTCGACACCTTTTTACTTAGCCATTTCCAATTCTGTAAACTTACTCTAAGTTTATCATTCCTAGTTCAATTTTAAATCTATTGAACTTAGCTTCTTCTAGGGGCTTAGTATACATATCAACTAATTGATTATCAGTTTTAACAAATTCAAGTAAAATATCTTCTCTTTCTACATGCTCCCTAAGAAAATGATATTTAATTTCAATATGTTTTGTTCTACTATGGGATACAAGATTATTAGCTATTAAAATAACACTTGTAGAATCACAGAAGAGTGGAGTTCTACTTACCTGAAATCCATAGTCCTCAAGCTGATTTTGTATCCACAGAAGTTGAGCACAGTAACTTCCTGCAACCACATACTCTGACTCTACAGTGGAGATAGCCACACTTGTTTGCTTTTTGCTACTCCTTGAAATTAGTCTCCCACCTAGGAATTGACAGGTTCCAGTAGTGCTTTTTCTATCTTCTTTGCATCCTGCAAAGTCTGCATCTGAATAACCTGTTAGTTCAAAATCCCCATTCCTAGGGTACCAGAGGCCTAGATAGGGAGTGCCCTTTAGATATCTCAATATTCTTTTGACTGCTGTCAAATGAGACTCTTTAGGGCAGGCTTGATATCTTGCACATACACATGTAGCATACATGATATCTGGTCTACTTGCAGTCAAGTATAATAGGGAGCCAACTATCCCTCTATACAAGGTTTCATCTACAGGTTTCCTTGCATCATCCTTGCTAAGAGACATACTTGACCCCATAGGAGTCTTCATGGTGCTGGATGAATCCATACCATACTTCCTTATGAGTTCTAGGGTGAACTTGGACTGACATATGGATAAACCATTCTCAGTCTGTTTAACTTGGAGACCCAAGAAAAACTTCAGCTCTCCCATACAACTCATCTCAAATTGACCTTGCATAAGTTTTGCAAACTTTTTGCAAAGGCTGCTTTTAGTAGACCCAAATATAATGTCATCTACATATATTTGGAGTAGTATAACTTTGCCTCTAGATTCCCTAAGGAATAAAGTCTTATCTATTTTCCCCCTTGAGAACTTGTTCTCAATGAGGAAACTAGATAGGGTTTCATACCAAGCCCTAGGGGCTTGCTTTAACCCATATAAAGCTTTCCTAAGTCTATAGACATGATGAGGTAGAGTTGAATCAACAAAACCTGAAGGCTGTTCCACATAAACTTCCTCCTTAAGATTACCATTCAGAAATGCTGACTTGACATCCATTTGGTAAACTTTGAATCCTTGATAGGTTGCATAGGCAAGAAACATCCTTATGGCTTCCAGTCTGGCTACTGGAGCAAATGTTTGATCAAAGTCAATACCTTTTTCTTGCCTATATCCTTTAGCAACCAATCTTGCTTTATTCTTAATGATGACCCCTTGTTCATCCATCTTATTCCTGTAGATCCACTTGGTTCCTATTATATTGTGGTCTTTAGGTTTAGGAACAAGTTCCCAGACCTTGCACCTCTTGAACTGATTAAGCTCTTCTTGCATTGCTTCAGTCCATTGTGGATCTAGTATGGCTTCTTCAAACTTCTTAGGTTCAACTTGAGATAGAAAACTGGAGTAGATTGCTGCATTCAGGTTTCTGCTCCTTGTTTGTACCCCTTGTCTTGGATCTCCAATAATCTGCTCTATTGGATGATCTCTAAGATGCCTGTTGGCTGGAGGCATCCTAACTTCTGGTTGAACCTCTTCAACATCTCCATCATGCTGTACTCCTTGAACTTCATCAGCAATTGGCACATGTAGTTCTCCCCCTGGACAACAACCACTGTCTTCTACTTACTGTCTTGCAGCAGGTACTTCTTCTATAGTAAGCTTGTCCATCTTCTTTGTTAAACCTGTGGGGCTGCATACACTACTAGACAACTCATTGTTAATAAGTTTAGTCTCATCAAAAACTACATGCACAGATTCTTCTACAACTTGTGTAGACAAGTTGTAGACTCTATAAGCCTTACTATTGTTGCTGTACCCAACAAAAATTCCCTCTTGGGACTTGGCAGCAAACTTAGTCAAGTAAGACTTCCTATTATTAAGTATGAAGCATTTGCAACCAAAGATCCTGAAGTAGGATAGATTTGGTTTCCTGCCTTTCCCAACTTCATAGGGGGTCTTGTTTAGGCTTTTAGTGATGGTAGCCATATTTATAACATGACATGCAGTGTTAACTGCTTCAGGCCAGAAATACTCTGGCAGTGATGTATCACTTAATAGGGTCCTACCAGCCTCTATCAAGGTCCTATTCTTTCTCTCAGCAATGCCATTTTGCTAAGGTGTTCTAGGTGAAGAGAATTCTTGAAATATCTCAAATTCTTCACATAGTTTTGTCATGCTATCAGACTGAAATTCAGTACCATGGTCACTTCTAATCTTGACCACTGTACTGTCTAGTTCATTCTGAATTTGCTTGACAAAGTTATGGAAGACACTAGGTGTTTCAGATTTCTGTCTTAAGAAGAACACCCAGGAAAACCTTGAGTAGTCATCTACAACTACAAAGGTATAGACCTTCCTACCTAAGCTGTGAACTGACATTGGACCAAAGAGATCCATATGCAAGAGGTATAAACACCTCACAGCAACTTTGTTTTCTATACTTCTAAAGGTGGATCTAGTCTGCTTGCCCTTTTGACAAGCTGAGCAAATACCATCTTTAACACACTTAACTTGAGGTCCATTCCTCACTAACTCTTTGCTAAATAGTTTGCTAATAGTCTTGTAGTTAAGATGGGCAAGCCTCTTGTGCCATTTGACACAATGAGAGACTGTCTCATCAGCTACAAGACACACTGGAGAACCACTATTCTCAACCATAATGTCTAAGCAATAGACATTCCTTTTCCTATAACCAGTCAAAATGATCTCTTGATCAGTTGACCTCTTGATATGACAACCATTTTTAACAAATGAGATGTCATACCCTACATCACTTAATTGACTTATACTTATTAGGTTGTGTTTCAACCCTTTAACATAAGACACTTGAGTAATGGTAACCAAGTTACTAGAAATGTTACCAAATCCTTTGATGATTCCTTTTTCAGAACCACCAAAGGTGACTTTTGGACCATCTTTGATTGGAATGTAGTCCCTTAGTAATCCTCTAGTTCCAGTCATATGTCTGGAACATCCACTGTCCAAGTACCATGTTGGGGTATGGCCACTTGGACTCACCTACAAAACAGATTACTGAACCTTAGAACCAAAAGAATTCTTGGGTCCTTGGTACTTGTTAGTTTGCAACCTGACAAAGCTACCTACTGGCTTTCCAACAGGTAGTTTGTTACTCACTTTGGCACTAGCATTGTGCCAACAGTCCATTGCAAAATGGCCAGCCTTGCCACAGCACCAACATTCAAACTTATTGTACCTTTGCTTAGGTACTGTCTTTGCTGTCTTATCTACAGCTGACTTGTTGAGTGTTGGGGCTTTGCCCTTGGACTTGGACTTGGACTGCTCAGTCCTTGCAGGTCTAGTAAAACCCAGTCCAGCTTTACCCTTGTGATGAACAAATTCATCAATTATGGGTAACACTGACTTAGGCTTAGAAAACCTAGCAACAAGCTCTCTCTCCTTCTGAAGATTAATCTCCAGACTCTTGATTTGATTATTCTTAAAGGTGATAGTCCCCATCTGAATCACTGTAATGTGCTTCAGTCTGGCTATCTCATTAAGCTTTTGATCAAATAACTTCTCAGAATCTATTGCAGCAGCTTTGAGATCAGCAATTTCCTTTGCCTGACTTTTGGCTAGGGACTTGCTCTTCTTATAAGCTTGCAACAGTACTTTATATTCATCTATCAGCTGATGAATATCATCCTCAGACTCAGATACACTCTCATCACTTGATGATGATGAATCTGATTCTGTACTGGAACAAGAAACTGAACTTAAAGTTGAACTTTGTACCTTACTGGGTCCTGGCTGCTCCAGGATTTTGTCATTTTCAGTCAATACCATCAGTCCCTGGCACTGACAGTATTCTTGCTCATATATAGAATCCATAATCTGCATGAATTCTTCTTCTTCTTCTTCAGCAAACAGTCCTATGTATGCCTCAGCATCTGACTCAGTTTCTGAAGAAGAAATATCTGACAGAGTCTTCTCCTTTTTGGCAACAAAAGACTTCTCTTTCTTGCCTTTGAAATGAGTCTTCTTCCTGTCACTAGACTCCTTTCTCTTTTCAGGATAATCTGCAACAACATGGCCTTGTCTATTGCAGCAATAGCACACTATTTTTGAAACAGTTGCCTTGCTAGACTTAGTCCTCTTCCTGTCCTTCTTTGAAGCCTTTTTATTCTGATATAGGTCTTCTTTTCCCTGTGAAGTAGAAGGCCTTGACCTCCACTGTTTCTTCTTCAAGAACTTCTGAAAATGTCTAGTGAAGGCAGCAAAGTCTTCATCACTTTCACTGCTTTCAGATTTTGTGCTGACTGACTCATCTGACTCTGATTCAACTACCTTTGGAGGTGGAGTTGGTGACTTATTTCTGTACTTTCTGGGGGCTTCTGTCTTGAAAGCTACTGTTCTTTCCTTATGTTCATTTCTTGTTGATTTCTCCTCCTCTTTCCTCATTGTCAACTGCATTTCATATGACAGCAATTTGCCAAACAGTGTAGGTGGAGGAATTTCTCCCAACTTAGCCATTTCTCTAATGACACAGATCTTGGTGTCCCAATCTTTAGTTAGGGACCTTAGGAACTTGTCATTTAGTTCATAATTACTGAACTCTCTTCCATAAGACATGAGTTCATTCACTATCCTATAGAACTTCTTATAGCACTCAGTTATGCTATCACCCTTTCCTTGTCTAAAACTTTCATACTCTTGATTTAGCAAGGATTTTCTATCTTACCTAACTTATTCAGAACCCTCCATATACATAATAAGAGTATCCCACATCTCTTTGGCTGTCTTACAGTGTATTAGATTCTGAAAAGTTGCATCATCTATGACACTCACTATAATGTTTTGAGCCCTTTTGTCCATGGTGGCTAGGACAATCTCATCCTTTGTCATTTCAGAGAAATCCTTTGGTGTTCTCTGATTTGCATCTAGAACTGATATCTTCATGGGCACATATGGCCCCTCTTTGACTGTGATGTAAATCCTAGGGTCTGAGGCTTCCATAAACAGCCTTACCCTTTCCTTACAGATCCCAAATATTTCCTTTCTGCATATAGGTAATTTCATGGATCCCAATTCCTTGTGATTCTCAGAGGAACCCATGTTTCTTGATTTTCTTGAATCTGTAATTTGACTTAGACTGAATCTGCCAATCAGGATCTCCTCACACTGTTAGTCCTTTTTGAGGAACCTCGCTTTGATACCACTTGAAAGATATAGTACCTAAATACCTAGAGGGGGGGGGGGGGGTGAATAGGTGACCTAATTCTTTTTAACTTTTTATGGCAGCAATCAGTTTATAACACAGAATCTATTCTACTTTTGCACAGCTATCACACAGTATTCACAGCACATCCCAACACACAGAAGACACACAGTTTTATAGTGGTTCCCCAAGATTTGGGTACATCCACTTTCCCCCTTCGCCTATCTAGCATTGTACTAGATTCGGCCAAACTTCTCCACTATCTCAGAACCCAAACTGGTTCCTACACCTCAGGCCCAAGGCCCTACAACTCAGCTTTTCCACAAAGCCTACACTCAGCCACAAAGGCCTACACTCATCCACCCAGGCCTACACTCAGAGATTCCAATCTCCTACACTCAGGCTCCCAAGCCCTACACTCAGCCTTTATAATTACAGGCTTACAAGACTCAGATCCAAAGGATCCTACAAGATAAAAATGAATTTACAAATGATAACTCAGCAACCCAGAAACATGAGAGGGGAGTTGTGAGTTTCTTGATGAGTTCTTGGAAGAACTCAGCTGAAATCAATCTGACTTAGCTTTCTCCAAAGCTTCTTGAAAGTAGAACTCAATTAGATTGACTCCTTCTGCAGTTGATCCTTGATCTCTGCTTCTTTAAGATCCAGAATAAATCTGAACCCTTCTTCTCAGTCTGGTTCCAACAACTGATTTCTTGGATGGAGCCCTCTCTCTCCAACTTCTTAGATCTGCACTTGGACAGCTAGATCTTCTTGTTTTGATACTTGAACAATAATTTGAACAACTAATTCTGTAGACTGTATAAGCCTATTTATAGGCCTTCTTCATGGTAACCGGCTGGTCCGGTCCATAACTGAATTCTGACATCTCTGACAGGTGCTGTAGACCGGCTGGAACGGCAGCAGTCAAGATATCCAGTCAGTTCTTGAAAGTTCTCTAACTGTCTGAAAGTGTCGAGACTTTCTGTCTTTAAGTGTCGACACTTATAGACCAAGTGTCGACACAAGTTGTGTAAGTGTCGACACAAGTCTACAAGGTGTCGACACAACTCCTTGTGTTGTAGATTCTATATCTCGACACAGTTTCTTATTTATGTGTCGACACTGAAATTGAGTGTCGACACAAGTACTTGATCTTCTGTAGTTTGCTGAATTCTTCTAAGTGTCGACACATCTCGTTTGTGTCGACATATCTTCATGTGTTGAATCTGTTAAGTGTCGACACTGCTTCTTGGTGTCGACACATAGTCTTCAGTGTTGATACTTGCTGAGTGTCGACCAGCTCCTTGTGTCGACACTTGATTCTTTTGTTGAGACTTCAGCTGAGTGTCGACACATTCCCTTAGTGTCGACACTTGTACTTAGAATATTTTGTTGATCTTGCTGTTCTTTGCTAAGTGTCGACACAACTCCATGTGTCGACACTTTCTTCAAGTGTTGAGTCTTCAGCTGAGTGTCGACACATTCTTCCTTGTGTCGACACTTTCTTCAAGTGTTGACTCTTCTGTTGAGTGTCGACACATTGTTCTGGGTGTCGACACTTATACTTAGTCTCTGCTGACTTTTGCTGAGTGTCGACACAGCTACAAGTGTCGACACTTTCTGGTGTAGACACAATTCTTCTAGGTGTCGACACTGCTGTTAAGTGTCGACACAACTTTACTGCACTTTTCTTCACTGAGTGTCGACACAGCTCCTTGTGTCGACACTTTGTGTCTGGTGTCGACTCTGCATCCCAGGTGTCGACACAATGACTCCAAGTGTCGACACTGCTTGCCTGTGTGTCGACACAAGTCTTCTTAAGTGTCGACATTTTCCCTCTGGGTGTCGACACATGTACTTAGAAACTTTTTGTTTCATTCCTGCAAATACTTAACCTGCACAAGTAACTCAAAATACATCAAATACATTTTGATGTATATCATTGAGTTGGGTGAGGCTTCTTCAAATCAGGTACATTTAACGAATGTACCCAACAATTGCTAAAGTATTTTAAAACAGTCACCTATTCACCCCCCTCTAGGTGATAGTCTATTCATAGAATTAACTTTCAACTAGCCTGATTCATAAGGGATGGTCTAGTTCTTCTAATGTTGTAGGTATAAAGAAAAGAATTGAGCTTGCAACTATCAATGAACTAAGGAAGATGAACAATCTTCCTTGAGTGAATTGGTCCCAAATGGAAACTACCTCAATGAAGAAGAATATGAAGCCACTGAAAGGACAAAACCACATATAGGTCAACATGAACTAGTGGAACTGGACAATACAGAAGTACTTCCATCAGTTATAAGACATCTAAAGGATTATCCTCAAACTCAAATCATTGGAGATCTGAATCAAGAAGTACAGACCAAAAGAAAAGCTATG
This sequence comes from Platanthera guangdongensis, assembly GCA_039583875.1. Classification (NCBI taxonomy): domain Eukaryota; kingdom Viridiplantae; phylum Streptophyta; class Magnoliopsida; order Asparagales; family Orchidaceae; genus Platanthera; species Platanthera guangdongensis. The sequence continues at coordinate 108,048,982 of CM077157.1, forward strand.
AATGAAGTGCTCCATCTAAGTTTTCTCTCTCAAGTAGAGCAAAATAAGTTTGAGGATGCCAACACAGATCCATCCTGGATCTTGTCCATGCAAGAAGAACTTGAGCAAATCAAAAGATGTAAGGTCTGGAACCTGGTCCCCAGACCTCTCAACTACAATATCATTGGGACAAAGTGGGTGTTTAGAAATAAGCTGGATGAGTAAAGAGTTATTGCCAAAAATAAAGCAAGACTGGTGGCAAAATGATACAAATAAGAAGAAGCAATTGACTTTGATCATACATTTGCACCAGTGGTAAGATTGGAAGTCATAAGGCTATTTTTAGCATGTTAGCTCACAAAAGATTCAAGGTATATCAAATGGATGTGAAGTCTGTCTTCCTCAATGAAGCTCTAAAAGAGAAAGTATATGTAGAACAGCCTTCAGGTTTTGTTAACCCAACTTATCCAACTCTTGTTTTTTTATTTAAGAAATGCACTATATGGTCTCAAGAAAGCTCCCAGAGCTTGGTATGAGACCTTGTCCAATTTTCTTAATGAAAACAAATTTTCAAGGGGGAAGATAGACAATACATTATTCCTAAGGAAAATAAAAGGTAAGATCTTAGTAGTATAAATCTATGTTGATGACATTATCTTTGGATCTGTAGATGATAATCTTTGCAAAAAGTTTGCCAAACTTAGGCGAGGAAAATTTGAAATGAGCAGTATGAGAGAATTAAAATACTTTCTTGCAATCTGAAGATGAAATTTTCATCTCACAGACCAAGTTCACAAAAAAGCTTCCAAAGAAGTTTGGACTGGAGAGTACAATCTCCTTGAGGACTCCAATGGGCTCCAGCATATACCTGGACAAGGATGAAAAGGGGAAACCCTTTAATGAAATCATGTATAGATGTATGATTGGATTCTTGCTCTACCTTACTGCCAGCAGAGTAGGCATCATGTTCTCCACATGTGTTTGTGCTAGGTACCAAGTGAACCCTAAGGATTTTCACCACTCCTCTCTTAAGAGAATTTTAAGATACTTTAAGGGTACACCAAATCTTAGCTTATGGTACCCTAGGAGTAATGACTTTGAACTAACAAAGTTCTCAGATATAGACTTCGCTGGATGCGAGGAAGACATGAAGAGCCCTTTAGGAACATGCCTGTTCCTTAGAAGGAGACTCATTTTCTGGAGCAGTAAGAAGTAGACAAGTGTGAAAATTTCCATAGTATAGTCTAAATACATCTCAGCTAGAAGTTGTTGTGCTTAGTTGTAATGGATACAACATCAGCTCCAAGATTATAACATACAATTAAGTACAACACCTTTATTTTGTGACTCCTCTAGTGCTATCTCAATTACTAAAAATCATGTATCACATAGCAGGACAAAATATATTGAGATAATGTATCACTTTATCAGGGAGCATGTAAAAAAGGAGGATACTACCTTAAGTTTCTCCCAACTGACAAGCAAGTAGCAGACATCTTTATCAAGCCTCTAGATGAAGAGAAGTTCAAATATTTCAAGATTGAGCTAGGAATGTTAAACCTTGAATAAAAACTTGCCTAACCTATTCACTAGATGAGGAACTTCATATCACATCTTAGTGGGTTACAAATAGAAATTTTTTGCTACATTTATTGCTGGTTAAGTCTGCAAGTAGTGCTTGAATACTAATCAAGATGTATGACATAAAGACCAAATCTCATTCAAAAGGAAGGATTAGGAACATGAGGAAAAACAGTGCAACATTTCAAATCCTAATTAAAAGGCAATCAGAACAATATTTTCCTATATCCTATTCCTTAACAGGTACGCGCCATTTGGTATTCCTTTTTATATTATTAAATTAGAAATAACGGGAAACACTAGGTTAAATAAGACAAAAATCCCAAACGTTGCTACCCTTGTTCTCGCACTCTCGCTCCCGTCTCGACAGAATATTTCCCAGTTTTCTCAAACCCTAGTTTCACGAATGGCATCGAAGGAGCGCGCTACAGATAGAATCAACACTGGTAGTGAAGGCGTTAGGGGCTGTTTTAGAACTTGCTTTGAAGACATTCAGGGGGTCATCTTTCTCCTGAATGCAGCCGAGCTAGAGGTAATTCTCTCTGAACCTACCAAAATTTTTCAGTCAACCGACAAAGAGTTCTTCCAAAATGCAGAAGTTAGAAGTTCAGGAACAAAAATCAGAACTTCATTGTTCAGTCATGATCTACGGGTTACGACGAAAAGCTTAATCCATCACTTGGATCTGTCTACCCTTAGAGAGGGTGAAGAAGAGGAAGACATCACCAAGGTAGACATAATAGATGCCCTAGCTTGGTGTGGGTATTCTGGAAAAATGTATAGGTACTTGTAGAAAAATGACATGAATGCTCCAGGAAAATTGCTGGCAGATATAATAGGTCGAGCTCTATTATGTAAACTTGGATCACATGACCGGATATCAAGAGACATGTTCAAGGTGATGACTGCTATCATACTGACCAGTAGGACTGACTGGAGCAAATTCATTCTGAGAAGACTGAAGGAGTGCATGACTGCCTCCAACATGGGAATGATTGTATCTCTATATCTGCACAAAAGCCTAGGAGAGAGACTGATAGATTTTCCAGAAGTCTTCCTTCATTGCCTTAAAAATATGGACTACAGGATTCTAGACAAATGGGACAAAGCCTTTCCCAAATTATAGAATGGAGGAGCAAGCTCCAAGTACTCTCAAGGAGAGGAGAAGAAGAAAGACAAGAAAAGGGTTGCTTCAAGCCCCACAAGGCAAGTGGCTGCCAAGAGAAGCAAGCTGCCAAGAGAAGCAAGCTGAGGAAAGCTTATCTTGATGACACCTCTCACCACACCTCTACACATATTGAGGGGGAGCAAACAGGGGATCATCACCTTGATCTACATGGATCATTGACTCCTGAATACCTGGAGAGCATAGCCCCTATGGAGGAATCAAGGGTTGTGACTAGTCCTGAAAGGACTGCGGTAGGGGATGTTCTAGAACCAATTCTTGAAGACCTTAATCCTCAGTTCACAACCACTGGGGTGGTGAAGTTTCCCCCTCCCACACAAAAAAGGGGAGCAGAAGAGAGTCTACACCCTATATAAAGACAAGATATAGTTAAGGGGAGCCTATACCCGAGGACTCTGCACAAGAGACTGAAGTGGTTACAACACCTGAAGAAGATCAGAGGGAGTTAATTCTACATGACACTGCCCAAGGAGGAGTAGCCCTGGACACAATCCATGAGGATATCAGTACATCAATGGCTGACAAAGCCAAAGAATATGTTGCTACTGAAGAACAATCTGAAGAATTCCATCCCACTGGCAATGAGATGACAGTGTGGAATGGGAAGAGTGTGATTCAGGAACCAGAAACATACATAAGTACCTCAAAGAAGTCTATTCCTGACTATCTATTTGAGGATTATAAAGGTCCTAAAATGGTTAACCAGCATGCCACTCAAGCCGAGACTCAACCAGCAGTTCAAACCACAAGTCATGTTGAAGAATCCAGTTCTCTTTTGGTACATCTGCAAATAATGATGGATACGCAAAGGAGGAGTATTGAACAATTTGTTGAAAAGAAAGTCCAAGGGTTGAGGACTGAAGTGAATACTGAGATTTCAGAAGTTGAAAGGGAGATGCAATTCCTGAACACTCAAACCTTTCAATTCTTCATGAAGGCTGCCAAAATAGTGGACTATATCGCAGTATAAAATTAGATGACTCTTCAGAGCATTCAAACAGTTGTAGTCAATCAGAATGCCACTGCAGAAAATCTGAAACAGACCTTCCTAGCCACACATTTAAGATTGGCTCAGAATAGGACAACCATTTTGGAGAGAATGGACTACTGCAACCAACTACTAGATGATCATCTTCTGCAAACCAAAAACATTATAGTAACTGGTGCAGATATGCTGAAAGAGAGAGTTGGGGAATCCCAAGAAACAATCTGCACAAGAACATTTGAATAACTCAGAAAGGGGAGAGGAATATAACCTATCATTCTGCCCAACAGGCTATTTGGATAACAAACACCATCAGGATAGTCTTGGGTATGGATCCACTTGAATTTTCTCCTCAACCTCCCTTCTCAAGGATATGCCAGCTGCTGAAGATGACTATCTTCCCCTAGATGATTATGAAGCTGCTTAGGGAGGAGAGTATGAGCCTCCACCTCCACCTGCAGAGCAAGGTGAGTCTTCTTCAAGGAAGAAAAGGTTGATCAACTTCAGGAGGAGAGAATGGAAGCAAGACTGAGAAGGAGGATAAGAATTCAGAACATGCATGAGTATGAGAACTGGAGCCTCATTTCAGAAAATATCATCCTATATACCTGGAATAACTTTGGAAAGTATGACAAAATATTTTCAGATATTACAATTCTGTGCAATGGAAGAAACATGAAGATCAGGATATTAGGAGGAGAATTCACAAAAAAACAACTCATATGGACCTTCTCCTCCTCCCAGATATATCCCTAAGCCTATAGGCTATTTTGAAAGGCAGAAGAGGAAAGTAGAGGAGAAACCTTTTAGGACAAGACTGAGAACTCTATGATGACTTTGAGAGATTTTGTCTTAAATGTCTTTTTGTAATCTTGTTTATTTAATGATTTATAATATGAAATAGATTCAACTCTATGTCTATAATTTGTCTTTGTGTGTTTTATTGTTTGTATGGTTATTGTCATATAAGGTTCTTACTTCTTTAAATAAGGGGAGATTGTTGAGAATATTGTCCATAAGATTCCTGATTTGAATAAGCCATTAAGATGACAATAAACATCTTATATTTGATGTTCTCTCTAGTTTTGCTGCGACATGTATAATTAAAGTGCATGGTTAATATATGATTAGATACTTGGTCACCCAAACATGATTTTGCACTTGTAATCCCTCAAGTAGCAGAACTCATGTTGATCTCTGGACTAATTATATATTAGACATGTAACTATCATTGGAAAAAGTCACTAAGACAAATGAACTTAAGAGCAAGATCAAAAAATGGACTTTAAAAATTAACACAAGGCTTTGTTGCTTAGCCATGTCGACCTTATGTTGAGTGTGGGAGGTTGGTATCCGGACCTGTTCCTACTAGTTCCTCAAGTCAAATGAGAAGTGTGATCAGGTAGATCGCTAGGGCAACATATACATGGTGAGATGATCTCGACCGTCAATGCAGGGACTTGGTCTTACAAGGATGCTTTTAAAACAAGACATATCGTCCCATCACCCGCTTTAGTTTTTTCAAGAGAATCAGGTTGGAGGCAGGTTTCCCAAATCGATCGTGAGATGGAATTGATCGCTTCCTTAATGATTACAAAAAACTCTTTCTAAAGGAAAGACAACTCACTACCTCTCGTGTTTTAGGGGGCATGGTATTCTTTAAAATTAATCGCCCCCTTAATGATTCCTTGCTAGGGGTAGAACCTTTTCAGGTCATCGCCGCTCCAAGTGCTTCCTAGTAGCTCTCCTTTCTGATTTTGGTGGCGGTATCCTCCGATAGTAAGGGCTTTGTGGATCATGAAGGGTCCTTCCCAGTTAGGGTTCAGCTTGCTTTTGACACCCACCTTTCCTGTTGCATCCACCTTCTTCATGACGAGAACTCATGCAAGAAATTTCTTGATGCAAACATTTTTGTCAAAGTGTTTTGCCATTCGCCTCTTGACTGTACAACCCCGTGTTTGCCGAGTGGGTATCTCAAAGAGTCTCAGGGGAAAAAGAGCCCTATGAACTAAGAAATCCAAGCAGGCAAGTGGGGTAATCGGGCCCGCACTCGGCCAAGATTGCAGGCTTTTGTGTGGCCGGGCGAATGAGGTCAACAAGCATGCATTCACCCAGGGCCCGAGGCTTGCGTGCAGCCTAAAAAGCGTGATAATCGATTCACACTTGCCCTAGGCAGTGAGTGAATAGTAGGCGAGTGCCAGTTTCATTGGGCACTCTCCCTCAGCCAGGAGTAGGCTAATGCTCGCCATCTTGTCTAGGCATTCACCACTCCATGTTGTGTTATGTTTTAGCCTGCTAATAGCCTTTCCAAACAGCGGAGTTACGCCGTTGACAAACTCGGTTGGGCTGCATATAGTAGATCTGAACAACAGAGTTATGTTGTTTGCAGACTAGACTTGGAAACTATGAATAGATCCGCAGGGGCACCTTTGGAGGGAATCAAATCTCTTTTTGGCTTCTTCCTCCTTTAGTTTTCTGGTTGGTTTTCAAGTTCCCTCCAAGGTGCCCTAACTCAATATTGGCTAGGGAGGAGAAGCGCTCTATAAGATCTTTTGGGTGTGTGGTGGTACCTCTGCGTTGTAGCCAAGAATCTATTCATAGTCTTAAGACTTTCGTCTTGTGCACTTCTTCAGGAGAAGTAGGTGCAAGGTTACCCCTTTCGGTTCTGAACTCCACAGAAAGCCAAGTTTCGATTTCAACATTTTTGACGCGATGTGCATGGATAATAATCAGCATAAGAAAACCACGAGCAAGTTCCATGGATGAAGATGAAGGACAAAGAACCGACCCATGCAACTCGCCACCATCCACAACACTAGTCACGTTCGGGATGTTGGAATAGTTTAAGAGGGAGATCCTAGAGACTATCCACTTCACATTTTCCGCGGCACATGCGAAGTGCTCGACCTCCATAGTCCATGTAGTAATGTTGCTAGGGATAGGCGAGAACACCCAAGGACAAGGCCAAGTAAGAAGGCGGCAAATGGAGGGCAGGAGCGAGATCTAACCAGGCGAGAAATCTTCCCCAGTCTGGCGAGTGCGGTCCCAGCCTGCGAGTTCGTTGTGTGAGTGGAGAATGCAAGGACTTCGGGTGGCGGGAGCCCATTCCGCGACATCAACAAGGTTTCGTGATAGGCGAATGCCTCCGTGCAACATCATATGAGCAAGCTCAGGGGCGCAGAGCTAGGATCACGCCCTCTCATATGCGAGTGCTTGCGTAGTTGCATCATCATAATATGCGGTGTTGTCCCATCCGTAAAGCCCAAAGGAGAAGCTGTATGCTTGACCGGAGATGGTCTCACCTTCTTGCCAGGAGGGAAGGATTGTAGAGATAGAGGCTCTGTTGTCCACCCTATGCCAGAGCAGTAGGGGCTTGCAGGCGTCGTTCAACAACTTCGCTCCCAAACCAAAATTTCGGTGACCCCTAGAAACCACTTTTTCTTCTGGCACTATCAAGGTCCTGGCAGTCTCGTTGGAGATCCTACTTGCGGTCTCATTCGCGACTAAGATTTTCGCGGGAGCAGTAGCTCTGACCTCCTTATCCTTAGCGAGTACTGTGGCCTTTGGATTCTTTGGGATTGATAGGACAGGGGGCACGTCGGGTATTTGCTTTTGTCCACTTGGCTTCAACAAGGTTCCTGGTTCACTCCTACAAGCCACAACAGCGACCTCAGCGCATGCATGTTCAGAGGCGAGAGCCTTATCACTCGCGTAAGGCGGATGCAGGGATAGATCTCGCGCCCATGTGCATGTGGCTGTTAGTAAAGAGATTCTCAAGGAAAGCGAACAAAGTCTACAAGTTAGAGGGATGGAAGGTACCTTCGTCAACAAGCACATGAAGGTGAAGTCGACATTACTTCTCAGGTAAGGGAGATAGAAGTCCTTCTGGAAGAACTGCTAAAGTTTGGCCTCGTGACCTCCAATGATGGAGGGTGATAGGTCGATTCTTCCTGTTGAATAAGAGAGATAGGAAGGTTCCAATGGTGGTTCTTGTTGGAGAGACAGATGGCCTTGAGGTTATTGCCGGAGAAGAACACGACCACATCCTTCTTGTCCCTGAAGTTAAATAGCTTGCAGAAGACAGGAAGGCTGAACTCCATCCGCGCCTCATGCATGTAGCAAGCGAATGCTACCTGCATGACGATGGAGTTGGGATTGAGCTAAGCGGGAACAACTCCAAAGTACCGCACGGACTGGCGCACCTCCGACCATATGGAAAGGCGGAGCCATACCTCGAAGTGTTCTGCGGGTATCGCAAGCTCGTTCGATGAGAAGTAGTTTAGTGATTCTTCCTTCCCCGCGTGGCGCACGGTGAGCCTGGGCAAGATGTAAATCCCCACCAATGAATGGTACTCGTACTTTGTCAGGTTGCAGTGATGTAAGGGGTAGTCGGCAAATGTCACAACGCATTTTTTCGATCATCAGTATCACAAGTCATTTCGTAAGTGTCGGAAAGAAAGCGGGAAACGCGAGTGCAAGAAAGAAAGAAAAAGGTTAAGGTATCAAGAAGTAGTAAATGCGATGGATGAGGGGGGATATTTATAGAAAATATTAGGTAGGAGGGATCCAGACGAGGGGTGTACGGATAGCCAACTTGTCGCGCCCCTCCTCGGTCCTTGGACCGATCCCACACTCCCCCACTTGTCGTCCAGTCTGAGTTAATACCCTATTCAAGGCTTTAAAAGCAGATCAACTAGATGAAAGAAAAATCATAAGGCAAGATCGTAAGTAAGCATAAAGTGAACATATACTTTCAGAATATTTATACATCAGGAGCATTGTTTGACACAACCAACAAAAAGGTAAACAACATAACATATACAATTAGAAAAAGAAGGGGCAGGGGGAGAGAGCCGGTGGGCCCATCGTTGGGGCCGTTACCACTTCCCCCGGCCTCTCCTCCCCTCCCTAGGTGGCCTGTGCGAACATTGTTGTATATTAATGATTTGTAGCTCTTGCTGCGCCAACGCATTTGATCTTCGGCTCACGCGATGTGGATCCCAGGGTAGTACGTCCTATTGTTAGCTCCTCCCTTCAACTTGTCCATCAGCTGCGAATAGTTATTTTTCAGGCTGAGCAGTCGTTCCTCTACGGAGTCTTGGTTCTCCTAAGCCCGATTGTAGATCTCACAAAACATGAGGGTGTGTTTTCGAAATAGCTCAGTCATTTGCCTCTTCAGTACTACGACATCTTTCAGGTCGCCCAAGAAAGCTGCAATCATGTCAGGAGAGGAAGTGTTGGGTATTGTATCCATAATAACCTTGATTTGAAGAAGTTTTCCTTGAACTAAGATGAATTGAGATTGTATTTGATGCCGTTTTCTAGTTATGTGCTTATAGGACTATATTGCTAATTACAACCCAATGTCAGGTTGTAGTGAGTCTTGAAAAACAGTACTATATAATGTAATCCTTCATTGTATAGGCCAATGTGTTTACTCACGTGTAATCTCTCTATTGGAATGTACTTCTACTTCAAGTACATTAGAAGAAACCAAGAAGGTCAAGTTGCTGCTTTCAGAAGAACAAATTTTATCTAATTAAAATTTGTTGAGTATAGTTGTGAATACTCGTCGAATTCGTTGTTTATACTCATGAATACTTGTCGAATTCATCATGTATACCTACTAGCACTCGTCGAATTCGTCGTATTTACTTGGGGAATAATCTCCAGATTCATGAAAAATAGTTAAGTAAAAATCGTCGAGTATTTTCGTGTATACTCGTCGAATTTGTCGAGTGTATCTATCGATACTCGTTGAATATATATGTCGATGCATGCCGAATTCGTTGAGTCTTCTCAAATTTACTTCTCTGGATTTCTCTAAGTGATATTCGTCGAATATCACTTGGCCTAGGCGTCGAAGGCATCAAATGCGTCGAGTTAGCTAGCTGATACTCGTCGAATTCGTCGAGTGAACTAGCCGATATTCGTCGAATTCGTCGAGTTTGTCGAGTTTCTCTTCAAGAAAGCGTTGTGATCTGTTAAGTCTTTTTCGTCGAATATCGAAGTTGTTCGACGAGTATACCCATACATACTCGATAATACTCGACGAATATGACTTAGTGTTTTTGAATTCTGTTTTCAAATCCCATCACGGCTCAATCCCGACCGCCATGTACAGTGTTCCGCGATTTCTTTATTTCGAAGGGATTTCTAGCCGTTGAAGAAGAACGATCTCTATAAATACTTTGGGTGAATTTCATTCAACCCTAATCGTTCATATACGCTCAAATCGAGACATTCCAATAAGTACTCGTCGGCTATTGTTCAATGCACTTCACGACTCTCTCTTGGACAACATGAACGACGCACGATCTGATCTTCTTCTATAATTTTTGACTAGATCTCTATTCTCAAAAAGTTCAAGCTCCATTCTGATCTAGTGGATTCTTTGTTCAGAACGAGCCTTCAACGATTTCAGATTTCCTTTCTCCTCAAGATTTTCAAGTTTCACTTTTCGGAGGAAAAGAAGACCAAAGTGTTCAGATCTTTAGAAGATTAGTTTTAATCTATTATTGTAAATCTTTTTTACTATACTGTAGGAGGTTTTACCTCCGAGTTGTAGATCCTTATTTTAGGATCGAGTTGGAGGAGTGGCTGTTCTCCGAGTTGTAAGAGAGGGTGTTCTCCGAGTTGTAGGGGCGTTGTCTCTGAGTTGTAGGAATTGAGGTTCCGAGGTGTAAGATTTGAATCATTTGACATAAAGGTGAAGTGGCTGAATCTAGCCCTTCGTTGTAGATATGCGAGGCAGGACAGTAGACGTACCCTATACGGGGAACCACTATAAATCTCTGTGTTTCTGTGTTTTCTTTCTAGTTATTTTTATTCCGCAAAAGGACGCAAAACTCACCTATTCACCCCATCTCGGTGATTTAGGATGACACTAGATACTTTCAGGAAGGCGGGGAGAACTCATCGATGTCAACATCGGTCGACGAGATCTTGCGGTAGCCTGCAGTGGATATGTTCAGCCATGCATGATCGAATTCTAGTAAGAATGAGGTGAATGCACTTATTTACCTGGCAAAGTATCAACGCCTCTGTTCGAGTGCCAACGAGAGGTAATGGGCCACCCCTCAAAGGGTGTCTCGAAGGTAATATGCATCTATCCGAGCCTTGGGTGGTGAAGCGCCTATTCAAGTGCAGGATTGTTAACAGGAGGCAGAACGATAAAAACCCCTTTCACCGGGAGGTGTGAGCCTGAGGCGAGATCAGGGGGATCGAAAGGGCTGGAGATTTGAGCGGTAAATCGTCCAGGTCCGTGGTCCCAAAGGTGGGAGCTACAAGAAGTATAAATAAGGGAGAGATAATGGATAAAAAGGAGGATCACGCTGACTTATCAGGGGTATGCTGGAGATCGTCTACGGTGATTTGGGTATTGGTCTCCGAGGCCGGATGATCGCCCCTGACTTCGTGCGAGTGCAAGCCGACATTCACTGTCAGTTATCGTTCTTCTAAAAGGTGGCGAGTGAAAATGGATATAAATACCTGTGGAGTACCATGGAGTGGTGATTGTTGCAGTATGGAGACCCGGCGGTCTGACGACTTCTCTCTGTCGGTTTGATAGCCGGGCGGTCCGGCGGCTACTCTCCAGCGGCTTGGTAGCCACGCTGTCTAGCATTCTCCTTGTTGCAATATGGAGACCGGGCGGTCTGGCGGCTTCTCTCCAATGGCTTGGTTGCCGGGCTGTCTAGCGTTCCCTCTACCGGCTTGTTGTTATGGTCGGGCAGTTAGCCTTCTCGTCTAACCGCGCGACCTGTGCGGTCTGGGTTTGTCTATCCGCTAGTCACCGTAAATGTATTTAGTCTCATATTGCTTATTTGTAATCTCTCTCTTCTCCTCCATTTTATAAAAGGGAGGCCATACCTTTGTAATAGATACAATTTTTGGAAATAAAAACTTCTGTTATTATCCAATTTTCGGTTTCTCTTTTTCTGTTCGCACATGGTTTCAGAGGACTCGATCTTTTCCGCTTGATTCTGTGAGTGCTTATGTCTGCGTGGTTTGTTCCCTCTTTCTTGCGCCCTGTCCGCGTGGTTTCCTTCTCTTCCTTATCGTTGCCCTCTATGTGCGCGACTTCTCTGTTTCCCACCAAGAGGGAGAGACCATTTCCCCAAGAGGCTGAGCCTATCTTTAATGACTTGAAATCCACCCTGGAGCACGGGGCCGACTCCTCTACTCCGCCCGCCCCTGAAAAGGAGAAAAACATCGCCGACCTTTGCGCCAACCCGGACAACCAACGGGATGACCGCGAGGCCTCCATGCCGAGAGTAAAGACACCCCGCGACGAGTTACAACTTGAAACCCTGGAGACTCACTCGCGAGAACCGTCACCCCCCTTTGGGACCCTGGGGCTGGACTCGCCGAGGCCAAATTTGCCAGCTCGTTCCCCTTCCCAACAACAACTTCCTGCTGAAATTGCAAGGTGAGGTGTTGAAGCCATACCCGTGCCGGGCTTCAACATCCTCCCACCAAAAGCACATCGCCTGGGCTGCGGCAAGAACCTGAGCCTGCTCCCACCCTGCAATTTTCCGGGGGTGCCGACCTCGCTAGGCAAGTTTTTGCTTCCACTGTTTCGTGATTTTCCTGGGGTACTCGCCTTTCATGCTGATACTTAACTGAATGCCCCTACAGCTCTTCCCAGTCAGTCCGAGGCCGACGAATCTTCGGAGCCCACCCGCTACTCGCCCCTCCCTTCTCCAAGCTCGCTAGATTCCTTCTTGGGCTCCAAGGTGGAGAACGATGAGCCGACGAGGAGGGGGATCGAGATCTTCAAGAAGATGGTGCGGGGGTTGCGCGAGGTGCAGGAGGACAACGAGGCGTTGCAGTGTGACTATGCGCGGCTCGCTAATGAAGTGAGGAGCAACCCGACAAGCGAGGCGATGTCTCCTTCTCGGCTCTTGTACGAGATCGACGAGAACCTCCAGATCGCCAAGAGGAACTTGGGGCGGTTTCGCGAGCTCCACAACTCGCGGCAACCTGCGGGGAAGGAGACGCGTGGCCGGGGTAGATAGAAACATCTCCATTACTGAGCCTACCGACGCTCGCCTCCTGCCCCCTCAGCTCGCGGGTATTGAGATTTTTCCTTTTTTCTTCTTCTGCATTTGATTTCCTTGGACAGTATTCGCCCCCTGATCTGTAATAACTTGGAATATTTTTGAGATTTCAATGTTTGCTATTTGAATAACACATCACCCTTTAGGTTCAGCTCGGCATGCGATGGGACAGGTCTCAGAAGTTGGCGAGCTGAGGTTGGCGAGCTGGGTCAGGCGAGCTGGAATGATTGGTCGGCTCGGCCTTGGATTTCTTTTTCTATAAATAGGCCCCCTCACCAACCCCGGCCCACCGCCTTTATTGCTTTCATACTGCCTCTTCTCGCCTTTTCTCCTACCCGCACTCGCGCCTTAACCCTCCCGCGATCATGGGCAAGACAAACCCCGACGCCGACGGCCGCTCCAAATGCGCTCAGCACTTTGCCGATTACTGTTTGTTCGAGGGGAACACTACCAAGGGGGAGCTCGAGGAGTTCATAACCGACTATGTGCCCCTGGCTTTGAGGCGCGCTGGCCCAGGGATCAGGAAACCATCAACAACTTCTACCCTGACGAGCTTGCCTTCCCCATCTTGCATTTCGAGGTGGGGTTGCGCCTACCCCTTTGGACGGAGGTCCGCCAGATCCTTAGATACTATGGCGCGGTGCCCGCGCAACTGAACTCGAACGCAATCGCCATGATGGTCGCGTTCGCGTGCTTCCTCCGCATGGAGCGGATAGAGTTCAACCTGACCGTCTTCAGGAAACTCTTTACATACACGACTACTCTAGATGGCGTCGCCTACTTCAGGGTCTCCTTCATCAAACTTTGCGAGATCGCGAACAAGCACCCCAATTGGATGACCAAGATCGTCTTCATCAAGGGCGATCTTGGCAACGTGCCCTACTCGCCCCTACAGAAGGGCGAGGAGGTGTACCGTCCTCCCGCCGTTTCCAGTAATGACGCTGAGCTCCACAATGTTTTCCTCCATAAAGATTTCGAGGTCACCTTCCTCCGAAGGGGCATCGACTCGCTCCTCGCCGTCCTTCCCGGCGAAGGTATTCCCCTCACTTTTTCCTTTTGCCCAGCTCGACGAATCAATAGAATTTTTAACTTTCATGCAGGGGAGCGACTGATTCCCGAAAACCTGCCCTTCGCAGACTCGGGACTATTCCCTGACCCACTCGCACGCGAGAGGGCGACCGCAGCTGCTTGCCGAGATGAGCTGGCATCATCCAAGTCCCCATCTAGCAAGAAGCGATCAGATCTTGCGGGGTCCAGCTCGCTTCGCCGTCCACCACCCCAGAAGAAGTTGAAGGCGGTGGTGGTCTCAAGGGTGGGGCAACAACAACAACAACAGCAAAAACGGAAATACATGAGCTCGCCCGCGACCACCCCCGACGGGTCGCCAAAGTGCTCGCTAAAAGACACTTCAGAAAAAGGACAGGGGGTGGAAAGCCCTCTGCTCCCCCTGCTGCTAAGAAGGCTGCAGCTCGCAAGCCGAGCGTGCCAAAGAGCCACCCCCTCTTCGGCTTCGGGGGAAGGTGGAAGGACTCGGTCGACGAGCCTATGGTCCAATGGGACGAGCTGGCCCACCGAGTCTCCATCTCCACCCTCCAGCCTTCCTGGACAAACCGCCAACTCTCCACCGATCATGCCTGAGCGCTCTACTTCGACCTCTATGGGCGCGGGGATGCCGAGGCCTATAAGGGCATGACCCTGTGACAGATCGGCCTTGAGGGCTTGCAAGCCCACATGCGGGCCGTAGAGCTGCACCACATGATGGTCCGCCGCGGTTTCAACCTCAGCCACCTCCTGTAGAAGGCCGAGCAGAAGCGCGACGTCGCCCAGGACAAGGCTGTCGGCTTGGAGAGACAACTCGGCATCACGGAGGACCTACTCGCCAAGCCAGCCGACGGGCTGGTGAGCATCGATTGCTTATCTCTTTTTTACTTAGAATTTCCTGCCTTTTCTGCAATAGGTTTGATTACCATTTTGTTTTACAGATTTGCTCGCCATTGGGCTGGAAGATGAGAACAACCAGCTGCTTGCCTGTGCCGCCGAGCTGGAGCCTCACGTTGCCGGGCTGGAGGAGGAGAATGGGGCGTTGAAGGAGAAGAACAAAGGACTTCATGGCGAGATCATCTGCCAGGCGGAAGCCTTCTTCCCCCATGTGGCATTGAGCCCCCCTTCCCATACAAGAGGCCGAGGGTCTTTGGCGAGGCTGAGGTTGTCGAGCGGCTGCAGATTAACTCGATCTAATCCGCCGAATGCACCCTGCAGATTATGGACACAGGGGTGCTGGTGGAGGGCTGTGAGGAGATCACCGCCCGGGACCTTATGCCGAGCCTGTTCCCGTCCACGCCGCCTAGCGAGAAGGAGGACAACTTTGACCTGCTTTTTGGGAAGGACTACAAGGATGATCTCTCCGGAGGAGCGGGCGAAGGACGCCAGTCTGGGGGGGGGGGAGGCGAGAGCTGACCCGCACCATGTTTTCTTTTTTCTGTAATTCTTTCCCCGCCTTTTTTTGTAACCTCGCCAAGGCGAGCTCCCGCTTTTTGTAATAACATTATACATAATTGAAAGTGATTTTGACATGGATTTTTCTATCCTCTTTCTCTTGAACTTACTTGTTGCGACATACCCGCCTTCGAACCCTCCTCCTTGGATGACCTCACTAGGATAGGACTTGTCGTTAGAATGCATGCTAGGATTCGTACCCGTGAGTAGACCTTGAGAGCTCGCCAACCTTAGGCAATCCAGGGGTGGCCACTCGCCGTGCTGGGTTCGCCACCACCCAGCTCGCACACGAGCTGCCTTTCTTGCCATTATCAAACTAAAACTGAAAAATTTTATAAGTAAAACCTGAAGGGGGGAGGAGTGTGCTGCTGGTGCTCGCTTCCTTCAACGGATGCCGAGGACTCGGCTCGCCACCCTTTTGCCGAGCTGAGCCCGCGAGTCCCGACTCGCTTGTGAGGATTTTTCTCCCCTATTTTTAGGAAAAATGCCAAACTTTTCAAGTAACATTTGGATAGGGCAGGACTCTCCTGAATGACACCCAGCCCTGTCGGCTAGGTGAGAGACTGACAACGGGATGTGCTCGGGGTCTGGGTAGACTATTTCGAGTGACATCCAGCCCTTCCAGCTAGATGAGAGCCTGATAGAGAGATCTGCTCGGGGTCTGGGTAGACTCTGTCGAGTGACATTCAGCCCTGCCAGCTAGATGAGAGCCTGACAGCGGGATCTGCTCGGGGTCTAGGTAGACTCTTGAGTGACATCCAACCCTGCTAGCTAGGTGAGAGCCTGACAGTGGGATCTGCTCGGGGTCTGAGTAGACTCTCTCGAGTGACATCCAGCCCTGCCAGCTAGGTGAGAGCCTGTCAGCGGGATCTGCTCGAGGTCTGGGTAGACTCTCTCGAGTGACATCCAGCCCTGACATTTAGGTGAGAGCCTGCCAATGGGATCTGCTCGAGGTCTGGGTAGACTCTCTCGAGTGACATCCAGCCCTATCAGCGGGATCTACTCGGGGTCTGGTTAGACTCTCTAGAGTAACATCCAGCCCTGCCAGCTAGGTGAGAGCCTGACAGCGGGATCTGCTCGGGGTCTGGGTAGACTCTCTCGAGTGACATCCAGCCCTGCCAGATAGGTGAGAGCCTGACAGCGAGATCTGTTCGGGATCTACTAAGTGAACTCTTCACTTGCTCATACGAATTATTGCAGAAGACAATTTGAATAACAAGAAGCTTCTTTAGAAAAAGGACATCACTTACATGGCGCAATGGTAAAAATGCTTCAAGTAATCACCGCTCCAGGTGAGACTTATGGTATCGCCCTCCACATTCCGGAGGTGATACACCCCCTGATTTTAATGTTTCTTTTACAATGTACGGACCCTTCTAGTTGGGGTTGAGATTCCCCATAGCGGTCGATTTTTTCGCTGCATCCACCTTTTTCAGGACCAAGTCTCCCTCCACGAATTGTCTGACCCTGACGCGCTTGTCAAAGTACTTAGTCATTCTTCTTTTTTACTTCCTCCTCTCGGATGGCGGAGAGGTCACACATCTCCTCCACCATGTCCAAGGAGACCCACAACTCCTCGTTCTCGGCTCTCCATTCCTCCCCGCCTTCCCGGGCCTCCGCCACCCGAGGTGCTTCAAATTTTATGGGGATCACTGCTTCGCAGGCATGTGAGAGCTTGAAGGGGGTCTCCCCTCTGGCCGTGTTGGGAGTTGTTCTCAGGGCCCAGTGAACCGAAGGGAGCTGCTCCACCAAGCTACCCTTTAGATTTTCAACTTTCTTTTTTAGGTGGTTTACAATGATCTTGTTTGCTGCCTCCACCTGACCGTTGCTCTTGGTGTGATGGACTAACGCGAATCAGAGATCAATCCCGAGCTGCCCACAGAAATTGATGAACTCGACACTGACAAACTGAGGACCGTTGTCCGTGATAATGGCATGGGGTAACCCGTGTCGGCACATGATCTCCCCAAACAAAATTCATGATAACCTGGGATGTCACCTTGGCCAGCGTCTTCACCCCCAACCACTTAGAAAAATAATCTATCATCACCAACAGGAACCTCCTTTGCCAGCTGGCCTGGGAGAATGGTCCAACCAAATCCAATCCCCAAATGACAAAGGGCCAGGGCATTGTGATGCTTCTGAGGCGCTGGGCAGGTTGCAGCTGGAGGGGGGCGAACAACTGGCATTTGTGGCATTTCTTCGTGAATTCTGCAGCGTCGTGCCCCAGGGTAGGCCAGAAGTACCCTTGCTTGACAATCCTTCCTTCCAGGGTCCGACTCCCGGAGTGACTCCCACACTCCCCAGATTGGACTTTTTTCAAGATCCTGTGGACTTCTCTCTCGGCCACGCAACGTGCCAGCATTCCTGAGAGGGTCTTTCTGTACAACTGTGAAAGTGAGGGATAGATCTATCTCAACTCTAGAGGGGGGGGGGGGGTGAATAGAGTAATTTAAAAACTTTAATTAATTTTTATAGCGGAATTAAAATAAGTGATAGCTATATGTATAGAGAGAAAATAAAAACAAAAACAATCACAGCATATCAAATAAAAAATAGAGCAATCCAGATGACACAAATATTTTATAGTGGTTCCCGTAAAACTTGGGTACATCCACTCTTATACCACCCTGGTAGGAATCCACTATAGGTTTTTGATCAGGTGCCCTGCCACTATAAGTTTTTGCTCAGGTGCCCTGCACCACAAGATCTATTTCAAGGCAGATCTAGCAACCCTTTGAGCTTTTGACCAGGTGCTCCAAAACCAAAACAAGTATTTTGATCAGGAGACTTGACTACCAAAGGGGTTAACTTTTGAAGGGAGTTATAACCCTATAAATAGTTGGAAAAAGAAAAGTGATGATGTTCTTCTCTGTTAATATTCTAAGAGAAGACTAGTGGATTTTATGTTGTCAAAGCTCTGCCTGAGATGTAGAATGGTTCAGGAGAAAGAGAGCTTTGCTCACGGTGTAGGCCTTCAATTGGAGGAAGATGTTCAGGAAACTTTCAGACTGATGAAGATTGTTTGTCTCTTTGAAAATTCCTGAAGCAAAACTGATGAAGAACTTGATTTTTGTGTGAAGCTGTTCTTCCTTCAGTTTTCTGTAGAATAATCCTTTTGCTTCTCTAATTTGTAATCAATGTGTCTATTCTGCGTGTCTCTGTGTGTATCACTTTAATCTTCTGAAAACTGTCCTTTTATATTCCTTACAGAAATTAGCATTTGAATTTTGAATTCTATACTTGATTGACTGCAGAAAATCTGGGAGTTGAACGGCTAGAAATTGTCTTTAATTTGTTTCCTTAACTGTTCCAGCAATTTAGCCAAATAATTACTCTGTGAATAGCATAATTAATGCTTCTTTGAAATGACTATATTTTTGAGAATATGAAGCATTAATTATCAGTGCATTTATAGGCATATAATAATAAATTTTTAAATCAAACTGCATTGGTCAATACTGGAAAACTGCAAGGAAATTAGTCGAACAGAACCTATGAGAATGTAGTTGAACTGAATCTGTTTCATCGACCAAAGATCCAATTTCATCAAACCAAAACCTCTCTTTCGTCGAGCCGAGCTCCAAGATGTCTGAACAGAAAATTCACTTCCAATCTGAGCTCCAAGATCGTCGAACTGAGATAATCTTTTCATTGTGCTGAACTTCTGGGAAGAAATCGGAATTCGTTGATCTCTGCTAAGATTTCGTCGAACTCAGCTCAAAGAAGAAGTTGAGTTCGTCGAGCTAAGCTAAGATTTCGTCGAACTCAGCTCAGAGAAATAACTGAGTTCGTCGAACTCCGATCGACGAAAGTCGAGCTTAGTTCAGCAATCTCCGAATAACTTTTTCTGCTCTTAGAAAACTGCTTTCTCCGGGGGTCTTCTGTCTTCTAAGTCTTCTGAAGGTGAAAACCAATCATTCTAGGTTTGATGTCTTGACTTAGACTCTGACAAAAATCTATGACCCTAAAATATACAATGTGGGTCAATTTAAGCAATCCTAATAGTGAACCTAGCCCAAATCAACCCTAAAATAGGTGGGATTCCAACAATCTCCCCCTATTTAGGTGAGTTCACTATGAACACCAGAAAGAGAAAAGTCACAAAGCATAAAAAGATATCTGGCAGAATTATAATTGTTCAGCTGATATATAACAACAGTGCCTTGTGAACAGTTCAAATATAGAAAGAAAATTGTCAGGCTTTCTTTGAATTTTTTTCTTTTCATCTGAAGCTCATCTGGTGAAAATGATTTCTCTTTTAGGATCAGCAGCTTGCTGCTTTGTCATCTTCATATCATTCGCTCCAAGAATTGTCATAGAAGCAGCTCTTGGTACAACTGCTTCAGGATGTAAGGACATATATGTATCAACATTACAAAGATTTTGTACCTGATATTTGTGCAGCTCTTTCTTTCTGTAGGAAGACATAATAGTATACTGAGAAGTGTCTTGTCCTTCTTCCTTGGCTTTCCTGATTTGAGAGAGAGCTATTAGTTCTTAGAATCTGGTCATTCTAGAGTTAAGGTCCATTTCTGGATCACAAGCTGCAGATAAAGGCCTTTCTGGACTTCCTTTATCTCGCTGATTATCTTCAGATGTCTTCTGTTGTCTGCATTGCTTCTGATATTGTTGCTGTCTGCTGCTGGAACTGTGCTGCTGTCTGCTATAGAAAGGTTTGTAATGATGAGAGGATGTAGACTTCTGAGCTTGAACAACACTTCCTGATGATCCTGTGCATGAGGAGGAGGAGGACCTCTCCTGAATTGAGGAGGTGGATAATATCTCTTGCTCTTCTTCCTAACTTTCAGTTCATTTTTAGAATATCTCATCCAGTTGGGGGTGTCTGGAGTGAGAGTTATATTGTGCAGGATATAATATGGAGTATCAGAAGATGGATTAGGCTTTGGAGCAGCCTTTGGAGGAGCAACCTTCTTCTTTGCGTTTCTTTTCTTAGAACTTGTATCTTTAGAGTCATCTGATTCAGCAACATGATCATTAGAAGAATTTGCTGGATTATCATATAGAGCATTTATTTGTTTCAGCATTTCATCAGAAAGAAGTGGATGAGCCTTTGGCTGTAAGTCTTTAGCCTGAGGCTGTTCTGTTAGAGCTTCTGATACTGGAACTTCTTGAACCTGAGAGCTGGGGACCTCTGGCTCCATATCAGCAAACATAATACCATCAAGATCTGGCATTGAGGATTCACACCAGCCAAATGTTGGCGGAGAGAATGCCTATGGCTCTATACCAATTATTGGCTCTATAATACTATCAAAAACTGCAAAACTTGTCCTAAGTTGTTCCAAAACTTCAGGACTTATTGGAGCTGAGTAACATACTATGGCTTTCAACAAATCTGAATCAACAACTGGTAAAGAACTGTTATGAAGTCTATCAAAAGAATGAAGTATTGAAAGAATGTCAATTGAGGGATTTATGGTGAAAACACCAACAGTATTTACTTATGCAGTAAAGACTGGCTCTTCTGCTAAACAAAACATCTCTGTATCATCATCAATTATTTCAATAAACTCTGTAACTGGAACATCTGCTGCTGCTGCTGCTGCAATTTCTTCACAGAACATCTCTCCCTGATTTGTTTCAGAGAGTCCTGAAGCCAGGCCCCTTGAAGAAGGGACAACAGATATGGAGGCCAGTTGAGCAGATTGACGAGAGATGGTGGCAGTAAGAGGGGCAATAGCCACATTTATGAGTTTTATTAGAGTATGGGTAATGAATTTCAGCAAATCATTTGAAATATCAGAAAAATTCAGATATAGCTGCTTTGGATTAGGAGCGGCATAGGGGTATGTATGTCCACATTTGGGACAGAGAGAGAATCCAGACTGGATATCTGTAAAAGGAATGTCAGGTAGGTGGAGGGGATCATCTGAGGATGAACGAATGTCCTGAGTGAATGAATGAATTGGATAGTGTGTTGGAGATGGTCGAGGAGATGACAGAAGATTGAAGTTTGGCTGGGTAAAGGTTGATGGAATTTCATCAGGATGTTGTGGAATTGGAGATGGAGGAGGTGGAGATGGTGTATCCGTATGAATATGATTGGGTGATTGTGGTGGAGATGGTGGTGGTGTTGGTGAGACTGGAGGAATGGAGGTTGATGGGGTTTCAGTAATGATTGTTGATTGTCTAGAATGGTGGAAGTGGAAGGGAGTTCTTTAAGAATAATGGATTGATGTTGAAGAGGAGGAGAGGGAGGAGCATGAGCTTCTTCAAGAGATGGGGAAGTTGCTGTATCAGCCCCAGTGCTCTCAGAAGTAACCCTGGAAGAGGAGGCCCTGGAGGGCTTTGGGATAGTCCTCTCCCATCTGCTAAATAAGGCAGAGGTAAGCCTTTTTGAGGCATTTATAAAAATGGTCTGGGAGACCATTAACTCTGGAGCCTTTGCCTGAAGGAAGATTCCTATAATCCTTCCTAAACTGACATTTTTCTTACCGATCTTTTTCTTAATCAAATCAAAAATAATCTTTCCCCAGTTTATAGATTTCTCATTAACCAGAACACACTTCAGATTGAACTGGTGCCTGGTAATTTGATCATGTGCAAAATATTTTGCTAACAACACTTTGCCTATAATATCTGCCAGAAATCTATATTCTATAGATAAGTTTTTCTTAAGAAGGTGGTTAGGGTTTCTTGTAGTATGACCTAACCTTTCTAGCATATCAGTAAACTCACTGCTAGATAATTCTATTTCATCTTCCCCATTAACAAATCCAAAAATCTCAGTTAAAACATCTGGAATTAAGATAACTTGGTTACCAGAGATGGTGCCAACAATGGCTGGGGTATCCAGAAGTTTTGTAGTAAACATCCATTCCTTTATCTCTGAAACAGGTAGTTTGATTCTGGTTGTCATGAAATATTGCAGATTATGAGGTTCAAGTAACTGAAGAATATCCTTGAATATCTGATCCGAGTGACTGAAAGATTCAAGGTCGATGTTGAAACCAACGTCAAATTTCATGTTTGAGAGGAGGGCTGGAGAAATCGTCATTGCTCTGCAAAAAGAAACAAAAGATCAAGTGCAAGAGAACTGGAAAGCGTGAGATGAAATTCAATGAAAACCCTTATTATAAGTTTTCAAAAGGCGAAACGGCGAACTCCGTCCTGCGAAAAAGAAAAGCTTCGAGCTCAGGTCGACGAAAAAATTTCATGAAGAAATGATATTGTCGATCTCGTTTGAAGCGGGGGAAAATAGATCGTCGATCTCCGTTCGACGAAATATTTTCTGAAGCAAGATCTTCAATCTTTGTTCGACGAAAATGACTTCATAGAGAGATTTTGTCGATCTCCGTTAGACGAAAATTCTCAAGAAGAGTTCACAGATCATTGATCTCCATTCGACGAAATGTGATCAATTATTTGACCTTGGACAGAAATCAAATTAAACTTCTCCATTAATCATACCAAGCTGATTCAAGAAGAACATATGTTTCTTTTCATCTAAAGGTTTAGTGAAGATGTCTGCTCTTTGTAAATCAGTAGAGATAAAGACAAGATTAATTTTCTTTTTGTCCACGCAATCTCTAATGAAATGATGTCTAATCTCTATATGCTTAGTTCTACTATGCAATACTAGATTTTGTGCAATATAAATTGCACTGGTATTGTCACAAAATATAGTTGAATTATTTAAGTTGAGACCATAATCCAGGAGTTGGTTTTGAATCCACAATATTTGTAAACAACAGCTGCCAGCTGCAATGTATTCAGCTTCTATAGTTGAAGTTGACACAGATGTCTGCTTCTTACAAAATCAAGACACAAGCCTATCACCAAGGAACTGACATGTTCCTGATGTGCTTTTTCTGTCCACTCTGCATCCAACATAGTCAGAATCTGAGAATCCAGTTACGTCAAATTCTGACTTTGTTGGATACCAAAGTCCTATATTAGGACATCCCTTTATATATCTCAAAATTCTTTTAAGGAAAATAAGGTGAGATTCTTTAGGGTTTGCCTGAAACCTAACACAAAAGCATGTACCAAACATAATATTTGGCCTACTAGCTGTCAGATATAACAAGGACCCAACAACAGTCCTATATGTTTTTTAATTAACTGACTTACCCTGTTCATCAGAATCAATCACAGCATTGGAAGCCATGAGTGTTTTCATTGCTGAGGCATCAGACATCCCAAATCTTTTAACTAGCTCCTAAGCATATTTAGATTGAGAGGTGAAAATGTCATCAGAGGATTGCTTCACTTGGAGACCAAGGAAGTAGGAAAGCTCACACATGCTACTCATTTTAAATTTGGAATGCATCAGGTCAGAAAACCTTTTGCATAGTTTGAAATCAGTAGACCCAAAAATGATGTCATCTACATATATTTATATTAATAATATTTTATCTTTATGATGCCTAATGAACAAGGTTCTATCTACAATGCCCCTAGTGAACTTATGCTCTAAAAGAAAGCTAGCTAGGGTCTCATATCGAGCTCTTTAAACCATAAAGAGATTTATGCAATTTGAAAACAAAAGAGGGATGATTTAGAGAGATAAAACCTAGTGGTTGCTCCACATAGACTTCCTTTTTGAGTTCACCATTTAAGAAATAACTCTTGACATCTGGTAGACATTGAACTTCTTGTAGGCTGCATAAGCAAGAAATATCCTGATAGCTTCTAGTATTGCAACATGGGCAAAGGTCTGATCATAGTCAATTCATTCCTCCTGTGAATATCCTTGTTGTACCAGTCTTGCTTTGTTCCTTATAATAACTTCTTTTGCATCCAATTTATTTCTAAATACCCATTTAGTTCCAATGACTGGGTAGTCTTTGGGTCTTGGGACTAAATCCCAAACTCTGCATCTTTCAAATTGATTGAGCTTCTTTTGCATTGTAATAATCCAGTGGGGATCTTGCTCTACATCTTTTGTGGATTGGGGATCAAGTTGAGATATGAAACAAGCATGCATCAAATCTTGGTTGAGTTAATGCCTTGTTTTCACACCAACTGATATGTCTCCAATCACTTGAGATATAGAGTAATCTCTGAGTGTGACAAGATCAGTAGGAGGAGTTGGTTCAACAACAGTATTGAGAATTAATTTCTCTTGTGGAATTATGTGAGCTGTTGTAGGTTCAGTAATTATTTCAATAATATCTTCTTCACTGTCTTCATTAACGTGATGAGAAGGATGTGATATAACCTCTTGGGTGAGGTTTAACTCATCAAATTTCTCACACAGTTGGGGTGCCTGCAATAAATCTCTGGTAGAAGAATCATTCGCCTTGTAAAATATGTTAACTTCATCAAATGTTACATGTACAGATTCTTCCATTTTTAAAGTTGATTTTTTGAAAACCCTATAAGCCTTGCTGACTTGGGAATGTCTAAGAAAAATTCCCTCTGCAGTTTTGACTTCAAACTTTCTAAGATGTTTCTTGTTATTATTGTGTATATAACATTTACAACCAAATAATTTAAAATAGTCAACTTTAGGTTGCTTCCGTTTGAGTAATTCATAGGGAGTCTTGTCCTTAAATTTATCTATTAAACTCCTATTCAGAACATAGTTCGCTGTGCTAACTTCCTCTGCCCAAAAGGATAGGGGCAAGAAAGCATTTGCAAGTAATGTCTCTGCAGATTCAATCAGGGTTCTATTTTTCGTTTCTTCTACCCAATTTCGTTGAGGAGTTCTAGGAGTAGAAAAACAGTGTCTGATACCTTATTTCTCATAGAATTCTTGCATGAGAAGAGATTCAAACTCGGTGCCATGATCACTTCTGATCAATGCGAACAGAGTAGAATACTCAATCTGTATGCTCTTAAGAAAATCTGTAAGAATTTTAAAGTTATCGGACTTGTTTCTCAGAAAGAACACCCAAGTGAATCTAGCGATGTCATCTACAATAACTAAGGTATAAGATTTCCCTCTCAAGCTTTGTACTGCAATGAGTCCAAAGAGATTCATATGTAGCAAGTACAGAATCCTGGGCGAATCACTCTTATTAATATATTTAAAGCTATTTTTAGTTTGCTTGCCTAATTGACAAACCCTGCAGAGGCCTTCCTTCTTGTAGGGGCCAGAAGGTAATCCTCTAATAAGGTCGTCCTTAGATAATTTAACAATATTTTTAAGATTAACATGTCCTAGTCTTTTATGCCATAATTCATTATTATTACTAATCTGATTGAACAAACAGATTTCTGAACTAGCTAACTTGAAATTAACTAAGTAGATATTTCTTTGTCTAAGTTCAGTTAAAACAGTTTTGTTATCTATAGAAGCAATAATACAAGAAGATTAATTAAAAGATACCTGATAACTTTCATCACATAACTGGCTTATGGATATCAGGTTATGTTTTAGACCACTCACATAGGCAACTATCCTGAAGGTGACAGCTCCAATCTTAACATTCTCATAGCCTTCTGTTTGGCCATAGTTGTAGTCTCCAAAGATCACCTTTGGTCCAAGCTTTGACTTGTAGTTGGTTAAATTATCCTTGATGTCTGTCATATGCTTTGAACACCCACAATCCAAGTACCAATGTTCCTCTATGGTAGGATAGTTCTTCACCTGCATAACAATAGATCAGGTGTTCTTGGCCCAGATAACCTTGGGTACTTGATTCTTTTCAAATTTAAAACTAGAAATGTAAGAATAATTAGGTTGGTCTTTGTATCCTAAGTGGTAAAATCTTCTAGGTGGAATTATCTATTGAGTAAAGAGATTTACAAGTTTTGGTTTCTGATATTTAGTTTGATTAAAATTAAACTTTCTGTTTTCAAAGTTTGAGTTCGACGAATTTAGTTGAGTTCATCGAGCTGAGGTCGACGAAAGTATTGATGTCGTCGATCTCAGTTCAGAGAATGATAATACTCATTTTCTGCATTCCACGATTGTCGATCTCTATTCATTGAAACATATTGATTTCGTCGAGCACCCTGTCTTGAGTAATCATACTCAAATCCTGGTTTTAGAGTTCGTCGATCGCCATTCGACACAAAATATTGATTTCGTCGATCTGAGTTCGACGAATTTTGTTGAACAGTTGTTTTATGTGAATTTTTAATTTTCTTTTTCTTTGATTGATTTTTCTGTGAAGTTTTTATTGGTTTATTGTTAACTTCTATAATTTTCTCTTTACCCTTAGCAGAAACAAATTTGATGGGGGTAGATAATATATTTTTCTTAAGAATAAGTGACTGACTAGATGATGCTCTTAAGTCTAGTTTACCATTGAGCCTAGCATTGACTATGTTAGTGATGTCCATTAATTTTATACTTCTCCCATTAAGGAATTCTTCAAATTCTTTAGCCTCATTTTGTTCAGTTTTTAATGAGATGATTTGTGTAGAAGCTACATCTAATTCATCTTTTAATTTAATGTTTTCAGAAAACAAGTTATCATATTCAATCAATTTATCTCTGAGAAGTTTAATTTCCTTCTCAGATTTAATTAGGTCTTTGCACAGTATCTTAAATTCAATTTTATAAAGTTCAGAAGTAAAATCAAAGGAGGATATTACCTGATCCTCTTCAGACTCAGAATCTTCAGCTTCTGATTCTTCAGTTTCTGATGAATTGCTTGATGCATTGATAGCCATCAAACAAATCGCTCTGGCTTTAGCCTCTTCTTCATCTTCACTAGAGCTAGAAGATGAAGACTCTTCTTCAGACTCACTTCAGGTATCGGCAACAAAGCCTTTTTTCTTCTTCTTATGCTTGCTGGAAGACGGCTTGCTGTAGTGTTTCTTGGAGTCCTTGTCTTTCCTTTTGTCTTTCCTCAGCTTCTCTGGACACTCAGGTAGAATGTGTTTAGGCTTTTTGCAACCAAAACAAACAATTTCTTTGGTAGGAGTCTTGTCAAACCTTGGTTTGTCTTCTCTCCTTGTTGACCATCTCCTGAAGTCTTTCCTAACCATTTTGTAGAATCTTTTGGCTAACAGACTCATCAACTCTTCATTTTCTGGTAGAGTTTCAGATTATTCAGATGCCTTAAAGGCAATGTTTTGCTCTTTCCTTCCTGATGAGGAGGTCTTCTGTTCAGCTGCTTCTCTAGTCTTGATAAGCTGCTCATAGGACTTGAGCTTGCCTAACAAAGACTCAATGGATATTTCATTCAGGCTTTTGTCCTTCTTGATTGGCCATATCCTAGAGTCCCATATACTGGGGAAGCACATAAGAATCTTGTCATTTATCTCAGTCAGTGAGATATCTTTATCTAGGTTCTTCAGCTCATTGACAATTAGGCTGAGTCTGTTGTACATGTCAGCCACTGACTCTGACTCTTCTTTCTTGAAGTTTTCATATTGGGAAATGAGATGAGATCTTCTATCTTTTCTTTCATCAGCAGAGCCAGCAACCATTGCATTTAGGTAATCCCAGATCTCTTTGGCTGAAGAGCATTCAACAACCTTCTGGAAGATATCATCAGACATAGTCTGAGCTAGGATGTTCATAGCTTTTGCATCAGCCATTGTTAACTTCTTCTGAGCCTCTGTCCACTCAGGTGGTGGAACAACTGAGGTACTTGTTGAAGTTGTTGCAGAAGGAGTAGGGGGACCTGCCAAAATTAAATTATAGATGTCCCCATCAATTAAATTCATATACAATCTAATATTTGCCTTCCAAAGTGCAAACTTTTTAAGGTTGCACACTGGAGGTTTGGTGCTTGAGTATTCTTTATTCCGTGCCATGGTATAGGAAAGACACTAGAGATAATAAGATCTATCAGAGATCTTTTGGTTCAGGTGTTAACTTGTGAAATCAAACAATCTTGCCCTCTGATACCAATTGAAAGTGAGGGATAGATCTGTCTTAACTCTAGAGAGGGGGTGAATAGAGTAATTTAAAAACTTTAATTAATTTTTATAGCAGAATTAAAATAAGTGATAGCTATATGTATAGAGAGAAAATAAAAACAAAAACAATCACAGCACAACAAATAAAAAATAGAGCAATCCAGACGACACAAAGATTTTATAGTGGTTCCCCTAAAACTTGGGTACATCCACTCTTCTATCACCCTGGTAGGAATCCACTACAGGTTTTTGATCAGGTGCCCTGCCACCACAGGTTTTTGCTCCGGTGCCCTGTCACCACAAGATCTATTTCAAGGGAGATCTAGCAACCCTTTGAACGTTTGACCAGGTGCCCCAAAACCAAACCAATTATTTTGATCAGGAGACTTGATAACCAAAGGGGTTAACTTTTGAAGGGCGTTATAACCCTGTTCACAATTGAAAAAAGAAAAGTGATGATGTTCTTCTCTATCAACAGTCTAAGAGAAGACTAGTGGATTTGATGTTGTCAAAACTCCCCCTGAGATGTAGAATGGTTCAGGAGAAAGAGAGCTTTGCTCAGGGTGTTGGCCTTCAATTGGAGGAAGATCTTCAGGAAATTTTCAGACCGATGAAAGATTGTTTGTCTCTTTGAAAATTCCTGAAGCAAAACTGATGAAGAACTTGATTTTTGTGTGAAGTTGTTCTTCCTTTAGTTTTTTGTAAAATAATCATTTTGCTTCTCTAATCTGTAATCACTGTGTCTATTCTGCGTGTCTCTATGTGTATCACTTTAATCTTCTGAAAACTGTCTTTTATATTCCTTGCAGAAATTAGCATTTGAATTTTGAATTCTATACTTGATTGACTGCAAAAAATCTAGGAGTTGAACGACTAAAAATTGTCTTTAATTTGTTTCCTCAATTGTCCCAGCAATTTAGCCAAATAATTACTTTGTGAATACCATAATTAATGCTTCCTTGAAACGACTATATTCTTGAGAATATGAAGCATTAATTATCACTGCATTTATAGGCATATAATAATAGATTTTGAAATCAAACTGCCTTAGTCAATACTGGAAAACTGCATGAAAATTAGTCGAACAGAACCTGTGAGAATGTAGTTGAACTGAATCTGTTTCGTCGACCAAAGATCCAATTTTGTCGAACTAAAACCTCTCTTTCGTCGAGCTGAGCTCCACAATCTCTGAACAAAAATTTCACTTCCAATCTGAGCTCCAAGATCGTCGAACTGAGATAGTCTTTTCGTTGTGCTGAACTTCTAGGAAGAAATCAGAATTCGTCGATCTCTGCTAAGATTTCGTCAAACTCAGCTTAAAGAAGAAGTTGAGTTCGTCGAGCTAAGCTATGATTTTGTCGAACTCAGCTCAGAGAAATAACTGAGTTCGTCGAACTCCAATCGATGAAAGTCGAGCTTAGTTCAGCAATCTCTGAACGACTTTTTCTGCGCTTAGAAAACTGCTTTCTCCGGGGTTCTTCTGTATTCTAAGTCTTCTGAAGGTGAAAACCAATCATTCTAGGTTTGATGTCTTGACTTAGACTTTGACAAAAACCTATGACACTAGAATATATAATGTGGGTCAATGTAAGCAATCCTAATAGTGAACCTAGCCCAAATCAACCCTAAAACACGTGGGCTTCCAACAAACTACCCTTCGCGGATGAGATAGTACGCTGACTTGTATTTGAACTTCTTTCTATCCATCCCCTACGGGTACTCCCATGTGGAAAGGAATGCTGTGAAAGGGTCCATCCACGAGGGGTGTTGATCCACCTCCATCAGCTCTCCCTCTTCGATGGAAGGGCAAAACAGATCAGTGATTATACCCCCCACCCGAGGACCATGCTTTGCCAGTTGATCAACCTGCTCGTTATCCTCCCTGGGCACGTGTCAGATGGAGAAGGTCTGGAACATGCCGATGACCCCCTTCAACTTTGCTAAGTATAGCTGCAGGGTAGGCTCCCTCGCCTCAAACTCCCCGTTGTTCTGGGAAGCCATCACCATGGAGTCAGTGAGGACTTCCACGTCAAGCACTCCCAATTCCCTGGCCAGACTCAGCCATGCGATCACCGCCTCGTACTCGGCCTGGGTTTTAGTAATAGAAAAGTGGAAAACTACTGTTTTCTCTATCCTTATTCCATGGAGGCTTTCCAAGATCACCCCCACCCCCAAGGAATGTTTACCTGAGGCACCATCCACCATCACCTTCCAAGGAACTGGGCGGGTGAGTTCTGCCTCCGCCACCTCGATCACATAGTCAGCCAGAAAATCGGCCATTGCTTGGGCCTTGATCGAGAGGCGGGGGACAAATGAGATATCGAACTCGCTTAGTGCCACCGACCACTTGGCCAACTTGCCCGAATGCTCCACCCCCTCGAAGATGTTGCGGAGGGGATGGTCAGTCACCACTCGGATGGAGTGTGCCTGGAAATAAGGTCGGAGCCTCCGGGTCGAGATGACCAGAGCGAAGGCCAGCTTTTCCAAGATGGGATACCGAAGCTCTGCCTTCCTCAGGACCCGACTCACATAATAAATGAGCAACTGCTTCTTCCCCTCCTCCCGAATCAGTACGGAGCTCAAGGCCTTTTCTCCCACTCCAAGGTACAGGGACAGGTCTTCCACTTCTTTGGGCCCTTGGAGAAGCGGATCCTGGGTCAGCTGCCTCTTCATGGCCTGGAATGCCTCCTTGCACTCCCGGGTCCACTCAAACTTCTAACCTCTCCTCAATATTTTGAAGAAGGGGAAGCACTTCTCTCCGGCCTGGGAGAGAAAGCTGCTCAACCCTGCCAACTTCCTTATCAACTGCTGCACCTCTTTGGCATTCCAAGGCGATCCCAGCTCCATGATCGTTAGGACTTTGTCAGGATTCAGCTCGACCCCTGCGGGGGTAAGGAGATGGCCCAAAACTTCCTCCTGCTAGCCCCGAAAATGCACTTCAGGGGTTCAGTCTCATCTTGTACTTGCGCAAGGTGGTGAAGGTCTCCTCCAGGTCCTGAAGGTGAGAGTCCATGTCTCGACTCTTGATCATAAGATCATCTACGTACACCTCCAAATTTCTCCCCTTTTGCTCTCGGAAGACTCTGTCTATTATCTTCTGCTGTCTCCCCTGCATTCTTCAGCCCAAAGGGCATCATTTTACAGCAGTAGCACCCATCCACCGTGATGAAGGAGACATCTTTGATATCGGGGTGGGGGCATCCTGATTTGGTGGTAACCTGAAAATGCATCCAAAAAACTCATTACAGGGAAACTGACGGCTGAGTCAAACAGCGCGTCGATCTGAGGCAAGTGATAACAGTCCTTAGGGCACAATTTATTAAAGAAAAATCGACATACATACGCCACCGGCCGTCTCATTTTTTTAACCATAACTACATTAGAGACCCATCCGGGGTATTGTTTCTCGGATACAAAGCCGACCTTGAGGAGTTTGGCCACCTCCTCCCTGATGGGCTCAACCAGCTTGTCCACAACAGACCTCTTCTTCTGCTGGATGGGGCGAGCCTCCGGGTCCAGATTGAGGTGGTGGCAGGCAATGTTCGCATCGATCCCTGGCATCTCTGCTCCGCTCCATGCGAAGACGTGCATGTTTTTCTGGATGCACTCCTGCATCCTGCCCGAGTCTGCCGGGGTCAGCCCCCCGCTGATGCGAACCTTCTCCACCCTGCCTCCAAGGGTGAGAACCTCCATCTCCATTGTCTCCTCTGCAGCCTCTAGCCGAGACTGCTCCCCCATTCTTCAATGACCTTCTCCCCTGTGACAAGGACCTCCTCAGCCTCCACCACTTCCTCCATGGCCATCACCTCAGCCAGCTCCCCCTGAATCTCCTCCGCCACCTCCTCCTGGGTGCAGCTCTCCACCTCCATCTCCTCTCCACCGGCCTCCTGCTACGCCTCCTCCATGCTCCACTCCATCTCCTCGGATCCCCTTGACGCTGAACTTCAAGCATTGGTGGAAGGACGAGGGGACGCAGCGGATGGCGCTGATGAGGGGCCACCCGAAGATGGCATTGTAACTGCTTTGGGCTTCCACGATGACGAACCTGCATGTACGGGACTTCCCCAGTCACACTCCTCCTTCCACCTCCTTTCTTTCCCCAGAAAATCCAAACAGGGGCCCATCAGAGGCCAGCATCCTATTCGCCTCTACCTTCATCGCGTCGGACGCCTTCTTGAAGATGACGTTGACGGAGCTCCCGTTGTCGATGAGGATCCGGGAGATAGTGAAATTTTCGATGGCTGTCTGGATTACCAGCGCATTGCAGAAGGGATCCTCATGATCCGACATATCCTTCCTTGAGAAGGTGATCTTCTCTTCTGGGGGTGGGGTTTGTGATGTGGAGCCAACACTCCTTTGATACATGGTGTGGAGGCTCGCCCTTCGGGAAGCCTCAATCCCCACCCCCATGAATCTCTCTGATCCTTCCTCGGGTTCCAACATCCATCTGGTCTTCGCACCTATCCTCCTCCGCCTGAGGCAGGACCTCAATCTGTACTTCCTAGCGATCCCGCTGCTGTTGCTGCTCCCTGTTTCCTCTCATCTCGAGGAACTCCGAGCATGTGGTTGTAGCATGCCCTTCCTCTTGGTGGAAGTCACAGTAGGGTAACTCCACCCTGACTTCCCTTCTCATCCTCCATGCAAATCTCCTCCTCTCCCCCAGGGCTATAGCCATAGACTAATTTTGATCGGGGAGGGGAGGCCTCTGGCCCTGCCTCCAACCCGGAGGATGGAACTGACCCTGCCCCCCTGGCGTTTGTCTCCTCCATGGAAACCTCTCCGCGGCCCCTGGTCTTGCCACTCCGGCCTCCAACCTAGCCGATGGTTCGCTCCTGGCGCCCCCATCTGGGTTGCTACTGCTGCTGTTGTTCCCTCTGCCGGGGTTCAGCTCTCCTCTCCTCTCGACCTCTGCCACCTCTTGGATCCTCCTCCTCCGTGGCCCACCTGGCCAACTTCCGGGCAAACTTCGTGTTCGACGCCTCCCTGTCGACATTTCTTGCCGCCATCTGCATCAGCTGCTCGTAGGAGAGGGGTGACACTCTCTTCAGCTCCATCCTGAAGAAACCCTGTTGTAGCCCCAGGGTGAAGGCCATCATCAGGGTGTGCCCTGACATCTCTTGGACCTGGGTGACCTCCTGGAACTGGTCAACGTAACTTCCCAAGGTCTCGTTCACCCCCTGCTTTATGTGGAACAGTGACTCCGACTATTTCCTCCTCTTGGAGGTGGTGAACCTCAACATGAACCCCCGACGTAGGTACTCGAAGCAGTATATGGAGTTGGTCGGCAATTGGTGGAACCACTCTATCGCCTTCTCCTTGAGGGTGATGACGAAGAGCGTACACTTGAACTCATCCGACATCTGTCGGATCGAGACCACGTTCTCAAACCACTGGACGTGCTGGACCGGGTCTCCCTTCCTGGTGTAGTAAGACATCTCTGGCTCCCTGAACCCCTCTGTAACTGGGGCAAAAAAAACCAACTCGCTGAAGGGGCTGCCCCCCTGCTGGGCGAGCCGGAGGGTCTCACACACCCATCTTGCCGAACCTGCCCCCGCTCGTCGAGCCCGGGAAGAGCACCTCCTGCCTGAATTCTTCGAACATCCCCACCATGGAAAGAGGGGGAGGGGGTGGCGAGTCGGACCTGTCCGAGCCTTGCCCTGATCCCCCAGTCATCGAGCTTGCCAAAAATTTTCTGTGTTGACCACTCTCCACGCTCAGCGTATCAAAAATGTTAAATCCAAAAATTCGATCTCTTCTGGAGTTCACCCTTGGGGAAGGGGTGATCGCACACTTACTTCTCTCCTACAAACCAAATAACAAAGGAAAAGAAAGGGGAACTGACCCAAGGGCTCGGCGTGTATGTCCCACCACACACCCGAAAGATCTTAGAGTGCTCCTCCTCCCTTAGCCAAATGCCGAGCTAAGGCTAACTCAGAAAGTGCTAGAAGATTGGGGAACAAGTAACCCTGCCTTCTGAGGTGCCCCTTGGGTTCTATTTATAGATTTTTGGAAACGACTTGCAAATAGCCAACCTCCGTTGTTCCAAACAGCTATGTGCTGTCCAAGTTGGCCTGCCAACTACGTAACTCCGCTGTTCTGGGAAGTTATGGGTAGGACAGCGGGGGCAAAGGGGTAAAAAGCATCACAGATCATTGGGCGAGTAGTCCCTGAGACCTCTACTCTCCTGGGGCGGCGAGTGCTCGATGGAGCTGGCACTCACCGTCTCCTCCTAGATCTTGGCGAGTACGAGCCCGGCCGGCCCTACTCGCCTACCGCTTGTCGAGCTCTCCTATGGTGAGTGCGAGCCAGCAAGTTCCACTCACCCTCCCCCTGGTGATTTTGCCTCGCCCAGGCGAGTTGGAGACTGCTAATCATATAACCGACAACTCTCATTGTTTTTCTCTACTAGTAAAACATGATCGGTTGCCCCTGGTTTTCATTGCAGACGACTCTCCCTCACCAGTCAATGGGATGGGAGTGGTTCAAGTCACTCCGTCTCTTCGCCTGCCGGACACCCTCTACGTGCCACAGTTTTCATGCAATTTGATATCTGTTACTTCTCTTTGCAAACAACTACAGTGCTCCGTCACATTCACTCCGACTTCTTGTTCTTTTCAGGATCCGAGCTCCCAAAGGACGATTGCAATTGGTACTGAGAGCGGTGGCCTCTGCTTCCTAGACAACGTATCTGCTGTGTCCGTTTTTCTTCTTCTACTACAGATCTTCGACAATGACATCTTCATCTTAGTTATCCTCCTCAACGGATTCTTCATCAGCTTCTTTCTCACCTACCTCTGCATAGTTCTCCTCTCAACTGTGATGCTTGTCAGCTTGGCAAGCATCACCGCTCCTCCTTCCCGCCGAAGCAAGGTCGTGGCTCTTCCCGTCCTTTTAATCTCGTTCACTCCAATGTCTGGGGTCCTGCTCCTACGCTAACTGTAGGTCGGGATAGTTCTTATTTTGTAACTTTTATTGACGATTTCTCTCAGTCTACGTGGGTGTATCTCTTAAAAGAGCGCTCCGAACTATTCTCTGTATGGACATATTTTTATTTTATGATTAAAACCCAGTTAATGCGTCTATTAGGCTTTTTTGTTCTGATAATGTCAAAAAATATCTTAGTCATGATTTTTCTTCTTTTTGTGTGCAAAATGACATTATTCATCAAACTAGCTGCGTCTATACCTTTCAACAAAATGGCGTGGCTGAATGCAAAAACTGTCACCTCCTTGATGTCGCTCGAATGCTAATGATACAAATGCAGGTTCCTCGCTCCTATTGGGGCTGTGCCGTCCTTATCTCTTGATATCTCATCAATCGCATTCCCTCCACGGTTTTACACGGCCACACACCGCTCTCCATTCTCTATCCGGGAAAGGAACCCTTCCCTCTTCCTTTGCGTATATTTGGGAGTACGGCTTTTGTGCACGCTCCCTCCGCCACTCGTGACAAGCTCTCTCCACGTGTCACCAAGTGTGTCTTTCTGGGGTACTCTTCCACTCAAAAAAGGTTACTATTATTTTGATCCTATTCTTCGGAAGCAGTTCGTCTCCGCGGACGTTACTTTTTTTGAAAATGCATCCTATTTCTCTCACGACTCCTCCCTTCTTCCTGATATTCCTGCTCCTACCGACTCCTCCATTACGTCTACGCCCACCGAGACCCCTCCACCTTCACCGTGTCCACCATCTCCTCTTCCTCTCTCTCCGCTTTTGCCGTCTCTCTCTGCTCTTGGGCCAGCTCTCTCCTCTATGGATGCACCGGATGCTGATGAACACGACGACCTGGATCTTCCCATTGCTCTTCGCAAAGGGGTGCAGACGTGTACCCAACATTCACTGACTGTTGTTATTTCCTATGCTCGTCTTACCCCTTCTCGCAGGAATTTTGTGTTGGCTATCTCTGCCACTGCCACTCCTCCCACCTACCAGGACGCCCTTGTTATTCCTCATTGGAAGGCCGCCATGGATGAGGAAATTGCCACCCTCACTGAGCGAGGTACATGGACACTTGTTCCTCCTCCTTTGGGCATCAATGTTGTTGGTTGTCGCTGGGTCTTTGTTGTGAAGTTCCGTCTGGATGCTAGTGTGGATCGTTAAAAGACACACCTGGTTGCTATGGGCTTCACTCAGACCTATGATGTTGATTATTTTGACACCTTCTCTCCTGTTCCTCGTCTCAGCACTATTCGGGTTCTCCTGTCCATGACCGTCAATAGGGATTGCAACTGGATGTCAAGAATGCCTTCCTCTATGGTGATCTACAAGTGGATGTCTACATGGAGCAACCTCCTTGGTATGTTGCTCAGGGGGAGACACGTGTATGCAGACTGAAGAAGGTCATCTATGGCCTATAGCAAAGCCCTCGGGCGTGGTTCGAAAAGTTCAGCGGCATTGTGGCAACCGTTTGTTTCACAAGAAGCTCTGCCGATCACTCATTATTCATTCACAAAACCGCACTGGGTCTGGTGGTTCTTGCTGTATATGTGGTTGATATCCTTCTCACGGGTGATGACTAGGCTGGGGTAGAGCTGACAAAGAAACATTTCCGTCAACAACTTGTCCCAAAGGATATGGGCTCCCCAAAGTACTTCCTGGGGATAGAAATCTCTCGAAAGCCCAATTCTTTGGTCCTCTCCTAACGTAAGTATGCTTTTGATCTTCTAAAAGAGACAAGGTTGATCGGGGCTATACCTGTCTGTTGCTCCATGGCTACTGGAGAAGATAAAACTTGTACAGACGACTAACCTCCTTTGTCAGATGTTACAATGTCCAGGCGTCTGGTTGACAAACTCATTTATCTCACGGAAAGCAAACCCGACATCTCCTTTGCTGTACGCAAGGTTAGCCAGTTCATGCAAGCTCCTAAAGAGTGCCGTCTACAGTCTGTCATGAGAATATTGGAATATGTTAAAGTAACACCTGGTAAGAGACTACTGTTTTAGAGGAATGGTTATTTAAAGGTTGAAACTTACTCAGATTCTAGCTATGCTGACGACAAAGATGATCGCAAGTCCACATCGGGCTTCTGCACCTTTGTGGGGGGGGGGGGGGGGCAACATAGTTTAATAGCAAGAAACAGTCGGTCTTCTCCATGTCTAGTGTCGAAGATGAATATCAGAGTATGACATCAACCACTTATAAGTTAAAGTGGTTACGGGCTCTCATGCTAGACTTATGAGAAGTCTATAATCATCCTCTAGCTATGTTCTGCGACAACAAGGCTGCTATATATCTCGAAAAATCCAGTATTTGATGAGAGAACAAAGCACATCGAAGTTAACTGTCATTTCATTAGAGAAGAGATCTTGAAGAAACAGATTTGCACTTCATTCATTACTTAAGACAACGAGTTGATAGATTTCTTCACCAAGCCTGTGTCCGCTTCCTTTTTTCACATTTGCGACAAGCTGGGTATGATTGATATATATGCTCCAGCTTGAGGGGGAGTGTTTCAGTATGGAGACCGGGCGGTCTAGAGACTTCTCTATGGCGGCTTGATAGCCGGGCGGTTTGGCTGCTACTCTCCAACGGCTTGGTAGCCGGGCTATCTAGCGTTCTCCTTGTTGCAGTATGGATACCGGGCGGTCTGGCGGCTTCTCTCCAACGGCTTAGTTGCCGGGCTGTCTAGCGTTCCCTCTATCGGCTTGTCATTTTGGTCGGGCGTTTAGCCTTCTTGTCTAACCGCACGACCTATGCGGTCTCGTTTTGTCTAGCCGCTAGACACCGTAAATGTATTTAGTCCAACATTGCTTATTTGTAATCTCTCTCGTCTCCTCCATTTTATAAAAGGGAGGTCATACCTTTGTAATAGATACAATTTTTGGAAAAAAAACTCTGTTATTATCCAATTTTCAGTTTCTCCTTTTCTGTTCGCACAGTGATGGAGTCAGTGGGATGAACCCTCCCACCGGCAGGTCGCGCCTGACTATCTTGGCCTTTTTTAGTTTTGGGTATGAGCTCGAAGCTTTTCGAGAAACCCTGGGAGCAAACCCAGCGATAGAGGATTTAGCCTCCTCTCTCATAGCAATAAGTCGGTCCTGAACATTTTTCGAGAGCGACATTATGCACTAGAAGCAGGAGAAAAACTCTCTAAGGGTGGGGAGTGCAAGCATCGACTACCTGTGACTAGGTATATATAGCAGAGTGGGGGGACCCACCAAAAGATTCCCGCCAGGTCAGCAGGCACTCACCGGACACCAGGTCTTGGATGCTTCTTTCCGAGCTTGTGCCAATATCACAAAGAATAGGGATTGTGTACAACCCCGTGTTCGTCGAGTGGGTCCCTCAGAGAGTCCCGAGGGTAAAAGGGCCCTATGACCCAAGAACGTTGAGCAGGCGAGTCGGGCAATCTGGCCCGCACTCGCCCAGGACCGTAGGCTTACACGCGACCGAGTGAATGAGGTTAACATGCCTGCATTTCCCCAGGGCCTGAGGCTTGCATGTAGCCTGGAGAGTTTGACAATCGATTCACACTCGCCCTAGGCAGCGAGTGAGTAGCAGGCGAGTGCCAATTTCATCGGGCACTCTCCCTCAGCCAGGAGTAGGCGGATGCTTGCCATCTCGTCTAGGCATTCGCCACACCTTCGTGGAGTGTTATATTTTATCCTGCGAATGGCCTTTCCAAAAATCGGAGTTACACTATTAGAAGACCCGGTTGGACTGCATATAGTATATCCGAACAACGGAGTTACGCTGTTTATAGACCAAACTTGGAAACTATAAAAAGATATGTATGGGCACCTTTGGAGGGTAGCGAATCACTTTTGGGCTTCTTCTTCCTCCGATTTTTTGGTTGGTTTTCAAGTGCCCTCCAAGGTGCCCTAACTTAGCATTGGCTAGGGAGTGGAAGCGCTCTAAGATCTTTCGAGTGTGTGGTGGTCCTTCCACGCTATAGCCCAGGATCTGCTCCTAGCCCTAAGTCTTTAGTCTTGTACACTTCTTCAAAAGAAGTAGGTGCGAGGTTACCCTTTTTTGGTCCAAACTCCACAAGAAGCCAAGTTTCAGTTTCATTATTGACCTCCCCTTGGCAGATAAAGTCTAAGTCTCGAAGCTCTTCGATGTAATCCAAGGACAGCTTTTGGGCATATTCGTTTTCCAAGCGCCATTCTTCATCACCTTCTCCTGCAATGATGACTCTATGGCTTTTGACTTCGAACTCCACAAGAATGAGGGCCTCAGACCTGTGGGATAAATTGAAAAGCGTTTCCCCCATGGCCAAGTTAGGAGTGGTTCTCAGAGCCTAGAGGACTGAAGGGAGCTACTCTGCCCAATTCCCCTTCAGGTCGGTGACCTTCCTCTTCAGGAGGTTGATGTCCAACTTGTTAGCAGCTTCCAATTGTCTATTTCTCTAAGGATGGTGGACAAAGGTAAAACAAAGATCTATCCCTAGCTGCCTGCAGAAGTCTTCCAGGTCCAAGATGGCAAATTGCGGACCGTTGTCAGTAATGATGGCGAGAGAAATCCTGAACCTGCATGCAATCTCTCTCCTAGATGAATTTCTTCACGATCTAAGAGGTGGTCTTGGCGATAGCTTTCGCCTCAATCCACTTAGAGAAGTAGTCGATCATGATGAGAACAAACTTCCTCTGGCCGCTAGCTTAGGGGAAAGGACCTATCAAATCCGTTACCCAGATGGTAAAGGGTCAAGGGGCGGTGATCGAGCGAATCTGTCGAGCTGGATGCAATTGGAGGGGAGCAAAGCGCTGACACTCCAAAAATTTCTTTGAGAAGGCTTACGCATCTTTCTGAATGGTTGGCAAAAATAGCAGTTCCTAAGGATTCTCTGCTCCATAGTTTGAGTCCCAGAGTGATTGTCATACTCTCCTAAGTGAATCACTTTTGGGGGGTAGCGAATCACTTTTGGGCTTCTTCTTCCTCCGATTTTTTGGTTGGTTTTCAAGTGCCCTCCAAGGTGCCCTAACTCAGCATTGGCTATGGAGGGGAAGCGCTCTAAGATCTTCCATGTGTGTGGTGGTCCTTCCACGCTATAGCCCAGGATCTGCTCCTAGCCCTAAGTCGTTAGTCTTGTACACTTCTTCCAAAGAAGTAGGTGCGAGGTTACCCTTTTAAGGTCCAAACTCCACAAGAAGCCAAGTTTCAGTTTCATTATTGACCTCCCCTTGGCGGATAAAGGCTAGGTCTCGAAGCTCTTCGATGTAATCCAAGGACAGCTTTTAGGCATATTAGTTTTCCAAGCGTCATTCTTCATCACCTTCTCCTGCAGTGATGACTCTATGGCTTTTGACTTCGAACTCCACAAGAATGAGGGCCTCAGACCCGTGGGATAAATTGAATAGCGTTTCCCCCGTGGCCAAGTTAGGAGTGGTTCTCAGAGCCTAGAGGACTGAAGGGAGCTGCTCTGCCCAATTCCCCTTCAGGTTGGTGACCTTCCTCTTCAGGAGGTTGATGTTCAACTTGTTAGCGGCTTCCAATTGTCTATTTCTCTAAGGATGGTGGGCAAAGGTAAAACAAAGATCTATCCCTAGCTGCCTGCAGAAGTCTTCCAGCTCCAAGATGGCAAATTGCGGACCGTTGTCAGTGATGATGGCGGGAGAAATTCTGAACCTGCATGAAATCTCTCTCCTAGATGAATTTCTTCACGATCTAAGAGGTGGTCTTGGCGAGAGCTTTTGCCTCAATCCACTTAGAGAAGTAGTCGATCATGACGAGAACAAACTTCCTCTGGTCGCTAGCTTAGGGGAAAGGACCTATCAAATCCGTTACCCAGATGGTAAAGGGTCAAGGGGCGGTGATCGAGCGAATCTGTCGAGCTGGATGCAATTGGAGGGGAGCAAAGCGCTGACACTCCAAAAATTTCTTTGAGAAAGCTTACGCATCTTTCTGAATGGTTGGCAAAAATAGCAATTCCTAAGGATTCTCTGCTCCATAGTTTCAGTCCCAGAGTGATTTTCATACTCTCATAAGTGAATCACTCCAAGCACTCGGGAAATCTCAGGTTTTGACACGCATCTGGCCAGGAGGCCCGAGATGGTAATGTGATAAAGATCGCCATCATGCAACAGATAGTAGGTAGCCTTGTTGTTGGGTACATTGGTTTAAATGTACCTGATTTGAAGAAGCCTCACCCTACTCAATGATATACATCAAAATGTATTTGATGTATTTTGAGTTACTTGTGTAGGTTAAGTATTTGTAGGACTGAAGCAAAAAGTTTCTAAGTACATGTGTCGACACCCAGAGGGAAAGTGTCGACACTTAAGAAAGCTTGTGTCGACACCCAGACAAGCAGTGTCGACACTTGGAGTCATTGTGTCGACACCAGGGATGCAGAGTCGACACCAGACAGAAAGTGTCGACACTTGGAGCTGTGTCGACACTCAATGAAGAAAGTGCAGTAAAGCAGTGTCGACACAAGGAGCTGTGTCGACACTCAGTGAAACAGTGTCTACATCAGAAAGTGTCGACACTTGGAGCTGCGACACTCAGCAAAAGTTAGCAGAGGCTAAGTGAAAGTGTCGACACCCAGAATAATGTGTCGACACTCAACAGAAGAGTCAACACTTAAAGAAAGTGTCGACACCCAGAACAATGTGTCGACACACAACAAAAGAGTCAACACTTGAAGAAAGTGTCGACACCCAGAATAATGTGTCGACACTCAGCTGAAGACTCAACACTTGAAGAAAGTGTCGACACATGGAGCTGTGTCGACACTTAGCGAAGAACAGCTAGATCAATAAAATATTCTAAGTACAAGTGTCGACACTAAGGGGATGTGTCGACACCTAGCTGAAGTCTCAACAGAAGAAGAAAGTGTCGACACAAGGAGCTGTGTCGACACACAACAAGTATCAACACTAAAGACAAGTGTCGACACCAAGAAGCAGTATCGACACTGACAAGATCAACACATGAAAATGTGTCGACACAAAGGTGAGGTGTCGACACTTAGAAGAATTCAGCAAGTTACAGAAGTACAAGTACTTGTGTCGACACTCAATTTCAGTGTCGACACCTGAAGAAGAAGCAGTGTCGAGATATAATATCTACAACACAAGGAGTTGTGTCGACACCTTGTAGACTTGTGTTGACACTTACACAACTTGTGTCGACACTTGGTCTATAAGTGTCGACACATAAAGACAGAAAGTCTCGACACTTTCAGACAGTTAGAGAATTTTCATGAACTGACTGGATGACTTGACAGCTGCCGTTCCAGCCGGTCTACAACACCTGTCAGAGTTGTTAGAAAACAGTTATGAACCGGACCAGTCGGTTACCATGAAGAAGGCCTATAAATAGGCTTATACAGTCTACAGAAAGGTTGGTTGGACAGATTGATAAAGTTCAGATCATTGATCAAGTTCAAGTTATCAAAGAAGATCTAGCTTTCCAAGTGAAGATCTAAGAAGTTGGAGAGAGAGAGCTCCATCCAAGAAATCAGTTGTTGGAACCAGACTGAGAAGAAGGGTTCAAATTTATTCTGAATCTTAAGTAG
This sequence comes from Platanthera guangdongensis, assembly GCA_039583875.1. Lineage (NCBI taxonomy): Eukaryota > Viridiplantae > Streptophyta > Magnoliopsida > Asparagales > Orchidaceae > Platanthera > Platanthera guangdongensis. The sequence goes on from CM077157.1 coordinate 108,091,517, forward strand.
CAGAGATCAAGGATCAACTGCAGAAGGAGTCAATCTTATTGAGTTCTACTTTCAAGAAGCTTTGAAGAAAGCTAAGTCAGATTGATTTCAGCTGAGTTCTTCCAAGAACTCATCAAGAAACTCACATCTCATCTCTCTATTCTCTGAGTTGTTGAGTTAACATTATTGTAATCATTTTATCTTGTAGGATCCTTTGGATCTGAGTCTTGTAAGCCTGTAATTATAAAGGCTGAGGGTAGGAGAGTTTAATCTCTGAATGTAGGCCTTGGTGGCTGAGTGTAGGCCTTGGTGGCTGAGTGTAGGCCTTGGTGGCTGAGTGTAGGCCTTTGTGGCTGAGTGTAGGCTTTGTGGAAAAGCTGAGTTGTAGGGCCTTGGGCCTGAGGTGTAGGAACCAGTTTTGGGTTCTGAGATAGTGGAGAAGTTTGGCCGAATCTAGTACACTGCTAGATAGGCGAAGGGGGAAAGTGGATGTACCCAAACCTTGGGGAACCACTATAAAACTATGTGTCTTCTGTGTGCTGTGATTTTCTGTAAATGCTGTGTGATTGCTGTGTAAAAGTAGATTAGATTCTGTGTTAAAAACTGATTGCTGCCATAAAAGGTTAAAAAGAATTTGGTCACCTATTCACCCCCCCTCTAGGTGTTTAGGTACTATATCTTTCAAGTGGTATCAGAGCCAGGTTCCTCAAAAAGGACTAACAGTCTGAGGAGATCCTATTGGCAGATTCAGTCTAAGTCAAATTACAGATTCAAGAAAATCAAGAACCATGGGTTCCACTGAGAATAACAAGGAATTGGGATCCATGAAATTACCCATATGCAGGAAAGATATCTTTGAGATATGGAAGGAAAGGGTGAGGCTGTTTATAGAAGCCTCAGACCCTAGGATTTACATCACAGTAAAAGAAGGGACATATGTGCCCATGAAGGTATCAGTCTTAGATGCAAATCAGAGAACACCAAAGGATTTCTCTGAAATGACAAAGGATGAAATTGTTCTAGCCACCATGGATAAGAGGGCTCAGAACATTATAGTGAGTGTCATAGATGATGCAACTTTTCAGAATCTAATACACTGTAAGACAGCCAAAGAGATGTGGGATACTCTTATTATGTATATGGAGGATTCTGAAGAAGTAAGGCAAGACAGAAAATCCTTGCTAAATCAAGAGTATGAAAGTTTTAGACAAGGAAAGGGTGATAGCATAACTGAGTCCTATAAGAAGTTCTATAGGATAGTGAATGAACTCATGTCCTATGGAAGAGAGTTCAGTAATTATGAACTCAATGACAAGTTTCTAAGGTCCCTAACTAAAGATTGGGACACCAAGATCTGTGTCATTAGAGAAATGGCTAAGTTGGGAGAAATTCCTCCACCTACATTGTTTGGCAAATTATTGTCTTATGAAATGCAGTTGACAGTGAGGAAAGAGGAGGAGAAATCAACAAGAAATGAATATAAGGAAATAATAGTAGCTTTCAAGACAGAAGCCCCCAGAAAGTACAGGAGTAAGTCACCAACTCCACCTCCAAAGGTAGTTTAATCGGAGTCAGATAAGTCAGTCAGCACAAAATATGAAAGCAGTGAAAGTGATGAGGACTTTGCTGCCTTCACTAGACATTTTCAGAAGTTCTTGAAGAAGAAACAGTGGAGGTCAAGGCCTTCTACTTCACAGGGAAAATAAGACTTTTATCAGAATAAAAAGGCTTCAAAGAAGGACAGGAAGAGGACTAAATCTAGCAAGGCAACTGTTTCAAAAAGAGTGTGCTATTACTGCAATAGACAAGGCCATGTTGTTGCAGATTGTCCAGAAAAGAGAAAGGAGTCTAGTGACAAGAAGAAGACTCATTTCAAAGGCAAGAAAGAAAAGTCATTTGTTGGCAAAAAGGAGAAGACTCTGTCAGATATTTCTTCTTCAGAAACTGAGTCAGATGCTGAGGCATACATATGGCTGTTTGCTGAAGAAGAAGAAGAAGAGTTCATGCAGATTATGGATTCTATATATGAGCAAGAAGACAGTCAATGCCAAGGGCTAATGGCATTGACAGAAAGTGACAAAATCCTGGAGCAGCCAGGACCCAGTAGGGTACAAAGTTCAACTTTAAGTTCAGTTTCTTGTGCCAGTACAGAATCAGATTCATCATTATCAAATGATGAGAGTGCATCTGAGTCTGAAGAAGATATTCATCAGCTGATAGATGAATATAAAGTACTGTTGCAAGCTTATAAGAAGAGCAAGTCCCTAGCCAAAAGTCAGGCAAAGGAAATTGCTGATCTCAAAGCTGCTGCAACAGATTCTGAGAAGTTATTTGATCAAAAGCTTAATGAGATAGCCAGACTGAAGCACATAACAGTGATTCAGATGGGAACTATATCATTTAAAAATGATCAAATCAAGAGTCTGGAGATTAATCTTCAGAATGAGAGAGAGCTTGTTGCTAGGTTTTCTAAACCTAAGTCAGTCCTACCTTTAATTGATGAATTTGTTCATCACAAAGGCAAGGCTGGACTGGGTTTTATTAAACCTGCAAGGACTGTCCAGTCCAAGTCCAAGGGCAAAGCCCCAACACTCAACAAGCTAGCTGTGGATAAAACAGCTAAGACTGTACCTAGGAAAAGGTACAATAAGTTTGAGTGTTGGTGTTGTGGCAAGATAGGCCACTTTGCAATGGACTGTTGGCACAATGCTAGTGCCAAAGTTAGTAGCAAACTGCCTATTGGAAAACCAGTAGGTAGCTTTGTCAGGATGCAAACTAACAAGTACCAAGGACCCAAGAATTCTTTGTGTTCTAAGGTTCATTAATCTGTTTTGCAGGTGAGTCCAAGTGGCCATGCCCCAACATGGTACTTGGACAGTGGATGTTCCAGACATATGACTGGAACTAGAGGATTACTAAGGGACTACATTCCAATCAAAGATGGTCCAAAAGTCACCTTTGGTGGTTCTGAAAAAAGAATTATCAAAGGATTTGGTAACATTTCTAGTAACTTGGTTACCATTACTCAAGTGGCTTATGTTAAAGGGTTGAAACACAACCTAATAAGTATAAGTCAATTAAGTGATGTAGGGTATGACATCTCATTTGCTAAAAATGGTTGTCATATCAAGAGGTCAACTGATCAAGAGATTATTTTGACTGGTTATAGGAAAAGGAATGTCTATTGCTTAGACATTATGGTTGAGAACAGTGGTTCTCCAGTGTGTCTTGTAGCTGATGAGACAGTCTCTCATTGTGTCAAATGGCACAAGAGGCTAGCTCATCTTAACTACAAGACAATTAGCAAACTCTTTAGCAAAGATTTGGTGAGGAATGGTCCTCATGTTAAGTGTGTTAAAGATGGTATTTGCTCAGCTTGTCAAAAGGGCAAGCAGACAAGATCCACCTTTAGAAGCATAGAAAACAAAGATGCTATGAGGTGTTTATACCTCTTGCATATGGATCTCTTTGGTCCAATGCCAGTTCACAGCCTAGGTAGGAAGGTCTATACCTTTGTAGTTGTAGATGACTACTCAAGGTTTTCCTGGGTGTTCTTCTTAAGACAGAAATTTGAAACACCTAGTGTCTTCCATAGCTTTGTCAAGCAAATTCAGAATGAACTAGACAGTACAGTGGTCAAGATTAGAAATGACCATGGTACTGAATTTCAGTCTGATAGCATGACAAAACTATGTGAAGAATTTGGGATATTTCAAGAATTTTCTTCACCTAGAACACCTCAGCAAAATGGCATTGCTGAGAGGAAGAATAGGACCTTGATTGAGGCTAGTAGGACCCTATTAAGTGATACATCACTGCCAGAATATTTCTGGGCTGAAGCAGTTAATACTGCATGCCATGTTATAAATAGGGCTACCATCACTAAAAGCCCAAACAAGACCCCCTATGAGGTTGTGAAAGGCAGGAAACCAAACCTATCCTACTTCAGGATCTTTGGTTGCAAATGCTTCATACTTAACAATGGAAAGTCTTACTTGACTAAGTTTGCTGCCAAGTCCCAAGAGGGAATTTTTGTTGGGTACAACAACAATAGTAAGGCTTATAGAGTCTACAAGTTGTCTACACAAGTTGTAGAAGAATCTGTACATGTAGTATTTGATGAGACTAAACTTATTAACAATGAGTTATCTAGTAGTGTATGAAGCTCCACAGGTATAACAAAGAAGATGGACAAGCTTACTATAGAAGAAGATAGTGGCTGCTATCCAGGGGGAGTACTACATGTACCTACTGCAGAAGAAGTACAAGGAGTGCAGCAAGATGAAGGAACTGAAGAGGTTCAACCAGAAGTCAGGATGCCTCCAGCCAATAGGCATCTTAGAGATCATCCAGTAGAGCAGATTATTGGAGATCCAAGACAAGGGGTACAAACAAGGAGCAGAAATCTGAATGCAGCAATCTACTCCAGTTTTCTATCTCAAGTTGAACCAAAGAAGTTTGAAGAAGCCATTCAAGATCCACAATGGACTGAAGCAATGCAAGAAGAACTGAACCAGTTCAAAAGGTGCAAGGTCTGAGAACTTGTTCCTAAACCTAAAGACCACAATGTAATAGGAACCAAGTGGATCTACAGGAATAAGATGGATGAACAAGGGGTCATCATTAAGAATAAAGCAAGATTGGTTGCTAAAGGATATAGGCAAGAAGAGGGTATTGACTTTGATCAAACCTTTGCTCCAGTAGCCAGACTGGAAGCCATAAGTATGTTTCTTGCCTATGCAACCTATCAAGGATTCAAAGTTTACCAAATGGATGTCAAGTCAGCATTTCTGAATGGTAATCTTAAAAAGGAAGTCTATGTGGAACAGCCATCAGGTTCTGTTGATTCAACTCTACCTAATCATGTCTATAGACTTAGGAAAGCTTTATATGGGTTAAAGCAAGCCCCTAGGGCTTGGTATAAAACCCTATCTAGTTTCCTCATTGAGAACAAGTTCTCAAGGGGGAAAATAGATAAGACTCTATTCCTTAGGGAATCTAGAGGCAAAGTTATACTAGTCCAAATATATGTAGATGACATTATATTTGGGTCTACTGAAAGCAGCCTTTGCAAAAAGTTTGCAAAACTTATGCAAGGTCAATTTGAGATGAGTAGTATAGGAGAGTTAAAGTTTTTCTTCGGTCTCCAAGTTAAACAGACTGAGAATGGATTATCCATATGTCAGTCCAAGTTCACCCTAGAACTCATAAGGAAGTATGGTATGGATTCATCCAGTACCATAAAGACTCCTATGGGGTCAAGTATGTCTCTTAGCAAGGATGATGCAGGGAAACCTATAGATGAGACCTTGTATAGAGGGATAGTTGGCTCCCTATTATACTTGACAGCAAGTAGACCAGATATCATGTATGCTACATGTGTCTGTGCAAGGTATCAAGCCTGCCCTAAAGAGTCTCATTTGACAACAGTCAAAAGAATATTGAGATATCTAAAGGGCACTCCCTATCTAGGCCTCTGGTACCCTAGGAATGGGGATTTTGAATAAACAGGTTATTCAGATGCAGACTTTGCAGGATGCAAAGAAGATAGAAAAAGCACTACTAGAACCTGTCAATTCCTAGGTGGAAGACTAATTTCATGGAGTAGCAAGAAGCAAACAAGTGTGGCTATCTCCACTGCAGAGTCAGAGTATGTTTCTGCAGGAAGTTGCCGTGCTCAACTTCTGTGGATACAACATCAGCTTGAGGACTATGGATTTCAGGTAAGTAGAACTTCACTCTTCTGTGATTCTACAAGTGATATTTCAATTGCACATAATCCTGTTTCCCATAGTAGAACTAAACATATTGAGATAAAATATCATTTTCTTAGGGAGCATGTAGAGAGAGAAGATATTTTACTAGAATATGTTAAAACTGATAATCAACTAGCTGATATGTATACTAAGCCCCTAGAAGAAGCTAAGTTCAATAGGTTTAAAATTGAACTAGGAATGATAAACTTAGAGTAAGTTTATAGAATTGGATATGGCTAAGTAAAAAGGTGTCGACACACAGAAATCTATGTGTCGACACAGAATAGTGGTGTCGACACTTCAGGAAAAAGGTGTCGACACATCTAGGAAGTTGGTGTCGACACTTCAGAATATTAGTGTTGACACATGTCAAGTAGGTGTCGACACATCCAAAGTGGTGTCGACACTTAAGTTTTACTCAGAATTCTCTAAGTAAAGTCTCGACTATGTGTCGAGTTAAGTGGTGTCGACACATAAACAAGTGTCGACACATATTATCTGTTGACTAAACTTGTGTCGACACATATGTGTCGAGACATTATAAGTCAGTGTCGACACTTATTGCCAGTGTCGACACAATTTAAGTTAGCTGTCCTGCCTGTTCATCTTCAAACCTAGAAAGGTATAAATAGGATTTTGCCTTAGTCTGTCGACACGCTTTCAAAGTTTCGAGACCAAACTTCTATGTCGACACCTCTCTTCTCTCAAGTCAAATTCTATAAACCCTAATGGCGCCAAAACTTGAGGAGAACGTCAACGAAGGCTACGAGCTGGTGCAGAATGCTTTTGATGATGCCGACCAATAAATCAAGACTGTCGTAACCCTAGTAGCAGATTCAGGGTTAGAATATCTTGTTTCTGAACCTAATAAAATCTGGAATAAAAAGGTACTGGAATTCCTCAATGGAGCTGAAGTGGACGAATCTGGATACAAGATCAAATCCAGAGTTCATGGAGCAAAGGTTAAGATTTCACCAAAAAGTCTGAGAAAGGTACTTCAGTTGCCAAGAACTAAAGAAGAAGATGAGGTTACTGCTTCAAAGACCAGGGAAGCTCTAACATGGTGTGGTCTGGATTCTAAGATGAAGATAGGATCTGTGTTCAATAGAAAAGGAATGAACAGTCAAGGGAAATTCCTTTCTGAGATTGTTGGAAAGGTAATATTAAGCAAGCCAGGAGGGCATGACAGAGTGTCTGCCTATATGTTTAGTATTATGACAAGGATAATCTTCTCTATGCAAACAGACTGGTCTATGGTAGTTTTTGAGAAGATTAAAGAAAGCCTAAAGAAGCCCAACTTAGGCAGAATTTCAAGTCTTTACCTAGCAGGTGTTATACCTGAAGTTATGAGTCAGGCTGCTGGAAGTAAAATAAATCATATGAGGAAAATGGATCTGAGAATATTCTCTAGATGGGACAGGGTGTTGTCAAAAGAGATGCCAACACCTGAGAAGATCACTTCTGAGAAGGAAATTCCACCAAAGAAGAAGAGGAAAACTGCTCCAGTGGCTCAAGTGTCCACTAGCAGCTCTGACAGTGAAGAACAAGTTGTCTTCTCACCTGATGAGAATGAAGAAGAGCCTGCTGTGAAGTATCCAGCTCCTCAAGAGGTTGCTGAAATCCAGGGGGAGCTTCCAGTTGTAGATGAACCCACCACTGGAAAGTGAGCAAGCTACAACCACAATCCTAGAGGTAATCACTGAGCTTAATGCTTTAGTTTTTCCTTTAGAGGATACTGATTTGTCTGATATTTATCAGCCAACACAGACTGATAGTCATGTTCCAGATGCTGTTATAGAAGACACATCTATTGTTGTTCAAGATGTATCTGATCTAGTGGTTGATGAGCCCAGAGTTTCTCCAGCTCATTATCCACAAGAGTATACAATGGAAGATTTATTTCTAAATCTGGATCAACAAGACTTTGACAAGGACAATGCTGCTGCTGAGGGAGAGAATGCTCCAATTGAGGGGGAGCAAGTGCAAATTCTGGAAGAGCCTGTGAGGCAAGAACCTGAGACAGAACCAGATGTGCAGACTGAGAGGCCTCTAAGCCCTAAGGAGAGGGTAGAAATTTCCAGCACATCTGCCTCTGAAGATGAGGAGATTGCAAGGGCAAAGAAGAAGAAATTTCAGGTCTTTAGAAGAAGAAGCCAGAGTTATAAGAAGGCTTTGCAAACTGTTGCTCCACAGCCTATAGTTCAGACAGCTCCAGCTTTTGATTATAGTGCTTTAATGGTTGCACTGCAAATTAAACTTGATGAGCATAGAAAAGTCATAGAAACTTATGTGGATGAAGGGCAGAAATCATTGCAATTTGATCTAGCCCAGGACATAAAATCTATCAGGTTTGAAATGAACCAAAATAAAAAGGAGATGACTGACTGTTTCCACAAGGGTGGAAATGCTGTAGTATACTTGGCTACTCATCAAGAGAAGATTAAAGCCCAAGTAGATGATATAGCACTGAAGCAGGGGTATGTTATTGAAAATCAGATAAGAATGAATGACAACCTTACTGCTTCCCATAATGCTATTGTCACAGAAATGAAAAACACAGCTGCTGGACCTTCTACTTCTACTGCTCTTGTTAAAGCTGAATTTGACAAAGTATTCCAAGAAGAACTCACTGCTATTAAGACTGCCATTCAAGAATCTCAAAAGCTCATAACTGACAAACTCCAAAGGTTAAAACCTTTCTTTAAAGATGTAGTTAATTATTTGGATAATCAAGTGAGATTTCAGAAAGATGATGTCCGAGATCATATAGAACGAGAAGTCATAAAGGGGGAGAGGGTTTTAGTCAAAGCCAGCTCTGATCATGCCAAGTGGATATCAAATTCTATCAGGGCAACTCTTGGATATCCTCCTCTTTGTGATGATGATAATGTGGCAGAGTCTGGAATTCATCCTGCCTATCTAGGAGGAAAGCAACCTGAAGTGGCTCAAGTCATCTATCCTCCTCCAGATTTTGACATGATTCATGCAGATGTACAGTCCATGTATAGCCCACCTGGGGGTAAGGACAATGTCATTATTGAAAAAGTTGTTCAGCCAATTTCTGAAGCTATGCAAGAGACACTACAGAAAGAAGAAGAGACTAGATTGTCTAAGAAGAGGTTTAGGGAACAAGCTGAACAAAGACCAGACTTTGAGCAGTGGAGCCCTACCTCAAGAAACATTATATTGACTGCCTGGAAAGCTGCCAAAGATAATGTGCATGATAAGAACAAATGGTTTTCTTAGGCTGAATGGAGAAAACATGAGACTAGACATGAGGCAATAGTCCAATATAGAAGGAAGGACAAGATGGGAAAGCTACCTCCTACTGCTCAGGAGCCTAGCAAGTACTTTCCTAAGCCTTACCATTACTTTGAAAGGCAGAAGATTAAAGCAGAATAGCTTAAGAAGAAAGACTTGAAAGGCAAGAAACATGCTGATGTTGAAGTTGCTGATGCTCCTGTTCAAGCCAAAGTTCAAGCTGGAAAAGGAATAGTGATTAAGGAGCCAGAACAGAAATAAAATTAGAATTTTCTTAAAGATTACTTTGAAATATTTTGATGTAAAACATTCTCTAAAATGAATATGACAGATATTAGAACAATGTGTTATATGTTAAATCTATTTCATATTTGTTCTGTGATGATGTCTATGTCCATTTCATATTTGTTCTGTGATGATGTCTATGAATACATGTGTGATTGATACATGTTTATGTTTACCCTGTATATATTATCCTGCTTTACATCATTTTGTAATTTTATTATGAATGGTGTATATCATTGACTAAGGGTTATGACTTCTCCAAATAGGGGGAGATTGTTGGGTACATTGGTTTAAATGTACCTGATTTGAAGAAGCCTCACCCTACTCAATGATATACATCAAAATGTATTTGATGTATTTTGAGTTACTTGTGCAGGTTAAGTATTTGCAGGACTGAAGCAAAAAGTTTCTAAGTACATGTGTCGACACCCAGAGGGAAAGTGTCGACACTTAAGAAAGCTTGTGTCGAGACCCAGACAAGCAGTGTCGACACTTGGAGTCATTGTGTCGACACCAGGGATGCATAGTCGACACCAGACAGAAAGTGTCGACACTTGGAGCTATGTCGACACTCAATGAAGAAAGTGCAGTAAAGCAGTGTCGACACAAGGAGCTGTGTCGACACTCAGTGAAACAGTGTCTACATCAGAAAGTGTCGACACTTGGAGCTGTGTCGACACTCAGCAAAAGTTAGCAGAGGCTAAGTGAAAGTGTCGACACCCAGAACAATGTGTCGACACTCAACAGAAGAGTCAACACTTAAAGAAAGTGTCGACACCCAGAACAATGTGTCGACACACAACAAAAGAGTCAACACTTGAAGAAAGTGTCGACACCCAGAACAATGTGTCGACACTCAGCTGAAGACTCAAGACTTGAAGAAAGTGTCGACACATGGAGATGTGTCGACACTTAGCGAAGAACAGCTAGATCAACAAAATATTCTAAGTTCAAGTGTCGACACTAAGGGGATGTGTCGACACCTAGCTGAAGTCTCAACAGAAGAAGAAAGTGTCGACACAAGGAGCTGTGTCGACACTCAGCAAGTATCAACACTAAAGACAAGTGTCGACACCAAGAAACAGTGTCGACACTGACAAGATCAACACATGAAGATGTGTCGACACAAAGGTGATGTGTCGACACTTAGAAGAATTCAGCAAGTTACAGAAGTACAAGTACTTGTGTCGACACTCAATTTCAGTGTCGACACCTGAAGAAGAAGCAGTGTCGAGATATAATATCTACAACACAAGGAGTTGTGTCGACACCTTGTAGACTTGTGTCGACACTTACACAACTTGTGTCGACACTTGGTCTATAAGTGTCGACACTTAAAGATAGAAAGTCTCGACACTTTCAGACAGTTAGAGAATTTTCAAGAACTGACTGGATGACTTGACAGCTGCCGTTCCAGCCGGTCTACAACACCTGTCAGAGTTGTCAGAAAATAGTTATGAACCAGACCAGCCGGTTACCATGAAGAAGGCCTATAAATAGGCTTATACAGTCTACAAAAAGGTTGGTTGGACAGATTGATAAAGTTCAGATCATTGATCAAGTTCAAGTTATCAAAGAAGATCTAGCTTTCCAAGTGAAGATCTAAGAAGTTGGAGAGAGAGAGCTCCATCCAAGAAATCAGTTGTTGGAACCAGACTGAGAAAAAGGGTTCAGATTTATTCTGAATCTTAAGTAGCAGAGATCAAAGATCAACTGCAGAAGGAGTCAATCTTATTGAGTTCTACTTTCAAGAAGCTTTGAAGAAAGCTAAGTCAGATTGATTTCAGCTGAGTTCTTCCAAGAACTCATCAAGAAACTCACATCTCATCTCTCTATTCTCTGAGTTGTTGAGTTAACATTATTGTAATCATTTTATCTTATAGGATCCTTTGGATCTGAGTCTTGTAAGCCTGTAATTATAAAGGCTGATGGTAGGAGAGTTTAATATCTGAGTGTAGGCTTTGGTGGCTGAGTGTAGGCCTTGGTGGCTTAGTGTAGTACTTGGTGGCTGAGTGTAGGCCTTTGTGGCTGAGTGTAGGCTTTGTGGAAAAGCTGAGTTGTAGGGCCTTGGGCCTGAGGTGTAGGAACCAATTTTGGGTTCTGAGATAGTGGAGAAGTTTGGCCGAATCTAGTACACTGCTAGATAGGCGAAGGGGGAAAGTGGATGTACCCAAACCTTGGGGAACCACTATAAAACTGTGTGTCTTCTGTGTGCTGTGATTTGCTGTAAATGCTGTGTGATTGCTGTGCAAAAGTAGATTAGATTCTGTGTTAAAAACTGATTGCTGCCATAAAAAGTTAAAAAGAATTTGGTCACCTATTCACCCCCCCTCTAGGTGTTCAGGTACTATATCTTTCACATGTATCTAAATTTCCTTTGATCTGCTTCGTTGGCTGGGAGTCGGCCTATTGCCAGAAAGATGATTAGTGGATCCATCCAGGAAGCTTCAGAGTTCATCATTTGCGATGCTCAACATGCTCAATGAAGAAAGATTGGAATCCACCTATCAAGCCTTTCACCTTTACCAAGTATCTTTGTAGGACATGATCTCATACTTCGAACTCTCCCCAGATTTGCGATGCTACCACCTTCGAGTCAATAAAGGCCTTGATGTCTAGATTCCCAACTCATTGGCGCAATGCAAGCCTACTATCATAGTCTTGGACTCCGCCTGATTGTTCACGATGGGAATAAGGATCTCAACCGCTTTCTTGATCCTATTTCCTTGTGGACTTACTAGCCTTATGCCTACTCCCAATGAGTTTTTGCCCGATGCCCCGTCCACAAATATTTTTCAGGAGACTACCTCCAAAGAGCCTTTATCTTCTCCCACCTCGACGTCTGGAGCTAGGTCTCGAGATGCTCCCGCTGTCAGGCTTCCATCTAGCTGGCAGGGTCGGGATCCTCGAGGGACAACATTATGGCTTTGGAGCCGATTCTCGGGATGCTCCCGCTGTCAGGCTTCCATCTAGCTGGCAGGACCGGGATACTCGATGGACATCGTTATTGCTCTGGAGCTACGTCTCGAGATGCTCCCGCTGTCAGGTTTTCATCTAGCTGACAGGGTCAGGATTCTCGATGGACATCATTATGGCTCTATATCTGAGTCTCGGGATGCTCCCGCTGTCAGACTTCCATCAAGCTGGCAGTGCCGGCATCCTCGAGGGACATGATTCTCGCTCTGGAGCTAGGTCTCGAGATGCTCCCGCTGTAAGACTTCCATCTAACTGGCAGGGCCGGGATCCTCGATGGACATCATTATGGCTCTAAACCTGAGTCTTGGGATGCTCCTGCTATCAGGCTTCCATCTAGTTGGCAGGGCCAGGATCCTCGATGGACATCATTATTGCTCTGGAGCTAGGTCTCGATATGCTCCCGCTGTCAGCCTTCCATCTAGCTGGCAGGGCCGGGATTCTCGATGGATATCGTTATGGCCCTGGAGCTGAGTCTCGGGATGCTCCTGCTGTCAGGCTTCCATCTAGGTGGCAGGGTCGGGATCCTCGATGGACATGGTTCTTGCTCTTGAGCTAGGCCTCCAGATGCTCCCGCTGTCAGGCTTCCATCTAGCTGGCAGGGCCGGGATCCTCGATGGACATGGTTCTTGCTCTTGAGCTAGGCCTCCAGATGCTCCCGCTGTCAGGCTTCCATCTGGCTGGCAGGGCCGGGATCCTCGATGGACATCACTTTGGCTATGGAGCCAAGTCCCGGGCTTCTTTCGTCGATTAACACCAGTCATTCGAAGATACTTAGAGAAGAGGCTAAGGGAAGATTGAACCCAGCCTTCTTTGGGCGAGCTGGTTACGGCGAGGTGGGATCTCAGCAACTACCATGGAGTGGCATTATCTAAGCAAGACGGGGTTGAAGATGGCAAGCTGAGATCCCGACATCAGCTGAAGAAGGGCGAGCCGAGGCAATCCTCGACAACTGCAGTCTACCCCAAGGAGTTTTTACCTGGGAAATATTGGGAGGATTTATGACTTGGAACAAATCTCTAAAAAGGGTGTGCCGAGGCTAGCTGGGTAGTCGCGGGCCCGATGCGACAAATGATGTCCTAGCAAGGTCGCACAGTGGAGGGAACAACTTGCGTGCGAGTGTAATGCAGTAAGTACGCATGTAGAAAAATGAACAGAAGGTTCGGGGATAAGTATTTTTTGTCATTAAAGGAAATGATGTTACAAAAGATGGGTTTGCCTCAGCGAGGTTACAAGGAGGGGGAAGAGAAAATCATTACAGAGAAACGAAAAATGAAATCGCGAGCTTGTTCTCGCCCTCCCCTCCAGAGTGGTGGTCATCCTTGTAACCCTTGAAACCCTTGAAAAGCGAGTCAAAGCTTTCTTCCTTCTCGCTATGGGGGGAAACCAACGGGATCAAGTTCAGCACAAGGTCCCTAGAAGTTATCTCCTCGCAGCCCTCCGTTAGCACCTCCATATCTTTCATAATTTGTAGGATGTACTAGACGGTGCTGATGGAGTTGATCTGCAGCTTGTCGGCGACCTCAGCCTCGCCAAAGAGTTTTTGGCTTCTTGGACGGGCCCCCCGTCTCACAGCTGACCGAAGGGAAGAAGATGTCCATCTGGCGGATGATCTCGCTCTGGAGCCCTTTGTTCTGCTCCTTCAGCTTTTTATTCTCCTCCTCCAGATCAGTAGCGTGAGCCCGCAGCTCGCACGCGGTTTCGACATCCTGCAAGGTAAGGAAAAGGTAAGACAGGGATTATGGAAATTCCCAAGTAAAAAGAAAGGGGGTAGCCGACACTCAACATCCCGCCGACGGTTCTTGCAAGCAGGCCCTCAACAACCTTTAGCGGCCCCTCCAGGTCGGAGACATTCTCCTTGGCGAGGTCTCGCGCCTGCTCGGCTTTTAGCAGGCTATGGCTGAGGTTGAATCCGCGGCGGACCGCCATGTGCTGCAACTCCAGGGCCCGCATCTAGGCTCGCGAGCCCTCAAGGCCAAGTCTTCAGATGGTCATGCCTTTGTAGGCCTCGGCATCCTCGAGCCAATGTAGGCTGAAGCCGAGTGTGTAAGCATGGCCAGTGGGGGCCGGGACTCTGACCAGGAGGGATGGAGGGATAAGATGGAGACCCCGTGGTTCTGCTCATCCCATCGAACCATCGGCTCGCCAACTGGGTCCTTCAGCTTTCCCCCGAAGCCGAAGAGTGGGCGATCCTTCGGCAGGCCTGGATCGCGGACCGCAAACTCCTCGGTGGTTGAGGAAGTAGGGATCTCGCTTCCTCCATGGACTTTTTCCGGCAAGTCTCCTGGCGATTTATCTGTTGTGGTCTCCGACGAGCTCATGTATATTTGTTATTGTTGTTGTTGTCTCCCCTTGGAGACCACCAGATCCTTCTTCATCTTTTTTGGTGGCATGGGACGGTGAGGCGAGTTGGATCACGAGGGGTCAGGTCGCTTTTTGCTGGAAGAGGGTTTATCTGACCCCAACTCGCTCCGGCAGTCCTCGGCGGCTGCCCTCTCACGCGCGAATGGGTCAGGGTAAATTCTCGGGTCCGCAAAAGGCGGGTGCTCGGGAACAACCCACTTCCCCACATTAAAAAACTTGATTAAAATTTTATCCACTTTGGCGAGCCCGATAGAGAAAGAAGGGAAAAGAAGTTATACCCTCGTCGAGAAGAACTGGGGGAAGCGAGTCGAGGCCCCTTCGAAGGAAGGCGACCTCAAAGTCCTTGCCCATGAAGAACATGTGCAGCTCAGCATCATCGACCGATACCGTCGGGGGTCGGTACACCTCCTCGCTCTTCTACAGAGGCGAGAAGGGAATGTTGCCGAGATCCCCTTTGAAGAAGACGACCTTGGAGACCCAGTTGTGGTTTTTATTGGCGGTCTCGCGGACCTTGATGTGCGAGCCCATGAGGATGGCAACCCCGTCGTTGGTTGCGCGGTAGGTGAAGAGCTTCCTGAAGACTGTCAGGTTGAACTCTGTTCGCTCCTGACAGAGGTAGCAGGCGAATGCCACCATTATAGCAATGACATTCGGGTTCAGCTGTGCTGGAACCGCCTCGAAGTACTTAAAGAACTGGCGGATTTCCGGCCAGAGGGGCAAGCACAGCCCCACCTCAAAATGCGAGGTAAGGAAGGCGAGCTCGTCCTTAGTTGACGCACTCGCCCTCCATAGGCCGACGTGCTTCATTGCCGGCAGGCACGTAATCGGCTATGAAATCCGCGAGCTAACGCTCCGTGGTATTCCCCTCAAAAAGATGTACTCGGTGAACTACTGAGCACATTTTGACCACCCGTCAGCGTCGGGTCGCGTCTTGCCCATCTTTCCTGGAGTTCTCGGCGCGAGTATAGGTGGCGAGAGGAGGAAAAAGGAGGCGTGGATCTGAAGTAAAGGCGATGGTCTTGGGGTTGGTTAGGGGGCCTATTTATAGAAAAAGAACATTAATGACCGAGCCAACCAGTCTGCCCGGCTCGCCACCCCTGCGACCTGACCTATTTTAGCGCGAGCTGAATCTTGAGAGCAGCATATTACGAATCATCCAGGCATCAAACTAAAATGAAAAATTGTTAAGTTATTACAGACAGGGATGTTCGCAGTTCAGAGAAAGTAAAAGGCAACAGACAGAAGAAATTATTTCAACGCGCGCGAGCAGGGGGATTGGGGGGCGAATACCGGTAGGCTCAGCTGGGGAGCCATTTTGACGGAGACGACGATCCCCGACATGTTGATGATGGTGCCGGCACGCTTACAAAAGATCACTCGCCCTCTCTAGTCAAAGACTTGCGGCACCGCGAAAACATTGTTGATTGACGTTACAACCTTCGCCCTCGGCGCAAGACGTCCACTTGACATTTATCTTGTTTTAGTTTTATTTATTTTATTGTTATTGTCTTTAAATTCTGGACTGTATTTATCCAGATTCTCATTTTCAGTTTGGGCTGCGTTTAGCCAATTTTATGTTTTAAATTGGGCTGCATATAGCCCAAACTTTTGTTAGCCTTATATAAGGCCTTGTATTGGTGGAATGATGGATTATTGTGGTATGAAATAAGAAAAGCTAAATTGAGAATCCCCCTCTCTTGCTCTCTTCCTCCTTGGCCGCCGACCCCCCTTACTCCCTCTTGTGTTCGGCCTCCCCCTCTGCCCCCTCTTCCCTCCTCTAATCTCCACCACAACTCCCTCATTTTCTCCCAAATCCTTTCAACCCGAAGGCTTTTCCCCACTCCTGGAGTTCGGCCACCTCTGGCTTTTCCCCCTAGGGTTCGACCCAACAAGTCGTCTCCCTCTTTCTGGATTTCGGCCAAGGACAACTACTCTGGCGATGACGAACCTTCTACGACGTGAAGCAAGGAAGGCAAACGAGTTTGTTTCCGTTCTGCGTGACTCCGGCGGAACCGTAGATGAGCGAGCCATTTTAGTTCATCGGAATCATCTATTCTGATTGGGGTAATGAAATTTCTACTCTGGTGTGATTCCCTCTTAGATCTTTTGGTGGTTTTACTTTGGCGTGATTTGCGAAATTTGATTTCATCATGGTTTTGATCCAAACGAATTTGTTGTTCTTTTGATCTTTTTAAATTCGTGAGTATTGGCGGACCTCATTTTCTTTTGTTGGGAGAGATCTACCTTTTTCCGAATCGTTAATTTTCGTTGGATCTCTTTTGGTACAATACACGCTCGAACGGATCGGGTAGATCTTTTTCGCTTGGGAGAATATTGGCTCATAGCCTCTATTTGATCTCTAAGGGTGTGGCGAACCCGTGCGTTAGCATTTGATTAATATTATTGCGAATCGGGTGTGCTGCATTTTAATTGTGCGAACATAGAATTGGAACGAGAGAGAGTAATTCAGTGTCGTTTGTCTGTTGTGGTTCGTCGGGAGACGTAGCCTACATCATTTTTTTATTAGAGGGAGGTTCGTGTCTTAAGTGTCGTCATCCTATTATTTTTTTAGGATGCCGACTCGCACTTGTCTAGCACGTTTTGTTGTCAAAACAAAATTTGTTGTTCTGCCAATAACGGCCTAAAATTCTCAATTTTTTTCAAAATCCAAAAAACAAATTCCGGAAAATATCCTTCATTTTCTTAGTAAGAAATTAAAAAAATATCTTATTTTTATTAAATATTATTTGGGAAAAAAATATATCCTTGATAACATTTCTTCTAGTCAGTGTTAAACTTCTGCCTTTGAATGCGCACTAGACTAGACACGGAGTATTCCCCTTCTTCCTCCAATATGGAGGACGACCGGGATACGGGTCAAGGTACTACCCCGATGGATGACCTCTGCCGGGAGTTCACTGATCAGCTAACGGACATCAAGGAGATGATTCACGAGATGAGATTAAACCTAGAGGGTCCCCCTAATCAGGCGGCCTGCCAGCGTGGCAAAAGAAATACCGATTACATCCCGCGTGCACCTAATCATAATAATCAGGCACTGTACGAGTTTGATATCACTAGAGTTGTTCGGATCAAACCCCCATCGTATGACGGACTAGGTGAACCGCAAGTGTTCTTAGATTGGGTTATGGAGATAGAGTGTTATTTCGAGTGCCAAAATCTGACCGGTGTAAACAAGGTGCGAGTTGCGAGGATGAAGCTCTTAGGTTGGACCAAAACTTTCTGGCTGAATGAGCAACGACGTCTAGGTGCGGTGAATGGTTTACCACTTATTGGTTGGGGTGGCATGAAAGCCATGTTGACTGATCAGTACGTCCCTACATACCATCGTACGCAGATGTTTGACGAATTAGCTACCCTAAAGCAAGGGAATAGGTCGGTCGCTAATTATATGAGCCTTCTCAAGGACATGATGGTCATGTGTGATGTGAGGGAGATGTTAGAGATCACCCTCTCTAGGTTTCATAAGGGGCTCAACCCCGACCTTCAGGGTAAGCTCCTACGGTATGGTCACACTGACTTGAGCACTACATTTAACGCTGCCTTGGATATTGAGGAGCACAATGCTTATAAATCCAAATCTCGATCCTTTTAGAAAGGAAAGTCCATCTTAGGACCACCCCCTCCATCCACCCATAAGGATAAGGGTAAGTTCCGGTCTGCTGACCCAAACTCTATTGTCATCAACGGCTAGAAATCTGAAAAGCACAACCGGTGAGAGAGTGCCCGTCGGTTGGATTAGTAAGATGAATGCTACTTGTTTTGCTTGTGGTATTCGGGGCCATTATGCTAGTGAATTTCCCACCAAAACCAAACCCCTAAACCTTTTAGATGCCACGTATGAATCCGCCGAGCTCGTGTATGAGGCCGGTGAAGAATCTGACTCGGAAGGAGTGCCTAGCGACATAGAGGATGATCTTAACATGATGGTGATGAGGTGTATTTTGGCTACTTCGCGAACATCAGATGATTTGAATAGGACGAATATTTTCTCGTTAAATTTTAAGATCGGAGAGAAGTGGTGTAAGTCGATTATCAATAGTGGAAGCTGTATGAATGTGATTTCTGAGAATGTTGTGTCACACATGTTAACCACTGAACCTCAACCTCACCCTTATAAGGTTGCCTGGGTTAACAAGACATCGCTTCCTGTGTCGAAGCGTTGTTTGGTTCCCCTTACCATAAAGGCTTATACGGAGAAAATTTTGTGCGACGTCATCCCCATGGATGCTTGTCATGTTCTGTTAGGACGTCCATGACTTTACGACCATGATGTTACCCACCTGGGGTGTGCTAACACCTACGAGTTCAAATTTAATGGAAATGTCATTATTTTGAAGCCCACCCACCTAAGGATCCTACCGTCCCTTCTAAAGATACGATTATTCCGGTAGAGAAGAAAACGCCAAGTCTTATAGGTAAGAAGCAGTTTGCGCATGATACTTTCCCGGATGGGGTCATGTATGAGTTAGTGTGCTTGCAAGTAAAGGAATATGTAGCCATTTTTGATGATTTACCGCAAGCGTTGAGGAAGTTTTTAGAAGAATTTAAGGACGGGTATTCGGACTAGCTACCGCACATGTTACCCCCCATGCTGGACATCCAACATGCGATAGATTTCATTCAGGGTTCCTTTTTACCCAACCATCCTCATTATCGACTAAACCCCTCTGCACACCTTGAATTGCAAACTCAAATTTCGAATTTGCTAAGCAAAGGGTTATCTGCCATAGCAAGAGTCCTTGTGTTGTACCCGCATTACTAGTCCCTAATAAAGATGGTTCTTGGAGGATGTGCGTTGATAGCCGCACTATTAATAAAATCACGATCAAATATAGGATTCTCATCCCTCGCTTGGATGACTTGTTGGATATGTTAGCCGGGGACATGATCTTTTCTAAGTTGGATCTTAGGAATGGCTATCATCAAATAAGGATTAGGGAGGGAGACGAATGAAAGATGGATTTTAAATGGAAGGACGGGCTTTACAAATGGTTAGTGATGCCCTTTGGGCTTTCCAATGCCCCGAGTACTTTCTCTAGGATGATGACTCATGTCTTCCAACCTTTCATGGGAAAATTCATAGTGGTATATTTTGATGATATCCTCATTTTTAGTATGTCTCTGATCGATCATGAGTCACATTTGAGGACTATCCTTACCACATTGAGGACGAAAGAATTATTTATCAATATAAAAAAATGTACCTTTTATGTGACGACCGTAGAATTCCTTGGATATATTGTGAGTTCGGAAGGCATACATGTGAATCCTAAGAAGTTCCAAGCCATTAAGGATTGGCCAGAACCCACCAACATTCGGGATGTTAGGAGTTTTCACGGACTAGCTACCTTTTATCGTGGCTTCATTCTAAATTTTAGTAGCATCATGGAGCCGATAACGGAATGTATGAAAAAGGGTGATTTTATTCGAACCAAATCGGCTACCGACGCGTTCCAAACTATTAAATCACGGATGTCGAAAGCTCCACTGTTGAGGTTGCCGAATTTTAATAAGGTTTTTGAGTTGTCTTGTGATGCGTCTCGGGTCGGCATAGGCGTTGTTTTAAGTCAGGAGGGTCATCCGATTGGATATTTTAGTGAGAAACTCGCGTGTCCGAAGCTGAATTATTCTAATTATGATAGAGAGTTTTACGTTGTTATTCGCTGCCTCCAACATTGGCAACACTATCTACCCCCAAAGGAGTTTGTTATCCAATCCGATCACAATGCTTTGAGATTTTTCAATTATCAAAGTAAGGATAGCCCTCTGCATGCCAAGTGGGTCTCCTATCTGCAAGAATACACATTTATAATAAAACATCTTAAAGGGACTCTAAATCATGTGGCTTACGCTATCAGTCGTGTTTCTTTATTATTATCTACGCTAGAAGTGAAAGTCATTGGGTTCGATAGGATTAAAGATGAGTATGTCCATTGCCCAGATTTCAAGGAAATCTATTTATCTGCTCAAAGCGACTCTCCCACTATCATATCGGTCTATTATATTCATGACGGTTATCTTTTTAAGCATGCGAAGCTATGTATTCCTCTTTCTTCCTTACGTCATTTCATCGTTTGGGAATTGCATAGCGACTTTTTAGGTGGTCATTTTGATCGTGACAATACCATTACGTTTGTGGACGATAAGTTTCATTGGCCCAGTCTTAAGTCAACTATAACTAAAATTGTGATGAGTTGTCGTGTCTGCCAATTAGCTAAGGGCAATAAGACGAATGTCGGTCTTTACACTCCTCTTCCGATTCCCTCCATTCCTTGGGTGGACGTTAGTATGGATTTCATTTTGGGTCTACCCATCACTTTTCGACGTCACGATTCCATCCTGGTTGTAGTAGATCGATTCTCCAAGATGAGTTATTTTATCGTTTGTAATAAGATTGACGATGCGTCACTATTGCAAAATTATATTTTAAGGAAGTCGTTGTGCATCGGGACGTTCCCAAGACGATAGTAACTGATTGGGACACAAAGTATACTAGTTTTTTTGGAAGAACCTTTGGAAGATTATGGGTACCAAAGTTTTGTTTTTTTCGACATGCCACCCGCAAACGGATGAACAAACGGAAGTAGTAAACAAAAGTTTGGGTAGTTTACTTCGTTGTCTGGTGGGTGACCACAAGGGTACCTGGGATTTGATTCTTCCTCACACTCAGCTTGCATATAATAACTCTAAAAATAGATCAACGGGCTTGTCCCCCAATGAAATCGTACACGGCTATAAAGCACCAGTGCCACTTGATTTAGTTTTGTTACCTCCATCGTATAAATCAAGTAATTTTGCACAAGAATTCCCTCTTCATGTTCACAATTTACATAAGCACATTCATGAAACGTTAGTCGCCCAGTATGCGTCTTATCAATCTTATGCTAACGTACATCAGAGAGCGTCTCACTTAAATGTTGATGATTTATTCTTGGTGCGTCTCATTCCTGAACGGTTGCCTTCGGGCTCCATAAAAAAGTTGGCGAATCGGCGAGCCGACCCTTTTCGAATTTTAAAGACGTTAGCAGAAAATGCATATCTTTTGGAGATACCCACTGATTATGGTATATCCCCTATTTTCAATGTTTCGGATTTCACGTCTTATGTTTCTCCACCACTTGAATTATCTGCCTCTCCGTTTATTCCATCCACTGTGTCCTCTAATGGGTTTGGGGGTGAGCTTGTCCCTGGATCGCTATCTTCTACGGTTTCCACTGGAGGTATGTTGAATGTTGATGTTGAAACTTTTTCTCCTTCTTGACTAATGTTTTTCCAAGATTCCCCAAGACCTCCTTTTTGCCTGACAGGATAATCAAGGATGAAGTGCTAACATCTCCAAGTTGTGACATTCGCCGCTACTTGATCCGGTGGCGTGATCGTCCAGCTTCCAATGACTCTTGGCTACTTGAAGCGGAGGTGGCTCTTTTGGATGGTGCTCTTCTGCGCTAGTACATTCAAGCCAACTCATCGGTGATGAGTACTTTCGAGCGGGGGAGGATTGATGGAGACGACGACCCCCGACATGTTGATGATGGTGTCGGCATGCTTACGGAAGATCCATCTCCCTCTCCAGTGAAGGACTTGTTGCACAGCGGAAACATTGTTGATCGACGCTACAAACTTCTCCCTCGGCGCAAGACATCCACTTGATATTTATCTTGCTTTAGATTTATTTATTTTATTGTTATTTGCTTTAAATTCTAGACTGTATTTATCCAAATTCTCATTTTCAGTTTGGCCTGCATTTAGCCGTTTTTATGTTTTTAAATTGGGCTGCATATAGCCCAGACTTTTGTTAGCCTTATATAAGGCCTTGTATTGGTGGAATGATGGATTATTGTGGTATGAAATAAGAAAACCTAAATTGAGAATCCCCCTCTCTTGCTCCTTGGCCGCCGGCCCCCCTCTTACTCCCTCTTGTGTTCGGCCTCCCCCTCTCCCCCTCTTCCCTCCTCTAATCTCCACCACAACTCCCTCACTCTCCCAAATCCTTTCAACGCAAAGGCTTTCCCCCCTACCGGAGTTCGGCCACCTCTGGCTTTCCCCCCTAGGGTTTGACCCAACAAGTCCTCTCCCTCTTTGTGGATTTCGGCCAAGGACAACTACACCGGCGACGACGAACCTTCTCTGGCGTGAAGCAAGGAATACAAACGAGTTTTTCTCCATTCTGCGTGACTCCGGCGGAACCGTAGAAGAGCGAGCCATTTTAGTTCATCAGAATCATCTATTCCGATTGGGGTAATGAAATTTCTACTCTTGTGTGATTCACTCTTAGATAGATCTTGTGTTGGTTTTACTTTGACGTGATTTGCGAAATTTGATTTCATCGTGGTATTGACCCAAACGAATTTGTTGTTTTCTGTTGACCTTTTTAAATTCGTGAGAATTGGCGGACCTCGTTTTCTTGAAGTCAGCTAAGAAGTCTGCCATAGCCCGGGCTTTGATCGCCACCCTTGGCGAGAAAGAGATGTCGAACTCGCTGAGTTCCACTGCCCACTTTGCCAACCTTACTGAATGCCCCACTCCATCCAAAATACTTCGGAGAGGATGGTCAGAAACCACCGTGATGGAGTGAGCTTGAAAATAAGACCGAAGCTTCCGCGCTGAGATCACCAAGGTGAAGGCTAACTTTTCTAAGATGGGATATCTAGTCGCCGCCTGCTGGAGTACCTGACTCACGTAGTAGATAGGTAGCTACCCCTTTCCTTCTTCTCTGACTAGGACTGAGCTGACTACTTCCACTCCCACTATAAGATAGAGGAGGAGGTCTTCGCCTACTTCGAGACCTTGGAGTAGAGGATCTTGAGTTTGCTGCAGCTTGAGCTTTTCAAAAGCCTCCTCACACTTCTCGGTCCACTCAAATTGTTGGTTGCCTCAGAGAGTTTTGAATAATGGAGAGCACTTCTCGCCTTCATTGGATAGGAAGCGGCTAAGCCTACCAGCCTTCCCATCAACCTTTTGCACTCCCTTGGGACTCTTCAGGGATACCATCTTCAAGATGTCCTTGACTTTATCGAGATTAGCCTCCACTCCCCTCAGAGTGAGGAGCTGACCTAAGAACTTGCCTCTTCCTGCTCCAAACACACACTTCGCAGGATTGAGACTCATCTTGAACTTTCGAAGTGTCGTGAAGGCCTCCACTAGATCCTTGATGTGTTCCGTGACGTTCCTGCTTTTGACCAAAAGGTCGTCCACATACACTTCCAAGTTCCTCCCCTTTTGATCTTTGAAGATGTGATCCATTATCATTTGGTAGATAACTCCCACATTCTTTAACCTGAATGTCATCATCTTGTAGTTGTAATATCTATTGCTGGTGATGAAGGAAACGCTGTGGCAGTCAGTGGGATGCATCCAGATCTGATAGTATCCTAAAAAAGCATCGAGGAAGCTCATCATAAAAAAAAACCAACGGTTGAATCAACTAGCACGTCAATTCGAGGCAAGAGGTAGCAATTATTCAGGCAAACTTTATTCAACATTGAAAAATCGATATATAGATGTCAGCCCACTCCAGATTTCTTCACCACTATATCATTTGAGACCCAACCTGAATACTGGATCTCGGACACGAAGCCTGCCTTAAGTTGCTTCTCTACCTCCTCTTGAATCAGCTCTAACAACACCGTGGCGCTCTTCCTTTGCTTCTAGCGGACGGGTGCGGCCTTCAGATCCATATTGAGATGATGACAGACAACCTCGACATCGATGCCTGACATCTCCGTGATGCTCCAAGCAAAGATGCATACATTTTCTTATCAACAACCATCATCTCCACCTTCCCTCCCAGCAGAAGGGAACCTCTGATCTTCAGCAGCTCCCACTCTCGACTCTTGGATATCACCCCTACTTCCTCCAGCTTCTCCGCAGTTCTTAGTGTTGGAACACCCTATTACTGATTTGGGTCAGGATCACTATGTCTCTAGGAACCTTTGTTTGACCTTCTGTATAGCTTAACAGGTCAATTAGAATTGAGTCTAAGGGTTAGAAGTCTAGGATTGGAAGCTGACCTGAAGACCAAGTTTTTCTGCCTGGAGACCAAGTCTGATCGTCGAGCTCAGCACGACGATTCGTTGAACTCCGATCGACGATCGTCTAGCTCAACTTCGACAGATCGTCGAGCTCCACTCGACGATCGCTGAGCTCAACTTCACAATATCGTCGAACTCCATTCGACGATCGGTGAGCTCAGGTCGACGATCTTGACTCTGCACTGGATCTTTATCTCTGAGCTCAGTTCGACGATCTTTGAGCTCAGATCGACGATTATTTTGCTGCTTGAGTTTTCCAGTTCGCTGAGCTCAACTCGACGATAGCAGAGCTCAGTTCGACAATTTCAATTAACTTCCAGAATTCAAATTCAAATCAGACAGGAGTTATTATGCAATTAATTCAGAGATTTGCTAGCCGTTTTCATTTACCTCTGGACCAAGTTTCAAGGGATCTTTCAAGGAATAATTCTGTGGACTTTCCTCCAGAAGAGTTTTTGCAATTAAGGATGCAATCAATGCAGACCAACGGCTATCTTTGACAGAGAATAATATTCTATTCTGAAACAGAGATTAACAAGAAGAGGACACACAAAACAGATTACAGAGACTCTTTCAAAATCTTCTGGAAAACACTCATCAAAGAGATCAAGCTTTCAAAAATCTTCAGATCTCTTCAGCTCTCAAAGTGTTCAAGGTCAACATCATTTCAAGACTCCAGACACTCAACATTTCAGCTTGCTGAAATCATCTATTGCTGGAGTTCTATCTTTGAAGGCCTATCACCCTCAGCAAAGCTCTTCTTCCTGAAGATCTGAAGGACTCAGGGGGAGCTTTGACATCAATCCACTTAGTCTTCTCAGTTGATTGAGAAAGAGAAGACTGCCATCACTCTCTCACCCCCACTCTGTAAAGGGTTTTTCAAACTCCCTTCAAAAGTTTGAATCTGGTTTTTGAGCACCTTGTCAAAAGCTCATTGGTGGCAAGACACCTGATCAAAAAATCTGCTTTGGTTTTTGAGCACCTTATCAAAAGCTCATTGGTGCCCAGGACACCTGATCAACTCATCCTGCAGTGGATTCCTACCTAGGGTGGTAGAAGAGTGGATGTACCCAAGTTTGGGGAACCACTATATTTCCTTATGTCATCTGGTTCTGCTTGTTTTCTTTTTGTTTCTGGCCTAGATTTTCTTGTGCTTAGCTTTTGCATAGCTTAGTTCTGTGATTAGTTTTATTTTTGCTTCTCTGCTCACACACATTACAACAATTGTTGTAAAGGTTTGCAAAAGTTTTTTAAAAAAGCACCATATACTCTATTCACCCCCCCTCTAGAGTATATCAGATCTAGTTGCACTTTCAATTGGTATCAGAGGCAGGTTAGTTAAACATACCATATCTGTTTGGTTGTACAGGCTAACACCTGAACCCCAAGATCCCAAACTAGATCTGTCTTTTATATTTTATTATTAGATTCTGTTTGCACAAATCATGGCCCAAAACAAAGATTATGCTAGTACCAGACCTCCAGTGTGCAATCTGTCAAAGTTTGCACTTTGGAAAGCAAGGATTAGACTTTACATGAATTCTATTGATGAAGATATATTTAATTCTGTTTTGACAGTGTGTCCAAGACCCCCAGAAAGCACAAGCATAAATGCAGTTCCACCTCCATCAGGAACAGATGCTGACATAAAAAAATGGAAAGTGGCTGATGCCAAGGCTATGAACATTCTAGCCCAGACAATGTCAGATGACATTTTT
This sequence comes from Platanthera guangdongensis, assembly GCA_039583875.1. NCBI lineage: Eukaryota > Viridiplantae > Streptophyta > Magnoliopsida > Asparagales > Orchidaceae > Platanthera > Platanthera guangdongensis. The sequence continues at coordinate 108,117,908 of CM077157.1, forward strand.
CAAAAGGTAGCTGAATGTAATTCAGCCAAGGAAATTTGGGATAGACTCTCAGAAATAGTCTCAGGCTCAGCTGATGAGAGAAAGGACAGAAGATCTCATCTCATCTTTCAATATGAAAACTTCAAGAAGGGAGAGACTGAGTTAGTGGGAGACATGTACAACAGACTGAGTCTAATTTTCAGTGAACTAAGGACATTGGACAAAGAGATTTCTCTGACAGAACTCAATGACAAGATCCTAATGTACTTCCCCAGCACTTGGGATTCAAGAATCTGGCCAATTAAGGATGCCAGAAGCCTGAATGAGATCACCACTGAAGCCTTGTTGGGTAAGCTCAAGTCTTATGAGCTGCTCATCAAGAATAGAGAGGAAGAACAGAAGGCTGCTTCACCAGCCACAAGAAAGGAGAAGACCATAACATTCAAGGCAACTGAGGATCTGCCTGAAGATAAAGCTACAGGCAATGATGAACTTCTCAGCCTATTGGCCAAAAGATTCTACAAGATGGCCAGAAAGGACTTCAGAAGAAGATCATACAAGGAGCAGGATAAGCCAAGGTATGACAAGTCCTTTGGCAACAACAAAGACATTATTTGCTTTGGTTGCAGGAAACCAGGGCACATAGTTCCTGACTGTCCAGAGAACAAGAACAAGGACAGAAGGGACAAAAAAGAAAGAAGAAAGGAGAAAGACTCCAAAAGGAGTGGCAATAGCAAACCTTCTTCCAGCAAAAATAAGCATACAAGGAAAGGATTTGTTGCTGAATCCTGGAGTGAGACTGAAGAGGAGTCAGAAGCCTCTTCCAGCTCCAGTGATGATGAGGATGATGCAGAAGAAAAGGAGTTCTGCATGATGGCAATTAATGCCTCACAGCACAATTCAGAGGAAGAGGAGTCAGAGTCAGACTCAGAGACTCAACCTGAAGAAGATCAGGTAATTAGTTCTTTTAACTTTACTTCAGAAGACTTTAAATCTGAATTTAAGGCACTGTGTTTAGACATACTAAAGTCTGAGAAAGAGATTATCTCTCTCAGAAATCAACTATCTGAACACAATGTTTTAAAGTCAGAAAACCTCAAACTCTCTCAGGAGTTGGAGAACTGTAGGGAACAGATAGCTACACTGAAAAGTGAGCTCTCTGTGGCCAAGAAGCTTGAAGAATCCCTTAATGGGAGAAGCATCAAGCTGATGGACATCACAAGCACAGTGAACTCTAGATTCAACAGTACACTGGGCTTGGGTGCCTCATCCAGCCAACCTATTGTTCTAACAACTACCATCAAGTTTATTTCTGACAAGGGAAAGAGAGTTGTAGAGGTTGCTAGGAAAAATTCTGATCTGCCTCAGAAAACCAAGTCCCAGCAGAAATCGTCGAACAGAGATCGACGATCGCCGAATGAAGATCGACGATCGCCGAACGCAGCTCGATGATCTCAGGAAAAATCGTCGAACGCTGATCGACGATCTCAGCCAGAGTCGTCGAACGCAGGTCGACGATCACATATACCTGACCTCACCCATAGTCGACCGTCGAACGGAGCTCGACGATCTGACCCAAGATCGTCGAACTCAGCTCCAAGATCGTCGAACAGAGGTCAGAACCCTGGAAACTTTTTCAAAGGTAAATCAAAATTGAATCCTAAGGGTTCTTCATCCCAAACCTTTAACCCTTATACTGAATGGATTATACCTCCAAGGAGATATCATCCTGAAGGATATAAGAGTCAACCTGTGATGTCTTTCATTTCAGAATTTAGAGGTTATCAACCTAGGCCCAAGGTAAACTGGGTCAAAAACAAATGAATTGTTTTATGTGCAGGTGAAGACCTATCCAGCATCTTACTAGCAATGGTATTTGGATAGTGGGTGCTCTAAGCACATGACAGGGAACAAGGACAACCTCACTTCCTTTAGAGCCAAGCTTGGACCCAAAGTTATCTTTGGTGATTCCAACTTTGGACAAACTAAAGGATATGGTGCAGTCCAGATTGGTTCAGTAACCTTCAAGAAGGTAGCCTATGTGTAAGGACTGAAGCACAACCTAATCAGCATCAGTCAGCTGTGTGATGAAGGCTACCAGGTGACCTTCAGCAAAACCTTATGCAAAATCAAGTCAGAGGACAACACAACTGTGTTGACAGGTAAAAGGAAAGGTAACATCTATCTAGTAGATTTTCTTTCAACTGATGTAGATATTTGCCTGTTTAATTCTATCTGTAGACCAAATGTGTTATGACATAAGAGATTAGGACACCTAAACCTTAGAACTATTGCTAGGCTATACAAGGACAACCTTGTTAGAGGACTACCTTCTGGCCCCTTCAAGAAGGAAGGACTCTGCAAGGCTTATCAATTAGGCAAGCAAACTAAAAACAGTTTTAAGTCACTTAATAAGAGTGATTCACCTAGGATATTGTATCTGTTACACATGGATCTATTTGGACCCATCACAGTACAAAGCCTAGGAGGGAAATCCTACACTTTAGTAGTTGTAGATGACTTCTCTAGATTCACTTGGGTGTTCTTTCTAAGGAAGAAGTCTGATAACTTTAAGTGTCTGACAGAGTTTCTCAAATGTATACAGATTGAGTTCAATACTCACATTGCCCTGATCAGAAGTGATCATGAGACAGAGTTTGATTCTCTTCTTATGCAAGAGTTCTGTCAAAGTGAAGGGATCAGGCATACTTTCTCAGCTCCTAGAACTCCTCAACAAAATGGGGTAGCTGAAAGGAAAAATAGAACTTTTATTGAATCTGCCACTACATTGTTGTCAGATGCTCACCTACCTCTATCCTTTTGGGCAGAGGCAGTGAACACCTCCAACTATGTGCTGAACAGAAGTCTGATACATAAACTAAAGGGAAAGACTCCCTATGAATTACTCAAAGGGAAGAAACCTAAAGTTGACTATTTTAGAATTTTTGGTTGCATTTGCTATATTCACAATAATGACAAGAAATACTTAGCAAAATTTCAAGCCAAAGCTGATGAAGGAGTGTTTCTGGGATACTCCATGATCAGCAAGGCCTATAGGGTTTATAATAAATCATCCTTGAAAATTGAGGAATCTGTTCATGTTTCATTTGATGAAACTAACATGTCTTTCAAGGAGAAGCCTTCTTCTACCATAGAACCTTTGCAGGAACACTCTCTAGTTGAAGATATGAACAAGCTACAGGTTGCTCAAGAGGATGAAAGCAGTGAAGATGAAGGGAATGCTCAACTCATTGAAGCTCAACTTGAAGAGCCAGTTGTTGTACCACAAGAGGAAACAACAACACAGGTTGGTGAACAATCAACACCCCCTGTTGATGTAGTAACATCTAGAGATCATCCAATTTCCCAAATAATTGGAGAACTCTCAGCTGGTGTGCAAACCAGAAATCAGGTCAACCAAAACCTGTTGCACACCTGCTTCCTTTCTCAAATTGAACCTCAGTCCATTCAAGATGCAGAGCAAGATCCACATTGGATCATTGCAATGTAAGAGGAATTGCATCAATTTGAGAGGAACAAAGTATGGGAACTAGTGCCAAAGCCTAAGGATCATTCCATTGTTGGAACAAAATGGGTATTCAGAAACAAACTGGATGATCAAGGAGTAATTATAAGGAACAAGGCAAGGCTAGTTGCTCAGGGATATTCTCAAGAAGAAGGAATTGACTACGACCAAACTTTTGCACCTGTTGCAAGATTGGAAGCCATCAGGATATTTCTAGCTTATGCAGCTCACAAAGGCTTCAAAGTTTATCAGATGGATGTCAAAAGTGCTTTCTTGAATGGAGACATCAAAGAGGAAGTCTATGTCAGACAACCTCCAGGTTTTATCTCTCCAACTTATCCTGATTAGGTTTTTAGACTGAATAAAGCATTATATGGTCTCAAGCAAGCTCCTAGAGCATGGTATGAGACCCTAGCATGCTTTCTCTTGGAAAATGGTTTTATAAGGGGTAGAGTAGACCAAACTCTGTTTATTAGAACTCATAAGTCCCATACCCTACTAGTACAAATTTATGTAGACGATATCATTTTTGGTTCTACTAACTCAAAATTATGCAGAAGATTTTCTAACCTAATGCACTCTAAATTTGAGATGAGTAGCATGGGTGAGCTATCCTTCTTCCTAGGATTTCAAGTCAAGCAACATGCTGAAGGCATCTTCATTTCTCAAACCAAATATGCAATTGAGTTGGTTAAGAAATTTGGTATGTCTGAGGCATCTTGTATGAAAACACCCATGCCTACCAATGCTGTATTGGATGCTGATGAACATGGGAAACCTGTTGATCAGACAACATATGGAGCAATGATTGGCTCTTTACTGTATCTTACAGCTAGTAGACCAGATATAATGTTTGCTACATGTATATGTGCTAGGTTCCAAGTAAGCCCTAGAGAGTCACACCTAACATTAGTAAAGAGGATTCTCAGGTATGTTAAAAGTTGTCCAAATCTAGGTCTTTGGTATCCAAAAGATTCAGCATTTGATTTAACTGGATTCTCAGATGCTGATTATGCTGGATGCAGAATTGACAGGAAAAGCACCAGTGGAACTTGTCAGTTCCTTGGTGACAGACTTGTCTCTTGGTTTTGTAAGAAACAAACATCTGTGTCAACTTCAAGTGCTGAAGCTGAATATATGGCTGCAGGCAGTTGTTGTTCACAAATTTTGTGGATCCAAAACCAACTCCTAGACTATGGATACAACTTAGAGAAGTCAAAAATCTTTTGTGATAATACAAGTGTTATTTCCATAGCTCAAAATCCAGTCCTCCATAGTAGGACAAAACACATAGAGATTAGGCATCACTTCTTAAGGGACAATGTTGAAAAGAATAAAATTGAATTGCAATATATTCCAACTGATTTACAAAGGGGAGATATTTTCACCAAGCCTTTGGATGAAAAGAAACACATCTTCTTCCTAAATCAGTTAGGAATGTTAGATGGAGGAAGCCTTAAATAATATCCAAGATTTTGAAAGCTAAGAATTGACCAAGACTAGGCAAAAATTCTGATTTTTCTTAGTGTCTAGAATTCTCTAATCTCTGAACTGCGCTCGACGATATTCCCAAAGATCGTCGAACGGAGTTCGACGGTCTCTAGAATCGTCGAACTGAGTTCAGCGCCTCTCAGATAGTATGAACTATCTCTTCCGGTCAACGATCGTCGAACGGCGCTCGACGATTTTGTTCACTGAACGATCGTCGAACGGAGTTCGACGCCTTTCAAGATCGTCGAACGGAGATCGACGATGTTGGAGTCTCTTCAGATTCCTTTAGAAGCCTCGATCGTCGAACTGAGTTCAACGATCTTTCCAATTCTGCGTCGAACCCTAATATAAAACTCATTTTTCGCCGTCGTTCTCTCTTGCGCTTTCAATTTCTCTGCAAGAATCTTCTTCCCTCCAAATAGTTCTACACTTGGTCGTTTTGTTTGTTGAATTTTTGCAGGTACAATGGCCGTATCAGTTGCTGTTCTAGCCGCCATGAAGTTCGATGCTGGATTCGACATTGATCTGGAATCGTTCAACACTACTGATCAAATATTCCAAGACATTCTGAGTTTATTCAAGGATCAGAACTTGTCTGCCCTCATGACCACCAGGATAAAGCTGGCCTCAGATGAAATCAAGGAATGGGTTTACACTGCTCATAATCTGGATAACTCTACTATAGTTGGCTCCATTGCTGGAAACCAGGTACCCTTGACCCCCACAGTTTTAACAGAGGTTTTTGGATTGAGAAATGGAGAAGAAACTGCTGAATTATCTGGAGAGGAGTTTTCTGACATACTTGCCAGGATGGGTCATCCAGAGGGAAACCCTAGCAAGTTATTCAAAAGGAACTTGTCTGTTGAGTACAGGTTCCTAGCAGATGTTGTAGGAAAAGTGCTGCTGGCAAAGCACTCAGCTCATGATACTATCTCCAGACATCAGCTCTGTCTCATGGGAGCTCTGGTAGATAAGAAAAGTTTGAACTGGGGAGAGGTCTTCTTTGACCTAATCAAGAAGAAAATCAACAAAAGCTTTGTTAATTTTGGAAGGATTATTGGAGTCTTCCTGCAGAACAAGTGACCTGCCTTCCTGGTCTCCTCTGGAGTGCACATTAATGCCTCCAAGAGACTCACCTGTGCCCTCTTTGGCAAGTGGGACAGGCAAATAAGCAAGCCCAGCAGGCCCTCCTCTAATGCTCCTTCAGGCACCAGGACTCAAAGAGTCACTCCCCTACAGGTCTCTGCTCCTACAGAAGACCTGGCTGCTGCTGTTGCTGCTTCTTCTCCTCCTTCAAGTCCAACCCTACCTCTTCCATCCACCATTCCAGCTCCATCCACCATTACCATCTCCAGCCCATCTCCAACATCAATCCCATCTCCAGACCCAATTCTACCTCCTCCAGCAGACCATTTCCACCCTCTGTTCTCCTATCCACCACCAGATGTCACTTCTTCTCCATCCATACCATCCTTCACTCTCCTGGATGACTCCTACATGGATGATTCCCCCTCATCTCCTCCTGAATTACCCTCCTCCTCAACATCATTCCAAGATCTTCTCCACCATATCATTGACCAACCAACTTTCACCCCATCCATATCCATCCCCTTGTCCTCAATATCCACCATCCCCACTCCTGAGCCATCCATTCCACTCTCCAGCCCTCCACTTCCAGCATCCTCAGCCATCCCTATTCCATCTACCTCTGCTCCTTCTATTGAGCATGTAGATCTCTCAGCCTTAGCTGACAAGTTGTATGAGCTACTTGCCCCCAGGCTCTCTCTTCTCATGGAGGCCTCCTTAGCTCCTCTACAACAGTCAGTGGCAGCTCTATCTGCCAGGCTTTCCTCCCTCCTTCCCCAGGCAGCACCTCCAACAGTGTGCCTTGATACAGACATATCTGCATCTAGGCAGGGGGAGATGCCCTATGAAGCAAGCTTTCATGCTGTTGCTGCTGCTGTTTCAGCTCCTGCTACTGATGTTGCTGCTGTTGTTGTTTCTGTTTCTGCTACTTCTGCTCCTATTGCTGTGTTTCCAGAATGTCAAGCTCCTACTGCAGTCTTGGCAATAGACCTAAGGTCTCTGCTTTTTGCCTTTGATACTGCCTACTTCAGCTATCTCCCAGAGCCTAATGCTGTCCAACCCCCAGAAGATTTGTCCAAGACACTGGTGCCTTTCTCTGGCTGTGACCCCAGCATTATATCCTCCTTTGTACTCTCAGTGATTGCTGCTGCTGCTGCTGAAATTCCAATTGCTTCTGATGAGCAAACATCCAAGGATCTTCTGATGACAGAGGCCATTGATGTTGAGCCTGCTGCAGATTCTGATGATATTACTGCTACTGTCACTACTCCAGCTTCTGTTGCTCCATCTGTTGCTCCATCTGCTGCCCCATCTACTGTTGTCCCTGCTGCTGCTACTTCTGCCTCTGCCTCATCTGCTGCTGTTCAGTTGAAGAAAGAATTGATGAAGAAAATAGATGCTATATATGATGACCAAAGTTCTGAGTCTAAAGAATACAAAACAGACTCTGATGATTCATCTGCCACTATTGCCAGAAAAAGGAAAGCTAGGAGCAAGGCTATGAAAAGGATCCCTCCTGCAAAATTAAAGGATGATAATGATATTCCTTATTATATTCTGCATAACTGCCAAATTACTGAACATTGGATGCAGTATTCCAAAAATCAGCTGAAAGCAATGAAAAAGAAGAGAAAGTATGAGAAGGGCTCCTCCCAGTTCCAGCACCCTCATCCTCCTCCACCACCTCCTCCTGATGCAGGTGCAGGTGGTAGCTCTGCAAGTCAAGCCCCAGCTAGAAGCCAGGCTCCCTATCAACCCCATGCCAGATCATACCAAAGGGAAAGCCAATCTAGGGGTTCTTATTCTAGGAGAGGAGGATACAGGGGTAGTCAAAGAGATCTTCAAGTTTATTCTAAAGGGTATTCCAGGCAGCACCCATACTCCAGGGGAGGACATGTTCCATCTGATACTACTTCTGGTCCATTCCCCTACAAGCTAAAAGAGACAGTGTCTGCTAGGCCTCCTCAAGACAATTCTTCCAACAGGTATGAGCCACCTGTACCATTTGAGGACCCTGAAAAGAATCCATCTGCTTGGACTGCTAGGATGAAAGAACTGGCTGCACTAGATCAGATCAAGAAAGCCAGAGATCAAGGCTTAGACTCTTCAAATATTTCTACAATGTCAGAGCAAAGACAAAAGGAACTAGAGAAATATGCCTCCAGAAAATTCTTTGATGCAGACAGATATATGGAGTTGCATCCTGCTGCTGTGGTCCCCAGGACTTCAAAGTAAACTTATTTGGGTGCAGCAGATGACACCAGATCCAACAAAGATGCCCTGAACCCTAACAGAGAAATCAAAATGGTTAAAGACAAAGAAAAGAAATGACTTTGTAAGGTGACAATCTTTGGATTTTCTGACTGCTATCTGGATGCCATATATATGTATATCTGTGATGTTTCTGCAATGTCTAGCTGCTGTTGTCTTTATGCTTTTCTGATTGTATGTTGTTGTTTGAATTTTTCCAAAGTCTGTAAATAGTAATCCTAACCCAAATAGGGAGAGATTGTTGGAACACCCTATTACTGATTTGGGTCAGGATCACTATGTCTCTAGGAACCTTTGTTTGACCTTCTGTATAGCTTAACAGGTCAATTAGAATTGAGTCTAAGGGTTAGAAGTCTAGGATTGGAAGCTGACCTGAAGACCAAGTTTTTCTGCCTGGAGACCAAGTCTGATCGTCGAGCTCAGCACGACGATTCGTCGAACTCCGATCGACGATCGTCTAGCTCAACTTCGACAGATCGTCGAGCTCCACTCGACGATCGCTGAGCTCAACTTCACAATATCGTCGAACTTCATTCGACGATCGGTGAGCTCAGGTCGATGATCTTGACTCTGCACTGGATCTTTATCTCTGAGCTCAGTTCGACGATCTTTGAGCTCAGATCGACGATTATTTTGCTGCTTGAGTTTTCCAGTTCTCTGAGCTCAGCTCGACGATAGCAGAGCTCAGTTCGACGATTTCAGTTAACTTCTAGAATTCAAATTCAAATCAGACAGGAGTTATTATGCAATTAATTCAGAGATTTGCTAGCCATTTTCATTTACCTCTGGACCAAGTTTCAAGGGATCTTTCAAGGAATAATTCTGTGGACTTTCCTCCAGAAGAGTTTTTGCAATTAAGGATGCAATCAATGCAGACCAACGGCTATCTTTGACAGAGAATAATATTCTATTCTGAAACAGAGATTAACAAGAAGAGGACACACAAAACAGATTACAGAGACTCTTTCAAAATCTTATGTCAAAAAGTATCCTGAAGAACACTCATCAAAGAGATCAGGCTTTCAAAAATCTTCAGATCTCTTCAGCTCTCAAAGTGTTCAAGGCCAACATCATTTCAAGACTCCAGACACTCAACATTTCAGCTTGCTGAAATCATCTATTGCTGGAGTTCTATATTTGAAGGCCTATCACCCTCAGCAAAGCTCTTCTTCCTGAAGATCTCAAGGACTCAGGGGGAGCTTTGACATCAATCCACTTAGTCTTCTCAGTTGATTGAGAAAGAGAAGACTGCCATCACTCTCTCACCCCCACTCTGTAAAGGGTTTTTCAAACTCCCTTCAAAAGTTTGAATCTGGTTTTTGAGCACCTTGTCAAAAGCTCATTGGTGGCAAGACACCTGATCAAAAAATCTGCTTTGGTTTTTGAGCACCTTATCAAAAACTCATTGGTGCCCAGGACACCTGATCAACTCATCCTGCAGTGGATTCCTACCTAGGGTGGTAGAAGAGTGGATGTACCCAAGTTTGGGGAACCACTATATTTCCTTGTGTCATCTGGTTCTGCTTGTTTTCTTTTTGTTTCTGGCCTAGATTTTCTTGTGCTTAGCTTTTGCATAGCTTAGTTCTGTGATTAGTTTTATTTCTGCTTCCCTGCTCACACACATTACAACAATTATTGTAAAGGTTTGCAAAAGTTTTTTAAAAAAGCACCATATACTCTATTCACCCCCCCCTCTAGAGTATATCAGATCTAGTTGCACTTTCACTTAGCATATCTTCTCATTATAGGATCTTCTCCAGCCTTTCTTCATCCTCCGTCCAACTGATGGTACTGACGGCATTGAGGTAGCACTCCCTAGAAGCCTTAGGATCGCCCTTGATCCTCACTTGGATGTCATAACGCTAGTACTTCAGGCACTGATAATAGAAAGATGGGAGTACCTTGAAGTAGTTGATAAGCGGTCTCCCGAAGTTAACATTGTAACAGCTTGGTGAATCCATGATGACGAACCTGCACCTGATCGAGGTGCCCCCAAGTGTTACCAACAGCTCCGCTCCTCTTTCCACTTTCTTCTTCTCTCCGCAGAAGCCAAAGAGAGGACCATCTGATGCTAGGACTGTAACATCACTCAAACAACTAGACCCCTAAGAGTGGTTTTGTCATGACTAGGTCATGACAAAACCCTAAGAAGCCCAAGAAGACCAAGTGAACCTAGAAATGAAGGTGAGATCATCATGGTCTGCAAATAACACTTTCCAATTATCTAACCTAGGGTTTGACTTTAGGGACTCACCTTGACTTTTTGACCCCACCATAACATCCCTAGCCCTTTAGAAGGTTCATTGGGTCTTAAAGGCCCCATTTGGGTCAACCAAAGTGGTCAAGTTGACCAAAGTCAACCCTAACCCTAAAATTGTCAAAGTGGCATATCTAGGGCCAATGGACCTCCAACTTGCCAAAATGACCCCACCTAGACCTTCCTAACCCTTTAGGAGGTTCATTGGGCCACTAAGGGCCCATTGGGGTCAACACCAAAGCTCAAGTTGATCAAAGTCAACCCTAGCCCCAAAGTGGTCAAAGTGCCCTAATTAAGGGTCAAGTGGCCTACAAGATTTCAAACCAACCCTACCCAAGTCTCCCTAGACCTTAAGAGAGGCCAATGGGTTACTAAGGACCCATTGGGGCAACTCAAAAGGTCAAATTGACCAAAGTCAACTCAACCCTAAAATAAGTCAAACTAGCCTAAATGACCTAACCAAGCCCAAGCCACTTGGGCTAAGCCCAATTTGAGTGGCCCATTAACTTTAGGAGGCTGATATTCACCTAAATGCCACTCAATTTCTGGAGGTGGTGACTAGGAGAGAGAAACCTCAAGTTGCCCCTTAATGGAGGAGAGAGAAAGAGGGTCATTCATGGCAAGGAAGGCCAAGGGGCCTCATCTCTTCATCTCCAAGGCTTGATTCATCTCCCCCATCAGTTCTGAGGAGATCAAGGGGTTTTCCAGGCACTTTCAGTGGATGGGTGCAGTGAACCCACCATGGCCGGAAATCCCCTTTCAAGGCCATTAATGGCATTGATGCCATGACCACTCCCCTCCCCCATTTGGCTATTTTAAAAGCTTCATCAGGCTGTGAGGAGCCGTTTCCACATTTTCCTTGAAGATTTCAAGACCTTTGGCTGTACAATTGCAGAGCACCAAAAGCTCCACCGCCGGCCATGGCGCACCACCACCAAACACGTCGGCAAACTCGGTTGAAGGTCCACTTCTCCTCCTCTTCTCTTGTGCTAGAATCCTAGATCAATTATGAGAGAAACCGGGTTCAATTGAGCCCGATTGGGTGAGCAAAATTTTTGAATTTTCATGGTTTCTTACATCTTGCGGGTTCGCCGGAAACCGCCACTCCGGCGGCCGGGCCGCCTTCCGGCAATAGCCACCACCTCAACGGAAGTGGTCGTGGTGGTGGCCGGCCGGGGAGGGGACTGGATCGCCGGCAAAAGCCGCTGGAACAGGCTCCAGGTCGGGTAGATCTTGGCCATAGGCTGAAGGAAGAAGACGATGCCTGAGCCGTCAGATTACTGATATTAGGATAAAATATTAACTATTATTATTGGTATTATTTATACCTTTTCTGTACTATTTTTAAATTAGAAAAATGAGGCCCTTAGGTGCTGAATCGTGAAAAATGGCCAACATGAATATTGTAGTCCTTGAAGTCTACTTTATTTTAAAATTGATTTTAACCCATTTGGGTCAGTGGTTTGACCACAAAACTCAAAATGGTGCAGACTATACATAGGGCTAGTTAGGGACTAAATTGAGTTCCCCCACTAAACCATTTATCCAAATGACTTGAAATTTGGGCTGTGAGTCACTCTTACCTATAATTATAATATATCCAAAAATGGGAATTTTTGGAGAACCGTTTTCTATAATTTTTATAAACATTTAATAAAATATGCATGAATTAATTAAGAGGTCTATTGACCTCAAAATTCCCCAAAATTTTGGTGGATAGTTCTTAGGGTCATTATATGACCTTGGTACAATTTTCAGCCCATTTAGTGTTGATTGGAATTGGTTTTGGTGTGACCAAAAGTTGGTCCCCTAAGGGTGAATTAGGGCAAATGTATTCTTGATGGGTTGAGTGGCCAATCCTCACCCAAAAGGGGTGAAACTTGGGCCAGTGCCTCAAGGTCATCCAAAACACCCCCTCAAGAGAGATTGAGTGGTTTGGGGTGGAGATTCCCTAAGACCCTTGTGTAGACCCTAGAGTTGAGGTTTGGGGCCTAGTGAAGGACATGAGACATTATGTCCTTGGATGGCCTTGGAACTTCGATGGTGAGTTCCTAGGGTGAAAATAGGCTATGTATAATAGTTTTGGATTTTTAGGATCTTACACCTTTAAAATAATTATGGATGATTTAGGGCACTTGGGTCTGATAATTATTTACATGCTCAAATGAATTTTGATGCTTATGAAATTTAGACAGTAAACTTGATTTAGTGATATTGTTCTTTAGAAATTTTATTGTGAATTTTGGATTAATAATTGTAGTACTTCATTCACAAATCCTAATTTTGATTCAATCACATGATAATTATTTAGGGATTATATACTCACTGGAAAATTATGAAATTTGGTTAGAGAACATTTTAGGATATAACCTAGCTCTGTGAAATTTTATACAATTATTGGAAGTCTTTTCATACAAGTTATTTCACTGGTGTCATTTGTAGAGGATTATTAGATGAATTAATTATGTGGCTAAATGAGCTTAGAAAATTATGATTTTTGGGCAGTAGACCTTTCTGGTTATTATTAGCATCTGGTAATTTATTTATAATTTTTGGATGAATAAATTTAGTACTTCCCTCTTTACTCTGTTATTATGGTAGATTGTTCAATATTTTGTTTGTAAGCCAAAACATTATTGGAAAATTGATAATTTCAATACTTACTGTTGTTTTGATGAGATACATCTGACATAATATTGTTAAGGCCATACCTAGACAGAAAAGTGTACTTGTAGTTCAAAAGTATTGTTGGCCTTATTTTGCAGAAAATTAATTAAATAACAATTATGTTAGGAAAAATATTATATTCTGGATTTAATCATAAAACATCATTATAGACCCCCAGTAATAATCTTAGCTCAATCGAATGAATATTTGAAGGGGTTGCCATTCATACTCATCATGTAGGGTAGTTGGTCTGCACACAGTAGAAACTATAGAAGTTGAGTAATGCGTGAAACCAGTTATGGGAAAGGGTAGTTGTTGAACCTGGTCTGGTTGAGAATGAGTAAGGTCACCATTGGAAGGCAGGTTGAGGGAACCTGGTTGACTAGTGTTAAATGGTGTTTGGGATCGACGAAAGATCGTCTTCCCTGTGTAGAGAGAGAGTCAAAATACACTATGGTTAGATTTAGTATAACTTTAAATGGGATTGGTTATGGGTAGATACCAACAATAATAAGTACCTTGCGAAAGAGCGCTTTGAGCTTCAGCCCATCGTAGTTTTTAGTGCTCTCGAGAGCCCTTCACAGGGAATGCCCTGGGCAGTCCAAGGTTAACCTTAAACCGTAAGGCTAAAGCGAATACAAGAGTAATTAACAATATACTAGGATTTGACTTTCACTCACCCCGGTGACTCGGGAGATTAGCTTGGTTTGGTTATTCGAGCGGTAGGCTCGGTGGTTGTTGAAATGGGCAAGTTAGCCCGGCGAGCCGAGGGCTTGGAAGGTTGTTGTGACGGACGGGTTAGTCCGGGGAGCCGACGGCTCGAAGATTTATATTTATCATAATTGCATGTGCATAAAGGTGGCGGGTCTTCGGTATTAGACGGTCGTTCGCACCGACGTCGATACGTTGACTCGGCGGGTGTGGTTTACACTTAGCAAAGGAAAAGACTGACGGTGAGTCAGCGTCGTACGCGGAGACCCTGTGTGTCCTTCAGGGGCGTACGTAAGAGCTAGGTCTGGTAGTACAGATATCCACTACGAGTGGTGTGGCCTGGCCCACTGTCTCCGTCGGCCATGGCGGAGGCTCCAAGGAGTGAAGCTAGCTTCCAAAATGAGAGAATTAAAGGTCTGTACGCATAGAGTCATGTGTGTGTGTGTTGCACTTGCATGAATCATGACATAACATATCACTGCACTCATACCTCCATTAAACCTAACAGCTCATCGTGTAAATTGGTATGAGACTTTTTATGCGATGAGAGTATTGCAAAAGACCACTTAACTTATAAGTTTGTATGAGCATTCATATAACTTAATCTTACTTATTTCTTAGTCTACTTTTCATACACTTACTACTCTACTCTACTTATTTACATTACTGCTTCCTTATTATAGAACTGCTAGCTTGCTTTTCCTTTTATAGTTCTTTTGTACATACACCTGTTATGGTAGTTGTCACCTGCTTGTTCCACTCTTCTTTGTTGTCCTCCGCTTTCATCCTCCCCACCCGGTACCTAGGATTCATGGGGGTGAGGCGAGTACGATAGTTGCTTAGTCTTTTGACTAACGGTCGTTGGACCACATCATTTTAGGGGACCGAGCAGCAGGAGTATCTGCACTGGCAGGACAAGGAGGCAGGACATGAGAAGCAGTTGCTGCGCACTACCACTACTACATGGCAACAGGTCGAAGATGGATTTTAGTTTGCTTCCGCTTAGATGTTGTGAGTTGTGAGGGAGAGATTATTTTTATTAGACATGTACTGGGCTTAAGCTCATATTTCTTTTCTACTCTATTTCATACATGTACTCTTTATGGACTACTTTTACTTATATATATGTGATTTTGTGGACTTGGACTTATATTGTTCATTTGTACTTCTACTTTCTTCTGTGATCATCAATGCTGGCAGGATCAGCATTTTGTAGTGACAACCATCCCGAGTGTTGGTGTCACCGCAAAGCGGCGGTTCTAGGCGTAAGACCCGGTAGTGTAGCAAAAAAATGGGGTCTTACAAGGAACCTGTCCACTTCCACCTGTAATCCAGTGAACGCCTTTTTAAAGATGACATTCACCAAACTCCCGTTATCGGCTAGGATCCGATCAACGGTGAAGTCTTCAGTGACAGCTTGAATCATAATGGCATCATAGAAGGGATTCTCATTCCCTAACATGTACTCCTCGGAGAAGGTGATCTCTTCCGACGTGGGTGGTTCCAAAGAGGTTGAAGCGACACTCTTGCGATAAATTTAATGGAGGCTTTCCTTCTTAAAAGCTCCCGACCCGGCTACCCCGTGGATCACTCCAAATTGCGCTCCTCCTCATCCTTGGATCACTTCTCCTCGGCCGCCTAGAATGACCTGGTCCTCGTTCCTCCTCCTGGCTGGAGCTTGGAATGCTATCGGTCATGTCAGAACTTCATGCCTTTGCCGCTCCCTCTCCGCTACTCCAGCTTGCATCCTCCTCCTTGCTTCTCGAAAATTTGGGCAAGTTATGATCTTGTTACCCTCTACTCGATGCAACTCGCAATAGAGGGTAATCTCCTCCGCCTGATTCGTTGCCAGCTGGTTCCTTTTCGGTTGGTTCCTCCTACAACGCCTATTCCCTTGCAGGGCTATAACCATTGCCTTCTCTCGGGCTCTTCCATGCCTCCTCTCATGCTGATTTTTGTTCCTCCTCTCATGGTTATTATACTGAGGTCTTGTTATAGGCCTCCACAGGGGCCGGTTCACTAGATACTGGAACATTCACGCTTCTTCCCTTCTTTCAGGAGCCTCCACGGGCCTCCTATATTCCTGCCACTGAGGCCTATCCTGCCTCCTGGGCTCCCCTATCCTCCTCTCTTTCTACCTTCTCCCCTACTCTCCTCTGGATCTTCTCGCAGGCACCTTTGCCCTTCTCTCTGCTTCCTGGGTCACCCTTTCCTGCCTGGCCAAGAAGTTGGAGTTTGTCGACTCGCCTCACACAAAGTTGTTGGCCCTCTCGATGAGATCTTCATAGGAGTACAGGGGATACGAACCGATCTCCATCTTGAAAAGGCCCTATTTCAGGCCAAACAACAATGCCATCTGCAAAGTAAAGCCATCAACATCCCATTTAGCATGTTCAGAGCCTGCATTGACTAACAATCTCTCCTCCTTTATGACTTCTCTTTGAACATGATCTCTTAGATCATCTTTTCGGAACCTTATCTGATTAGCTAGATAATTTGTTCCTTCCTTGTAGAATGCTCTGAACTTCAGCAGCTGATCAAAAATTAGCTTTTGAGAGTCTTGAATAGCAGTGCTGATATCAGACAGATTTGTTTTGAGAAGTTTATCAAATTCAGCCTTTTCTTTAGCAATGTTTGCAGTTAAAGCAGTTGCTGTATTCTTAAGTTCCGTGATAATCACATTATGAGATTCAGTAAGATTGTCATTCATACTTATTTGATTTTCCAAAATATAGCCTTGTTTGATTGCTATATCATCTATCTGTATTTTGGCTTCCACTTGTTATTTGGCTAAATAAACTACAGCATTACCTCCCTTATAGAAGCAATCTGTCATCTCCTTCTTATTCTGATTGACATCAAATCTTATTGATTTAATGTCTTGATTCAAAGTAAACTGGAGGTCTTTGTGACTCTCATCCACATATCTCTATAGAGATTCTCTTTGCTCATCCATTTTAACTTGTAGTTGCACTAGTAGTGAACTGAAATCTGATGTTGGAGTTGGAGTATGTGAGATAGTCTTTAAGGCTTGCTTATAGCTTGAGCTCTTCTTTATGTAGACCATCAGTTTCCTCTTCGTTACTTTGGATGCTTCTTCATCATTAGAAGAAGATGAGCTTTCTATGTCCACTGTTTCTTTTGGACTAGAGCGCAGCTCCTTCTCAGTCCTTTGCAACTCCCCCTCAGTCCTTGCCTCCTGAATATCAGGAAACAACTCTTCAAGAGTGAATTCTTGTTGATGTTGTCAGGTGGAACATCTGCATCTTGTATAGTTAATGGGGCATCATCTAATGCAGATGTGTCTTCCATTGTTATATCCTGTGCAGGGATGTTGTCATGGTTTATCTGTTCAACATCAGTTAGAAGCACAGTTAGTGTATCTGGCTCAACATCTAGTGTAGTTTGATTAATATCATGTATTACCTCAAGGATAGTTTGAGTGTCTGTTTCACTCTCTAATGCAGCTTGCTCTTTCTCATGAGCAACTTCTAAAGGTAATGCCTCTTGTTGAGCTGAAGCTGGAGAAAGCTCATTGACTCCCCCTAGACAAGGCACTTCGTGAACTTGATCCAGTTGGATAGTGCTTTCTGGAATCTGCTCCCCCTGCACCTGACTATCATCTACATGCTTAGGAGCAGGTGATTTCCTTGCAGATTCTGGTTGTTCTTCATCTGAACTGAAGGTCACTTGTTCTTCTGAATCACTAGAAGATTCAGGTTTCCTGGGGGTTTGTTTCTTCTTTTTCTGTGGTAGTTGTTTTTGTGGAGTAGGAATATCTTTTGTGAGCACCCTTTCCCATCTAGAGAGTATTCATAAATTCATCCTTCTCATGTGGTTGATCTTAGATCCTGCTGTCTGGTGCATCACTTCAGGTATAGTCTCTGCCAGATATAGACTTAGTATTCTCCCTAGGTTTGATTTCTTGAAGCTTTCTTTTATCTTCTCAAAAATCACTATAGACCAGTTAGTGTTGATCTTGAAGATGACTCTGGTCATGAGGCTGAACATGTAGGCAGATATCCTATCATGTCCTCCTGGTTTTCAAAGAATCACTTTTCCAATTATTTCAGAAAGAAATTTTCCTTGGGAGTTCATCCCCTTTCTATGCATAGAAGATCCAATCTTGGTGGTGGGATCCAGTCCACACCATTGGAGAGCTTCCTTTGTCTTGGAAGATGCAACCTCATCTTCTTCTTGAACTCTGGGCAGGTGTAGAGTCTTTCTTAAACTCTTCAAGGTGAGTTTGACCTTTGTGCCTTGAACTGAGGATCGAATTTTTAGTCCTGTTGAATCCAGAGATGCTACTGCATAAAATTCAAGGATCTCCTTCTTCCAAATCTTTGTTGGTTCTGACACCAGGTATTCTAATCCATTGTCTATGATTAGGGTAATCACAACTTTGATTTCGGGTTCCGCACTATCAAAGGCATCACGAACGAGTTCATAGCCCTCGTTAATGTTGTCGTCTTATTTGAGCGTCATTGGGATTGAGAGAAATTTTGGATTAGGAAGAGGAAGAATTTGTCGACACAAGGATTTGTCTAGAGAATTTGGAGAGCGTGTCGACAGGGTTTATTTTCGACCTATTTATATGTTTCTAAACACAGAAGGTCAAAAGGCGCATTGAAATACACTTAATGTGTCGACACTGTTGAGACAGTGTCGACACAGACTACTAAGGTCTCGATAGAGGTATTTACTACTATGTGTCGACACCAAACTGAGTGTCGACACAACTTTCTTGATGTGTCGACACAATTTACTTCATCTGTCGACACCAAACTAAGTGTCAGAAATTCTCTGTGTCGACACCAAATTTTGAGTGTCGACACAACTTTTGTGATGTGTCGACACAACTTGCCTTATGTGTCGACACCAACTACTATGTGTCGACACTGACTTCTTTATGTGTCGACACAGAATTACTTAGTCAAATTTAACATTCTATTCTATGTTCAACATGCTTAATTCAATTTTAAAATAATTGAATTAAGTTTCATCCATTGGTTTGGTGAACATGTCAGCAATTTGAAAGTTAGTATTGACAAATTCTAAACTGATATCTTCCTTTTCAACATGATCTCTAAGAAAATGAAATCTTATTTATATGTGCTTAGTTCTACTATGTGAAACAGGATTTCTAGCAATAGAAATGGCACTAGTAGAATCACAAAATAATGGTGTTCTACTTACCTAGATTCCATAATCTTCAAGTTGATGTTGAATCCATAATAGCTGTGCACAGCAGCTGCCTGCTGCAACATATTCAGACTCAGCTGTAGAAATAGCCATATTTGTCTGCTTTTTACTGCTCCAAGACACCAATATTCCACCTAAAAACTGACATGCACCAGTAGTACTTTTCCTGTCTTCTTTTAATCCTGCAAAGTCTGCATCTGAATACCCAGTCAGTAGAAAATATCTATTCCTAGGGTACCAAAGGCCAAGATTTGGTGTTCCCTTAAAATATCTCAAAATTCTTTTGACTACAGTATAATGAGACTCTTTAGGGCTGGCTTGATACCTAGCACAGACACATGTATCATACATGATGTCTGGTCTACTAGCAGTTAAGTATAAAATGGAGCCAATTATCCCTCTATACAAATACTCATCTATAGGTTTCCCTGCATCATCTTTGTCTATAGGCATACTTGTCCCCATTGGAGTTCTCATGGCGGAGGTTGACTCCATGCCATACTTCTTAATCAACTCTTTGGTGAACTTAGACTGAGATATGGACAAGCCATCCTCAGTCTGTCTAACTTGGAGTTCCAAGAAGAATTTGAGCTCACCTATACTGCTGATCTCAAACTTCCCTTGCATAAGTTTGGCAAACTTTCTACAAAGGTTGTTTTCTGTTGATCCAAAGATAATGTCATCAACATATTTCTGAACTAGGATCATCTTGCCTTTAGATTCCCTAAGGAATAGAGTTTTGTCTATTTTCCCCATTGAGAATTTGTTCTCAATGAGGAAAGTAGACAGGGTTTCATACCAAGCCCTAGGGGCTTGTTTCAAACCATATAGTGCTTTCTTAAGCCTATAAACATACTTAGGATAGAGAGAATCTACAAAACCTGAGGGCTGTTCCACATAGACTTCCTCTTTTAAGTCACCATTTAAGAATGCTGACTTGACATCCATCTGGAATACCTTGAACCCTTGGTATGCTACATAGGTAAGGAATAGCCTTATTGCTTCCAACCTTGCAACTGGAGTAAATGTCTGATCAAAGTTTATTCCCTCTTCCTGCTTGTTGCCTTTTGCTACCAGTGTTGCTTTGTTTTTGACTATGAAGCCATTTTGATCTAGCTTGTTCCTGTAGATCCACTTAGTTCTAATGACATTATGATCCTTTGGTTTAGGAACCAGCTCCCATACTTTACATCTTTTGAATTGATTCAGCTCCTCCTGCATTGCATCAATCCAGTTTGGGTCCTATATGGCTTCTTCAAATTTCTTGGGTTCCAATTGGGACAGGAAACTTGAGCAAAGAACTGTGATCATGTTCCTGCTCCTTGTCTGGACTCCATGTCTTCGATCACCAATAATTTGGTGTGCTGGTTGATCCTTTAGATTCCTTGTTACTGTAGATAATCCATCTACACCTTGATTTTCTCCAATCTCTTCAACAGGCTGAACTTCATTATTCTCTTCATCAGCTTGAGGGTCTTCTACTCCCCCTGGACAGCAACCATCATTTTCTTCAACCTACCTTGTAGGTTGGTCTTCATTAATGGTAAGCTTGCCCAACTTTTCTTTCAAACCTGTAGAGCTACAAGATACACTATACTGCTCACAGTTGATTAGTTCAGTTTCATCAAAGACTATATGAACAAATTCTTCTATAACTTGAGTAGTCAAGTTATAGACCATGTAAGCTCTACTATTGTTGCTGTACCCAACAAATATCCCTTCTTGGGATTTGGCAGCAAACCTAGTTAAATAAGACTTGCCATTATTAAGTACATAACACTTACTACCAAAGATCCTAAAATAGGATATGTTTGGTTTTTTGCCCTTCATAATCTCATAGGGTGTCTTTTTATGATTTTTAGTGATGGATGCTCTTTTGAGAACATGACATGCAGTATTTACTGCCTCAGCCCAGAAATATTCTGGGAGTGAAGTGTCAATTAGTAGTGTTCTACCATCCTCAATAAGAGTCTTATTCTTTCTTTCAGCAATACCATTTTGCTGAGGAGTTCTTGGTGAGGAGAACTCTTGATGAATCCCTAGTTATTCACAAAATCTTGTCATACATTCAGACTGAAATTCAGTCCCATGGTCACTTCTGATTTTGACCACTGAACTGTTAAGTTCATTCTGAATTTGTCTAATAAAATTGTGGAAGACAGTAGGGGTTTCAGATTTATGTCTCAGAAAGAAAACCCAAGTAAATCTAGAATAGTCATCCACAACTACAAGTGTATAGAATTTCCTACCTAGACTATGAACTAACATAGGACCAAATAGATCAATATGCAAGAGGTACAAACACCTCACAGAATCTTTGGTATCATGTCCATGAAAAGAGGTCTTGGTCTGTTTGCCCTTTTGGCAAGCTGAACATACATCCTCTTTTATGCACTTAAACTGAGGACCATTCCTCACTAACTCCATGCTATAGAGTTGGCCTATAGTCTTATAGTTAAGATGAGCTAGCCTTTTGTGCCATTTGACACATTTAGATGCTTTCTCATCTGCAACTGAACATATAGAAGAGTTCTTATTCTCACAATCAAAACTGAGACAATAAACATTCCCCTTTCTATAACCTGACAAGATGACCTCTTAAACAGTTGTCCTTCTAATCTAACACCCATTCTTAATAAATGAAGTGTCATAACCAAGATCACTCAGTTGGCTTATGCTTATTAGGTTGTGTTTCAAAACTTTCACATAAGCCACTTGGGTGATAGTAGTTGAGCCATTAGAAATGTTACCAAACCCTTTGATGATCCCCTTTTCAGATCCACCAAAGATCACTTTGGGTCCATTCACTATTGGAGTGTAATCCTTCAACATCCTTCTTGTTTCAGTCATGTTTCTGGAACAACCACTGTCCAAATACCATATAGGGGTATGGTCACTTGGACTCACCTGCATCAAATAAAATTACTTAACCTTAGAACCCCAATAATTATTGGGTCCTAGGTTCAGGTTAGACTGAAACCTGTCAAACTTACCAGCAGTCTTTTTGACAGGTAAGCTGACATTCTTCCTGATAGTTGTGTTGTGCCAACAGTCAATGCCACAACACCAGCACTCATATCTATTATATCTTCTTTTCAATACAGTTTTAACAGCATTGCTGTCAGCAGTCTTTAAAACTGTAGGTTGAGTGGTTTTATTCTTAGGAGCTGGGGCTGGAGCATCAACCATTGATGATTCATGATGACCATGGATGATATCATGATCATATCTGTTAGTTGGCTGCCACACTTTTTTGAAGGAAATGGGGGGTTTGAAGGCTAGTGGATGAACTGGGGCTTTGCCTTTTCTTTTGGAATTGGCAGCCCTTGCATTTCCCTTAAAGCCTAATCCTGTCTTACCCTTTTTGGGAATAAAGTCATCAATTAAGGGTAAGACTGATTTTGGCTTTGAGAATTTAGCCACCAGATCCTTCTCTTTCTGAAGTTTGACTTCCATACTTTTGATTTGATCATTCTTGAATGTAATTGTACCCATCTGAATAATAGTTATGTTTTTCAATTTGGCAACTTCATTCATCTTTAGATCCAACATTTTTTCTATATCTAATGCATCCATCTTAAGAGATGCAATTTCCTTAGTCTGACTTTTAACAAGGTTTCTGATTCTCTTAAGTGCTTTCAACAAATCACCATATTCATCAATGAGTTGATGAACATCCCCTTCAGATTCAGATCCATCCACATCTCTTGATGCAGATGCTTCTGATTCTGATCCAGTATAATAATCAGAACCTGATGGCATATTGTTTACCTTACTGGGACCAGGCTGATCCTGGCACTGATCTTCATCAGTCATAGCCATCAGCCCTTTGCAATGTAGATCTTCAATCCCATTGATAGAATCCATTATTTTCAAGAATTCTGTCTCTTTTGAATCCTCTTCAGTTGTAAATAATCCAATGTATGCTTCTGTTTCAGCTTCATCTTTAGAATCTGATGATGAGGAGTCTGTCCAGCTTCTCTCCTTCTTTGCTATAAATGATTTCTCCTTTTTGACCTTATGTTGCAATTTCTTCTTGTCATTTGATTCCTTTCTTTTGTCAGGACAGTCAGCAACTACATGTCCAGGCCTGTTGCAATAATAGCAAACAATCTTAGTAGAAGATAATTTACCAGATTTAGTGTCATACCTGTCCTTTCTTGAAGATTTCCTTTTCTGATAATAATCATTCTTGGACTGTGAGGAGGATGGCTTGGATCTCCACTGTTTTTTCTTTAGGAATCATTGAAATTGCCTTGTGAATGCAGCAAATCTTCATCAAAAGTAAGGCTGTCTGATGTGTGATTGTCAGAATCTTCTGAGATGACTTCAGCAGCTTTCTTAGGAGGAGATGGAGACATTCTCCTATCCATCTTTGTGGTTTCAACCTTGAAGGCAACTGACTGTCTCTGAATTCAGACTTATTGTTTTTCTCCTCCTCCTTTCTAGCAGTGAGCTGCATCTCATAGGATGATAGTTTTCCAAATAGAGTTGGTGGAGGAGTATCTGCAAGCCTGGCCACTTCTCTGATGACACATATTTTAGTATCCAAGCCTTTAGTTAAAGATCTAAGAAACTTATCATTGAGCTCATATGTACTAAACACCCTTCCATATGACATTAGCTCATTGACTATTCTGAAAAACTTCTTGTAACACTCAGTTATGCTATCTGTTTTAGCTTGTCTGAAACTTTCATATTCCTGATTAAGCATAGACTTCCTGTCCTCTCTCACTTCTTCTGATCCCTCCATGTAGACAATTAAGGTGTCCCACATCTCCTTAGAGGTTTTGCAGTGAATCAAGTTTTGGAATGTTGAGTCATCTATAACACTAACTATTATATTATGTGCTCTCTTATCCATAGTAGCCAAGATGATCTCATCCTTTGTCATTTCAGAATAATCTTTTGGTGTTCTGAGATTTGCATCAAGAACTGAGATTTTCATAGGGATGAATGACCCTTCTTTAACTGTAATATAGATTCTTAGGTCAGATGCTTCCATAAACAACCTGACTCTCTCTTTCCAAATACCAAATATTTCTTTCCTACATATTGGTAATTTCATGGATCCAAGTTCCTTGTGATTTTCTCCTGAACCCATTTTATCTAAATGTTAACTGCCTTTTAGATCAACTCAGACTGTTAAGTCAAATCTAGAGTAACCTCGCTCTGATACCACTTGAAAGAATTGGTTTCAAGATGACCTAAACATCTAGAGGGGGGGTGAATAGGTACAATTCTTTTTTATTGCTTAGGAAACCAAATTTATAACAATAAGACCTGTTATGCACACTATCACAACACAGATAATAATAAACACAACATACACAGAATACACACAGTTTTATAGTGGTTCCCCAAGTGATGGGTACATCCACTTTCCCCCTTCGCCTATCTAGCAGTATACTAGATTCGGCTTAACTTCCTTCTTCTTCTCAGATCCTCAGATCTTACAGCTCAGAACCCAAAGATGGTTCCTATAACTCAGACTTCAGCAAGTCCTACAACTCAGGCAATAAAGCCCTACCTCGACCTTTTCCCAGGCCTACAACTCAGGCAATTAAGCCCTACCTTAGCCTTTTCCCAGGCCTACAACTCAGGCAATTAAGCCCTACATCAGCCTTTTCCCAGGCCCACAACTCAGGGCAGTTAAACCCCTACCTCAGGCACTCAGCCCTACCTCAGCATTTATAATTTAAGGCTTACAACTCAGATCTATAATAGATCCTACAGTAAATTGATAATATAAAAGAATTAATCCTTCACCCAGGTAGAGAGAGAAAGGGTGAAGGCTTCTTGATCAGTTCTTGATAGATCTGACCACACTTGAATCAACCTGTCTTAGCTTCTTCAAAACTTCTTGAATCTGAAAGTAAGGTTGATCTTATTGAAGTTGGAGATGATCCTCAATCCAGCTTCTTCTAATCAGATGTGATTCTGATTTCTTCTGCAGTCTGTTCAGAATCTGCCCTCTCTGGATGACTTGTCAATTTCTGGATGAAGACTTCTCTCTTTCTTCTTAATTCTTCATTACTTTATTCTTCAGCACTTCATGTCTTTATTTAGGCTTCATCCGAGGTTACCGGCTGATCCGGTTCCTAACGGCCTTCTGACAGCTCTGACAGGTACAACAATATTATCAGTTATGACAGCTGTCAAGTCTCCAAATACTTTAATGAACTTCAGCTCAGCAGCAAAGTGTCAAGACAATACTGCAAATGTGTCGACACAAATAGTTCATGTGTCGGCACAATCCTTGGTGATGTCGACACAACTTGTATAATGTCGACACAACACTTCTCTATCTTCTTGACATAGCTTCTGCAGAATGTGTCGACACAAGTCCTGTGTGTCGACACAATCACTTCTTATCTTGACATAGTTGACTTCCACAAAAATTCTGGTGTGTGTCGACACAAGTCCTGTGTGTCGACACAGTTGATGTTGACTGAGCTTTCTGTGTGTCGACACAAGTCCTGTGTGTCGACACAGTTGTTGTTGACTGAGCTTTCTGTGTGTCGACACAAGTCCTGTGGGTCGACACAGTTGTTGTCGACTGAACTTTCTGTGTGTCGACACAAGTCCTGTGTGTCGACACAAGTCCTGTGTGTCGACACAAACTGTCTCCTGGTGTCGACACAGCCTTTGTCGACAGAATCTCTGTGTGTCGACACAAACTGGCTCTTGGTGTCGACAGAATCTCTGTTTGTCGACACAAACTGGCTCTTGGTGTCGACACAGCCTTTGTCGACAGAATCTCTGTGTGTCGACACAAACTGGCTCTTGGTGTCGACACAGCCTTTGTTGACAGAATCTCTGTGTGTCGACACAAACTGGCTTTTGGTGTCGACACAGCTTTTCTCATGTATCGACACAATGCTTCTCAAGTGTCGACACTTGTACTTAGAAAATTTTCTTTCATTTCCTTAACCTGCACATAAAAACTCAACACCACATCAAATACACCTTGATGAATATCATTGAGTTAGGTGAGGCTTCTCCAAATCTGGTACACATTTTCCAATGTACCGAACAATAGTTGTTGCCGTCTGGAGAATGGTGGTGAATACTTGGTTTTTGTCCGGACACCGAGAATGTGCCCTGAGAGCACGGGGTGTGTGGCCGTTCGTGCCTACGCCTGTGGTGAAGTGTGCTTAAATTGCACTTTCATTACTATGTTTGGTTTTGTTAATTCATTGCAGGGAAGGAGCTCTGGCGCCCCAAGTAAGGGGCAGGGTCGTTATAATTTGGTCAGCTTTAGCTGGCCGTTGCCTGGTTTGTCCACCGCTCGGTGGATTGTTCTTGCAGGAATAGGAGAGCCATGCCGCAAGTAGCGGGCTAAGGCCCTTGATGCTGTACTGGCCCTTGAAGGCCAAAGCGAAGTGTTTACTTTTATTGTTTTCATGTATGGTCGGCCTACATGCTGAAGTATGTAAAACACTTTAATTCAAGTTGAATGTTGTATGGTCATAAGACCAAGACTCTATGTGAATTTGTTCTTTCATTCCTGCTTTGGGGTATAGTGGACATTCATGCTTTGTGATGGGTTCTTCTGACTTATTAAAAAGCTTCCGCAAATACTCTGTGTTAGGTTTCGATATGGCATCATAGTGTTTTGGTATTAATATGTAACTCCACTGACTGTCCATGGAATATGGCGTGGGGCCCCAGCCAGACCTTCTATTATATCCCATGTGATGGATGGGGGTGTTTGTTGGAACCCCAATTAGGATTTGGGTAAGGAACACTATTATGAATATTAGATTGACCCACCATGTATAGTCATGGGTCATAGGATTAGTTCCAGGACAGGTCATTCAGAAGGACTCTCCAGCATTGCAGAAAAGAAGTGAAAGAAATGCAGTTTAGACAAAGTCAAAACATCAGTTCGACGATCGTCGAACGCAGTTCGACGAATGGCGATCTCCGGTCGACGAATGCAGGCAAGATATTCAGCTCAACAAACACAGAAACTGAGCTCGACAAACAGCAAGCTCCGGTCGACGAATGCATACAAGATATTCAGCTCGACGATTCCAGCTGAGTTCGACGAATGTCGAACTCAGGTCGACGATTCATGAACTCGACGAAAGTTCAGTTCGACGATTTCTGAGGAATCAGTAACAGTTGGCAGAATTAAATTGCAGTCAACATTCTCAGTGAAAATAGCCGTTCAAACGGACAGTTATAGAGGAATTAAGTGAGGATCAATTTCCAGAGCATCTTCACTCTCGGGAATGTTTTCTTCCGCCATCAAGGTTAAGGATTTCAAATATAGAAGAAGGATACATAACAATACAGAAGTACAAGATAGAACACAACAGACACACATCAAGGCAGACAGAAAAAAAAAGGAACTCATTCTTGACCTAGAGAGAAACTGATCAAGAAGAAGAAGAAGAACATCCATTCATATCTAAAGTCTTCTTCTTCATCATCACTGCAGGACAACTTCAAGGACAACAAATCTCTATCTGTCAGAAGTTCCTGAAAAGTTCTCTGGTCCAGGCCTGAAGATTGAAGGCCTATCACCCTAAAGCAGTGCTCTAGCTTTCCTGATACATTCAAGATCTCAGGGGGAGCAAAAGCTGCTACCATCAATATCCACATAATCTTCTCTCTGATTGTTGACAGAGAAGACTTCCATCTCTCTTTTCCACCTTCTGTATAAAGGGTTGTCATCTCCCTTCAAAAGTGATTCCTGGTTGCAAGTCTCTTTCCAAAAGACTTGAGGGTTTGGTTTTTGGGGACCTGATCAAAACCCATTGGTGGCAGTCACCTGATCAAAACCTGAGTGGATTCCTACCAGGGTGGTAGAAGAGTGGACTACCCAGATTTGGGGAACCACTATAAAATCCTTGTGCCTTCTGGTTGCTTGCTCTTCTTTCATTATTTTTGTGCTGTGATATTTATTACTCTAATTAGTTTAGTTAAGATCTGTACCTTTCAATTGGTATCAGAGGGAGGTTGGTTGAAATACCAAACCTTAGTAGGTTGGTTAAACTACCACACCTGAGAGGTTGTATTGGTTGTACATGCTAATACCTGAACCAAAAGATCCTCTGATAGATCTTAAAAATCTTTAGAGTTTATCATGGCAAAATTTGATGAGTTTTCAAGCACCAGATTGCCCATGTGCAATCTAGATACGTTTGCACTATGGAAGACAAGGATTAGATTTTATATGAACTTCATTGATGAAAACATCTTTAAATCTATTTTGTCAGGTCTAGCCCAATCTCAGCAAACAACAAGTCCAGATGTTGTTCCATCATCCCAGTGGACACATGCTCAGCAAAAGATGAAGATTGCTGATGCACAAGCCATGAACAATCTAGCACAATCAATGTCTGATGACATTTTTGAAGAACTTACTGAATGTTCATCTGCAAAAGAGATGTGGGACTCCCTCACAGCATTGGCTGAAGAAGAAGCAAGAGCAATAGAATTTTGCCTAATGGCAATAGATGCTTCTCGCAGCAGCTATGCTGAAGAATCAGAAGAACCAGAATGTGAACCGGAAGAAGATGATCAGGTAATCTCTACCCTTGATCTTTCATCAGGTATACATCTTCAAAAAATCTTTGTTCAAAATAATTCGTCGAACGGAGATCGATGAAATCAATTCTATTCGTCGAACTCAGATCGACGATCTCTGAACAAAGATTTTGCTTTGAACTGTTTAGGAATCTGTGCTCGACGAAACAAATTTAATTCGTCGAAAAGTGCTCGACAAACTCAATATCATTCGTCGAACTCCGCTCGACGACAGTACTTTAATTCGTCGAACTCAGAATTTCAAAGCATAAATTTTTATTCTTTTATTTCTGATTATTTTAAAAGAGAACCAGGACCCAAGGGTTTCTGGGTCCAGAGCTCCTAACATCTTCTTACAGGAAAAGAATTCAGTCCAGCAAATATACAGGCTATATCAGTGGCTGTCATATTTGGGCAAAGAAATGTAAATAGGGGGAGATTGGTTGAATAATGGTTATGCAAAATAGGGGAAGATGCCTCTAAATGAAGCTGCAGAAATTCTAGCAGCAGCAACAACAATAGATTATAATGATGCAGATTTGGAGAAGGATCATCAACAACAACAACAGTTTTTCTTGATCCATATTTAGGGGGAGATTGTTTTTAATTGTATTTTACTTGTATTTTATCTGTTTTTATGTAAATAGTGTCCTCACCCAAATAGGGGGAGATTGTTGGAACCCCAGTTAGGATTTGGGTAAGGAACACTATTAGGAATATTAGATTGACCCACCATGTATAGTCATGGGTCATAGGATTAGTTCCAGGACAGGTCATTGAAAGGACTCTCCAGCATTGCAGAAAAGAAGTGAAAGAAATGTAGTTTAGACAAAGTCAAAACATCAGATCGACGATCGTCAAACGCAGTTCGACGAATGGCGATCTCCGGTCGACGAATGCAGGCAAGATATTCAGCTCGACGAACACAGAAACTGAGCTAGATGAACTGCGAGCTCCGGTCGACGAATGCAGGCAAGATATTCAGCTCGACGATTCCAGCTGAGTTCGACGAATGTCGAACTCAGGTCGACGATTCATGAACTCGATGAAAGTTCAGTTCGACGATTTCTGAGGAATCAGTAACAGTTGGCAGAATTAATTGGGGATTAATTGCAGTAAACATTCTCAGTGAAAATAGCCGTTCAAACGGACATTTACAGAGGAATTAAGTGAGGATCAATTTCCAGAGCATCTTCACTCTCGGGAATGTTTTCTTCCGCCATCAAGGTTAAGGATTTCAAATATAGAAGAAGGATACAGAACAATACAGAAGTAGAAGATAGAACACAACAGACACACAACAAGGCAGACAGAGAAAAAAAAAGGAACTCATTCTTGGCCCAGAGAGAAACTGATCAAGAAGAAGGAGAAGAAGAACATCCATTCATATCTAAAGTCTTCTTCTTCATCATCACTGCAGGACAACTTCAAGGACAACAAATCTCTATCTGTCAGAAGTTCCTGAAAAGTTCTTTTGTCCAGGCCTGAAGATTGAAGGCCTATCACCCTGAAGCAGTGCTCCAGCTTTCCTGATACATTCAAGATCTCAGGGGGAGCAAAAGCTGCTACCATCAATATCCACATAATCTTCTCTCTAATTGTTGACAGAGAAGACTTCCATCTCTCTTTTCCACCTCCTGTATAAATGGTTGTCATCTCCCTTCAAAAGTCCTGGTTGCAAGTCCCCTTCCAAAAGACTTGAGGGTTTGGTTTTTGGGGACCTGATCAAAACCCATTGGTGGCAGTCACCTGATCAAAACCTGAGTGGATTCCTACCAGGGTGGTAGAAGAGTGGACTACCCAGATTTGGGGATCCACTATAAAATCCTTGTGTCTTCTGGTTGCTTGCTCTTCTTTCATTATTTTTATGCTGTGATATTTATTACTCTAATTAGTTTAGTTAAGATCTGTACCTTTCAGTGTTACAATTTGGTATCAGACTACGGTGTCGGTCTTTCATAGGAGAATTTGTCAACGAATTCTTTTTTGGGTTTGGTGAGCACAGGCATGTGCGTCATCATTATAATATAAAAAGAACCCATGAATGTCCACTTAGGAATGAAAATACGCATGTTTCAGGAACCTGCGTGTTCCTATGGTTGTTTTTTACAATTTTGTTTGGTCACTTATTGGTGTGTCCTGCAATAATAGGTGACCAGGAGTGTTGCTGGACAGTCAGAACGTCTGAACTCTGCGAAAAGCAGTGCACCTAATGATGCGCCTGCAACCCCTTCTTTGACAGAGACGATAAGACTTGTAGCTGAGGCGGTGTTTGTGATGATAAACTCCCAGCCAGGGAGGCAATCACAACCTCCTGCCCCTATTGTGGAGCAGGTGTCGCTTCATGCGGCAGAGCCTGGAGTGGTGGAAAGAGTGGCTGTAGAACCTTTGGCGCCGAGAAGAGCGACAGAAAGGTAGCACAAACTTATGATGAGCTTCAATCCTCTAGTATTTACGGGGACTGGAACCCCAACCCAGGCTGAGGATTGGCTCTCTCGTGTTAAGAGAGTCATGACAACGACTGAAAGTGAGGAATGGCAGAAGTCAACCATAGCCGCTTTCCAGTTGTATGGTGTGGCACGACTATGGTGGGAAGAGCTGGAGCTGCACCTCTTGGTTGGAGGAAAACTCACCGATGTTTCGATGGACGAGTTCTCGAGGTTATTCCTGTCTAGATACCTTCCCTCGGTGCAGAGGATCGACATGGAGAATTAGTTCCAGAGACTAATGCATGTAGATAGTAGCGTTGATGAGTATTTGTACGAGTTCACAAGATTGGGTTGTTATGCTAGCATTACTTTCGTTGATGAGGAGCGTAAGACCAACTGGTTCTATGAGGGTCTGCGTGATGACTTAAGGATACTGCTCTCTGTGTCGATGACGCAGGGTTTCCTAACTCTGGTCAATAACGCCTGATCTCTGGAGAAAAATATGAGGAGAGTTCAGGAGAAGAATGACTCAAGCTCGAAGAAGTCGGAATTCAAGGTTCTGAGCTCGTCAAAGACTGGTTTTCGTAAGTTGAACAAGAAGGTTCAGACTTCAGGTCCAACCACACCTTTGTGTACTCCTGGAGTTACTACAGTGCAAGGCCCGATTACTTGCTATAATTGTGGCAAACAGGGACACTATGCCCGAGACTGTTGGAGTGGGCGCCCGAAGTCAGAGAAGAAGCCCGAAGCAACTTATGCGGAGAAGGGAAAGGCAGTGGAGTCAATTACATCCCATCATCCTAGAGTTTACAACCTTGGTCAACAGGAGGCCATAAAACAAGATGATGTGGTGATAGGTATGGGCTAATTGATAACATGTTTAACTTTATATACTTGTTGCCCTTTTGCATGTTAGCTTATGTCTTGTTGTGCTAGGCTTTGTTCTGATCTATAATTTTCCGACAAGAGCACCGTTCGATACGGGAGCTTCACACTCCTTTTTGTCCGAGAAATTTTTATCACGCATCGGAGTGCCTTCTTCGATGGCAATTGAAAAATTAGACGTGATGCTGCCTAATGGGTGTTCTATGCGTGCGAATAGAGTTTGTTGCGTAAAGGTATGATTTGGGAGTCAAGAGTTTGACTTGCAAGCGTCGCTACTATGGATAGTCGAGTTTGATGTAATCTTTGGCATAGACTGGCTCTTGGACCAGCGTGCGTACATTGATTGCAACCGCAAGGTGGTCAGACTGGGCATGGATACAGAGCTTGAGACGACATTCTCTAGCTTAAAGGGACTGAGACAGACTTTGATGTCTGATATCTAGGTGTTTAAGGCATTTCATAGTGGTGCATATCTATTTTTCACTTTAGTGGAGGCTTTGAAGCCCAAGCCAGGTCTGGATAGTATCTCGGTCGTATCGGAGTTTCCTGATGTTTTTTCCTGAAAATCTCCACTGAGCCCCACATTAGTATGAGATTGACTTCACCATCGATCTAATGCCGGGTGCCAAGCCTGTGTCACGCTCCCCGTACCGCTTAGCGCCCAAGGAGATGAGGGAATTGAAGGTACAACTGTAAAAGCTGTTAGATCAAGGGTACATGCGTCCAAGCTCTTTGACTTGGAGCACGCCAATCCTTTTTGTTAAGAAGGATGGAAGCTTACGTCTGTGTATTGGTTACCGAGAGTTGAATAAGATGACGGAGAAGAATAGATATCTAATCCCGAGGATTGATGATCTATTCGATCAGCTGGTCGGGTCGACTATGTAGTCAAAGCTGGATTTGAAATCCGGGTACTATCACCTGAGAATAAGGGAAAGTGACATTCCCAAGACGGCTTTCAGCACATGTTATGGGCATTATGAATTCACTATCATGTCGTTTGGGCTGACGAATGCGCCATCTGTGTTTATGGATTTAATGAACAGAACGTTCAGAGAATATTTGGACTGGTTCATGATAGTCTTCATCGATGACATACTGGTTTACTCACAATGTGAGGATGATCATTTCAAGCATCTTCATACTGTTTTGGAGACCCTTAGGAGGAAACGATTGTATGCCAAATTCTCCAAATGTGAGTTTTGGCTGTCCTCGGTAGCATTCCTTGGTCACGTGGTTAGTGGTGAGGGAATTACAGTAGATCCGGTGAAGGTAGCTGCGATAAGGAGTGGCCTGTGATGTCTACTATGTCGAAAGTCTGGAGTTTTTTGGGGCTTGTCGGTGATTGATTTCACCAAGCCCCCGACAACAACGCCAAAAACTTGATGGTTAAAACTCCAAAAAATGGTGGATTAAGACATGCGGCGCCATGAGCGGATTTATTTAGAAAAGCGGGTGATTTTATTTATGAAGATGGGGCGCGCGGATTTATTATTTGGATATAAAAAGGGTGAAATCGAGTTTTAACGAAAGGAGGCAAGTGCACCTATCGCGTGTAGTACATGATATTCTGGTGAGGAATATCGGGGTCGTATTATTCTCAGGGACGGGTTGATTATTTCTAATATTCCCTAGAGGGCACTATTATTTTACCGAAAATAACATGTCGGGTTATTCTTTATATAAAAAAAGAGAAAATAGAAACAAGCGCGGATGAAGAAATAGTGCATCGGTATCAAATTGAATTTGAACTAAAATAACTTTTAATAAAAAGAGATCCTAAATTTCAAATTAATTAAGGCAGAAACTTGACCGTGGAGGTTCCACAAAAATGAGCTCACCTATCTCTAGGACTATCGCTCTCCTGAACATTAAGACTATTCGACCGGGCTCTTGTCCGACGAAGGATTCCTCTTAATGCTCGCATTATGTTAAGAACCCAGCTATTGGGTGGGTTATAACCCAATCCGGTAGAGTTGCGAGCCTCCTCTCTCGAGGGTTAGTGCGAAACTGCCTTTACCCAGGGGTGATCGGTCCATACGCACGACCTATCGGCTAGCTAGCGTATGGACTACGGAAATAGAGCCCACACATCGATATGTGATTCTACGCGTTGTAAACCCGGAGCAAGTCTTAAGTAATTTAATTAACAAGAAAAAGAGAACCTTTAATTATTTAAAGCGATTTTATCTATAATAATGCTCTTCGATACAGAGAGCTAAGAACGGTTAGCCACTCATCGGAATGAGGACGACTTGCAAAAAGAGAATTGCAGAATTGAAAAGTACGAGTCCTACTCAAACGAGTAGGTGGGAAATGAAAGCAGTAAAGGAAAGCGATAAAATACAAGTCCTACTCAAGCGAGTAGGCAGGAAATGAAAGCTTTAAAATTGCAAGTCCTACTCAAATGAGTAGGCGGGAAATGAAAGCATTAAAATTGCAAGTCCTACTCAAACGAGTGGGCGGGAAATGACAAGTCCTCCTCAAACGAGTAGGCAGAAAATGAAAGCGGAAAATGACAAGTCCTACTCAAATGATTAGGCAGGAAATGACAAGTCCTACTCAAAGAAGTAGGCGGGAATTTAAAGCGATAAAATCTATCTCATACACGCACACACTCAACATAAAATAAAACACACACTCAATAGAAATAAAACACACACACACACACACACACACACACACACACACACACACACACTACATAAAATAAAAACACACACATACACTCTACATAAATAATAAGAGCGATAAAAAGCTAACTCATACACTCACCCACACAAGCAAAAATGCGAAAACTGAAGTGTTCGAAAAATTAAAATAACTTTATTTCTACCGTTAGAACTTGATAGAAATGCATAAAAAAAGAATAAAAGTTAAAGGAACAAAAGTTTTGAAAATTAAAACCAAAATGAAAGTGTTTGAAAAATAAAAATAACGACTAATCCATTCTTATAACTCTTATAAAAGTGCATAAAAAGTGGAAATTAAGATTAACGGAACGAAAAGTTGACGAAATAAAGAGTAAAAACTAAGTTAGGAAAAAAATAAAAACACTTTTAAAACTCTTTTATAACCTATAAGAATGAATACCAAGTGATTTAAAAAGAAAATAAGCTAAAAATGCTAAGTAAAATGAAGAAGGAAAGGATAACTTTAGCAAGTTACTCTCCTACATGCACACACCCATTTTAAAGAACAAAAAACAAAGAAAAAACAAATTAATATGATTGCTTAAGGAGGGGCACATAGATGCATTCCAAAACAATATAAGGAGACAAAAATCTAAACACTTTATTAAGCTAAAAAGAGTGTTACAAAAACCTAAAAACAAACATAAGAGAGTGAGAGAAAGTTCACTTACATAGCCTTGAAAAGCATCTACACAGCACCGACCCTTTAGCAAAATGGTCAAAAAAAGAGCCGGAGATCATACAACAAACTTCTATTTATAGGAAAAAAATTTCAGCTTACACGCCCTAGGTCATGGGCGTGTAGGGGGGTGTGTTAGTACTGTTGCAGATGTGATCCTGAGAATTAATTGATTTATTGACTTTTGGGGCTGTACACGTGGAAGTCACGGGTATGACCCTGCTGTCACGAGCGTATAGTGGGGGCGTGTCATGGAGGTTTATCTGGGGAAGGCGTCGAGTCATTTGGTCGCCGGCGCTGTCTTGTCTGGGACACGTGGAAGTCACGGGTGTGTCGAATCTTGACACGGGCGTGTCTGAAGCATTGAGTCGTTGGCTGGCGTTGAGTGGTGATGGCGTTGGGTGGTTGGCGTTAAGTGGAGGCTGGATGAATCGAATTTGACACGGGCGTGTTCAGAAATTATCGAACGCAGTTCGACGAATTAGTTCGACAATCGTAGATCGACGACCGTCAAATGCGTGACAGGGGCGTGTCACTGGATGAACACGGGAATGTCGGGCAGTTCGATGAATGTTGAACACCGATCGTTGAGTTGGCGACAACTTCTTTTCGGGATCAAGTAATACGCCCAGGTCACGGGCGTGACCGAGAAGTACTCACCACTATACTACAACAACCAAACAAAACAAAAAAAACCAAACAAAGAACTTTAAAAAATTATTATATTATTATGTATAAACCAAAAAAAAATTGAAATGACGTCGTTTCATAAAAAAATTAAAAAACATAAAAAAAACTAAAAAACTAATACATCTTAAAACTAAAAAACTAAAAATCTAAAAAACTTTTCGTTCTTTTGAAAATACTAAAAAATCTAAAAACTTTTAAAAAATCTAAATAAACTAAAAACAAAAAAATTCTAAAAAACCTAAAAACTAAAGAATAAAAAAATAAAAACAAAAACACTAAAAAAAACCTACTAAAAAGCAAAAAACTTTATATATATATATATATATTTTATTTTAACATTTTTTTCCAAAACCCAAAAAACAACGAAAAAAGAAACCCAAAAATATATTTTTTTAAGAGTCATATATTATTTTTCTCACTTCGGCACGACTCGCATTATTTTAGGTGATAGGAGAACGCATTTCTGTGGCACTCATTTAGCCAAGTCAAGTTAGTAACTCTCTAAATAAGGCGCATATTCGAATAAAACCTCGCGCCACCAAATAAATTTCATATAATGAAATTATTTTTTTCTTTCTTTTTTCTAAATAATGCAGGGTTCCAAATGGACCTCCCCGACCTTGTCTCAGGGAAGTTTCTACCCTCCATCCTTCTTTTTGTAAATCCTATATATTATCTATTTTTGTTCCTCATGTTTATCTTGCAACATTGGGGACAATGTTGGAACTAAGTATGGGAGTGTTTGCGTTGCTCGCATTTTTCTTTTTTTCGCACTTTTATTTTCTGCACCCAATCAAAAATACAAAAAATTACAAAAATTAAAAAATTCAAAAAAAATTTTGAAGTGCTTATTTTTATAATAAAAACCCATAAAAATCATCAAACAAAAATTTCAAAAACATTATAGAACAAAAATTCAAAAAATTTGTTTTTACTTTGTAAATTTTTTTGTAAAAAAAATTTCTCTTTCTCCCCTCTCTTCTTCGTTAATAACATCTCTTTCTCTCTCCTTTCTTATAAATAATTTGATAAAAACTTAAAAAAAATCAAAAAAAAAAATTTCTCTTTCCTCACTCTCTTTTTTGTAAATAATACCTCTTTGTCTCCCCTTTCTTGTAAATAATTTGATAAAAAATAAAAAAAATAAAAAAATTCTCTTTCCCCCTCTCTTCTTTGTAAATAACCCCTCTTTCTTTTCCCTTTCTTGTAAATAACTTGATATAAACTCAAAAAAAAAAAAATTTAGAAAATCCAAAATATATAAAAAAACGACAATA
This sequence comes from Platanthera guangdongensis, assembly GCA_039583875.1. Taxonomy (NCBI): domain Eukaryota; kingdom Viridiplantae; phylum Streptophyta; class Magnoliopsida; order Asparagales; family Orchidaceae; genus Platanthera; species Platanthera guangdongensis. The sequence goes on from CM077157.1 coordinate 108,155,291, forward strand.
ACTCTAAACTTTTTTAAAAAAAGATAATAATCAAAAACACACAAAAAAGAGATAAAAACTCTAAAAATCACAAAAAATTATTTATTATGAAACAAATAAATTGAATGTCTCATTCTTAACCCATTTTCGCTCTCAAAAAATTTTATTGCGAGGTTATTTATAAGCAAAATTTATTAATTCTTTGTTTACTATTCGTTAATTAATTGGAGATCGATAGATTTAGATATCTGGGGTTAAGTTTTAAAGAATTTTGTATGATTTTTTTTTTATTTTAGATAAAAGATTTATTTTCAGCATCACTTCTAATTCTTCTAAATTGTTGCACATTTATTTTGTTAGAAAATAACAATCATAGATTTCAAATTATGTTTACTCCAATCTTTTTTTTTTGAAATATAAGAACGTTCAATTTATAAAGGTTGCTCTCAAAATTTTTTTAATAAATTCTTTCTGAAAAAAAAACCCTATCTCCCCACTTTTTTCATGTCATACTTGGTATGATTTTGATCCTTAAAAGATTTTATGTCAATGAAAATAAGATTTCGTTCCGTAAACATAGACATCCAATATTTTTGAAAGATTATATGTTACGGAGTAAGAGGATAAAATTCATTACTCCTATACATATACATTGGGTTATTATCAAATTGTTCAAACAAATATTATGGAAAATAAGATTTCGTTTTCTTGAACATCCACATTCAAACCAAAAATTCTATTAGAGATTTGAGCGAAAAAATATACCTCACCTCTAAATCAAAGACCTCTTCATAAATCACAACATCCCCCTCCGCCTATTTCAAATGATTCTAGACTTAATTTAAAATTTTTTTGAGAGCATAATTTTTAAATTACATTATTTTCTTTAATTTTTATAAGCTAAAGTTTCTATAATTCCAATCTATTTTTGTTAACCTAACAAATACAATTTTTGCTTTCTATTTGATTATATCGAGAAATTTTTAGCTGAAACTATTCTCTATTTAAATTTTTGTCGTAATTTAGGACTTAACTCTTATTCCCCGGATAATTATTTAGATCTTTCTTTCGATTAATTTAAGCGGTAGTTAAACTTAGGATTTTTTTATTCCTTATAAGTATATCTCTAACTTTTGTTCTAAAATAGCAAAAGCTTAAGTATGAGGTATTTGATAAGTTATAAATATACATATGTACATACATTAATTAAGTCGTTTTAGTTTATTTTTGTCATTTTTAGTTAATTTTCTTTAATAAAATGTTTCTTTTTCGTAAATATTTTCTAACTTAGTTTTATTTTATTTTTCAGAATTTTTTTAAAAAAAGTCAAAAAATTTCAGAAAAATAAATTAAAACTAAGTTAAAAAATATATACGAAAAAGAATCATTTTATTAAAGAAAATTACTAAATATGACAAAAATAAACTAAAATGACTTAATTAACGTACGTAAAAATACGTATATTTACAACTTATCAGCCGACTATTACAGGCGCTTCGTGGAGAACTTCTCGCGGAAAACACTGCCCCTCACTACTCTAACAAGGAAGGATCAGAAGTTTATTTGGTCGCCGGAGTGCGCACAAACGTTCAAAGAACTAAAGTGTCGTCTGACCAAGGCGCATGTCCTATGTTCGCCATGTGGTTCGAAGGGCTTTGAGATCTATAGTGACGCCTCTGGGTATGGTTTAGGCTGTGTTCTACTTCAGCACAGGAAGGTGATAGCCTATGGATTATGTCAGTTGAAGGTGCATGAGAGGAATTAACCGGTCCATGACCTGGAGTTGGCGGCTGTGGTATTCGCTCTTAAGCTTTGGAGGCATTATCTGTATGGGATTAAGGTCGATATCTATTTAGATCACAAGTGCCTGAAGTATCTGATGGATCAGAAGGACCTGAACATGCGACAGCGTAGGTGGATGGAGTTCCTTGGGGATTACACCTACAAGATTTATTATGTTCCTAGGAAGTGGAACATTATGGCAGATGCTTTGAGCCATAAGACCCCTGCACGGGCCAATTGGTTACAGTTGCATGACGAGCGGCTTATTCAGGATCTGGAGGCCTTTGAAATCTCTTGTGTTGACAAGCGCGATAGTGCAAACGCATGTTTGGGTTGGATGAAGGTTCCATACGACCTCGCAGACAGGATTCAGCGTGCCTTGGAGTTGGACGTGAGCTTGAAACGTCACTGGGCGGATATCGTTGATGGGTCTAATGACCAATTCTCTATCGATGATGGATTCTTATGGAAAGGCAGCCGATTGTGCATCCCCAACATGGGGAAGTTGTGAGAAGAATTGATGTATGAGGCACACTTTACGAAATAGTCGATTCACCCCGGGAGCACCAAGATGTGTTCAAGGACATGAAATTATTATGGTGGTCGGGTCTGAAGAGAGACATATCATTGTATGTGGCGAAATGTCAAAGTTGTGCCTTGGTGAAGGCTGAATGCCAAAAGCCTGGCAGATTCCTGAAGTCCTTGCCTATACCTGAGTGGAAATTTGATGACATATCCATGGATTTCATGCACGGTTTACCGAGATCGTACAAGGGGAACGATGTCATTTGGGTTATCATTGATCGTTTAACGAAGGTTTCACACTTAATACCCAATAGGAAGGATGATTCAGTGGAGAAACTGGCGGAACTTTATATGGATAACATAGTCCGTTTGCACAACGTACCTTGGAGCATTGTTAGTGACCAAGATGGTCGATTCACATCTAACGATTGGAGGCTAATTCATCAATTGTTGGGTACCAAGTTGAACTTCAGTACGACTTTTCACCCGCAGATAGATGGTCAGACTGAAAGGGTGAACAGGACGATGGAAGATATGCTTCGTATGTGTGCTTTGGATTTTGGGATAAGGTGGGAGGACAATCTTTTTATGATTGAGTTCGCGTATAATAACAACTACCAAGCCAACATTCAGATGGCGCCTTTTGAGGCTCTGTACGGAAGGTGTCGTACGCCGTTGTCTTGGGTAGAAACGAGAGAATCGAAGCTGTACAAGTGAAGGGACGTTGAAGATGCTACTTCAACGATACAGTTGATTCGAGAACGGCTTCTGATTGCTCAAGATAGGCAGGCCAAGTACTACAATGCCAAGCGTCGAAACGTGGAGTTTGTTGTGGGCGATTGGGTATACCTCAAGATAAAACCATTTAAGGGTGTATCAAGAATTCAACGCTTAAAGAAACTTAGTCTGAGGTATGTTGGGCCTTTTGAGATCTTGGAGCGGATTGGTGAAGCCGCCTATCATTTGGCTCTTTCGGCGGAGTTGAGCGGTTTGCAAGATGTATTTCACATCTCAGTGTCGCGGAAGGCTATTCAAGAGCCTACTCAAGTGGTTGCTGTGAATCAAGTGCTGGTCGGTAGTGGGTTGACGACGAAGGTCAAACCCATTCAGATCGAGGACATAGAGGTTAAGCAACTGCGGCACAAGTCCATTAGAATGGTCAAGCTCCTTTGGGACAACTATGGCAGAGAGGAGCTATCTTGGGAGCGGGAGAAAACTATGAGGGAGGAACTCCCTGAGCTTTTTCTCTAAGGTAACCAGATGAATTGTTTACTCTTTATATTTTTCCCGTAACGTCAAATTTCAGGACGAAATTTCTTTAAGTGGGGGGAGATCTGTATGTAAGACCCCTCCCCCTTACCAAGGAGTTAACCCGGTCTTATGCCCAGAACCGCCGTCTTACGGTGGCACTAACACACGGGTTAGTCGACAACGCAACACGCCGATCCTGCCGACTAGTACGATCAGATATCCTGTTCGGCCAAAAGAGAGCAAGAAGTAAAGTTGTATAAAGCAAACACTAGTCCACAAGTCACAGTACCATCACATAATGAATATGAGTACATCAGTCCATAATGAGATATATGAAAATAGAGAAAAAGGTGCTTATGCTCAGTAAATCATGTCAAATATCTCTTTTATAAATAACAACAAGCGGAAGCTACACTATCCTCAGTGAACTCGTCCCATCTGACGTCGGGCTGCAGTAGTAGTAGTAGGTGGTGGTACCAGCTCCTCACGTCCTGCCATCTCGTCCTGCTGGTGCTCCATCTCCTCGAGCTCCTAAAATGATTGGTCACACTGAACGTTATTCAAAAAGACTAAGTCGTTTCCTCCGCACCTCGCCCCGCAACTCCTAGGCACCGGGCGGGAGGACGAAGCGGAGGACAACAAGGGGTAAAATAAGGGAGCAGGTGATAATGGAACAATACTAACAAGTATAGATACATCAATATCTTTATTCTAGCAGTTATATATATATAGTGCAGGAAAGTAAAAGAACTGAACATGAACAAGTATGTGCAGTAAGTAAATAGTACTGGAAGTAAGCTGAGTAAAGACAGTAAGTAAAATAAACTACTACTACCATCACAGAAGTACCTTAACTTATATGAATGCACATATAAACTTATAAGTTAAGGTTTACAGAAATATAACTTATCATATAAAAGAGCCCATACTAATTTATATGATAAGGATCCATGGTGCGTATGACCTAGTTGTGAATGTATGATGTGCATGCGTTTATGGTTCATGCAAGTGCAACTCACGCACACAACTTTGAGATCACGGAAATTTAGTTCCCACTTTTCGGAGATAGCATCACTCTCTGGTACCACCGTTGTGGCTACGACAACAGTGGAGCGGGCGTCTCCACTCCTATGCGGGTATCACACTACCAGGCCTAGACCTCCCATACGCCTCTGTACACGTTCTAGGTGCACTCTAGAGTCTCTGTGTACTATCTGCTGGCTACCCACCAGTCTTTTTGGTCGAGTATGCGTTTTCGGGGATCGTCCTCCAGACCGCAGCGTAAAACAACCCACTGGCCCCTCAAACCATCACACCTTGCCAAACCCACCATACTAACAACGATGTGACGATTGGCCCAGTACCGCATGACCTGCCATAAGTTTATGCACATGTAAGATATTCCAATCCGAGCCTCCAGCTCGCAGTACCAATCCGTCCCGAATCACTCCAACCCATCACAGGTGAGATTACACATAGTGCTCTTATTCAAAATCCCTCAAATCCATCACGTGTGAGAATGCACAATAGTGCCTTTATTCAGAATCCCTCAAACCCATCACGGGTGAGAATGAACCACAATGTCTTAACCTATTACACTACTCTTGTCTAGTGTTAGTTACACCTAGCAGTTTAGGGTTGATCCCAGGACTGCCCGAGGCATGCCCGATGAAGGGCTCTCAGGGGCACTAGGAACTACGATGGGCTTAATCCCAAAGTTCTCTTTCACAAGGATAATTACCTTTATTGATATCTACCCATGATCCATATTCTGCTCTCATTATTACTATGGAGTGGTCCTAATGACTTAAGATGTTAATAGAAGGGCGGAGGTCTTTTACCAGCCTTTATTTTAATTAATATCCTAGGACTTGTGCTTTATCGCTCGTAACCAAGAAATGACCTATAGTAGACCAACTAGTGTTTATTCTCCCAAAATAATTACCATCTCAATGACTGTTTGTATTCCCCTACGGTCCTAGTAGTATATGCTATCAGAGCTAGACACAACTCATGACCTACTACCACCCATAGAGTGCGACTTCCAATTTCTTGGCCAAAGTGACCCTAACCATTTATCATGGGATGGTATGATATATGATATAGATTATGTGGAGTTTTCACTGTTTTTCTAATTCATATGACCCTAAATTAAATACTTTAATTAAGTGGCCTATGTCACTTTATACAAGAAGTACTTTATCAAATGATTCCCCTGGTCTAATAAATTTTCCTGATGATCATTTAGGCTAATTATGACTGGTTTCCAAGATTTGTAATTCTCCCATTTATATTTCCATTTAATTTTCATTTTAAGTTAAATCCATGAATTGGCCACTTTACCAACGAAGTACATTAAATATGTTTCTAAAAATTCTAGGAAAATTATTGCAGATGTATATTGCTGATATAATACCAAATACAAAAATTCATGATCCTAAACAGTAATTTGGTTTACCAACACTCATATGACAAATATTACAAAAATTTCATTATTTGGATTTTAAATCTATAGAAACATCCAAAAATATTAAGAAAATTATACAAAGTCACAAACACATAATTAAATAACTAGGAAGTTTTCCATAATATTCCTACTGTAATTTCCATCATTTATAAATGATTTCCATAAAGGGGCAAAATTGTAAATTCTACATAATTCCAAAATATAATCATCTAACAATCCCATAAAATTTTCCAGGGGTTAAATATGACTCCCTTGAGTTCTTAACAAAATTTGAGAATTTAACTCATCAATAACCCTATTTTCAAATTTTATTCTAAAATAGCCTAATACTCAAAAATTCCAAATAATGGGATTTTTGATCCCAAAAATCCCATTACTTCTGTTGAAGGTATATTTCACCATAATAATTCTCTGACCAAGATTTCATAGACTTTTCATGTTCTAAATGGGCTAAGTCCCCATTATATAGATTTTTACTAAAGACACCCCAAACCTATATTCATCATACTCATGCAAGTGAGTTTACCCAACATGCAGAAGCCCAAAGGGGCTGAAATTTTTATAATGGACTTAAATTGACCCAAAGGCCATGCCACCAAAATTTGGGGCCATTCAAAGCTATATTACTCCCAATATTCCCTTAATTTAATTATATGTATTTTCAGAAAAACTATAGGAAACTTTCTTGCAAAAATTCTCATATTTTACAGGTCTAAGTTTGACCTAATTAAGCACATACCCAAAAATTTGGGTCAAGTGGACTGCTGGTTTGGCATGGGCATTCAATTAAATTTCTGCCCTAGCTAAGGACCAGTCCTAGTAGATTGGTCCTACAAGAAGATCTACTGTCCCAAATCTGGACTTTATGGTGCCAAATGAAAGATAAGACCTAGGGCTACCAATTTGATTTTAATATCCATCTATGAAAATGCCTCTAAGTAGACTAATCTAAACATGCAAGTTACTGAAATAATGTGACATAATATGTACTGTTCATCATCAAATTAATTTATCAATCATTTGAAATGAAACGGACGGCATCCGTTCATCCCCTACCTCCAACCAACGCTGGGATGAGCCCAACCTAGATCATTCTGATTTCGCATTTCCGGCAACTTGGGCCGGCGCCACCGCCGGCGATTATTGCCACCACCTTTGTTGAGGTGGTGGCTGACGTTTCCCGGCGGTGAGGCTGTCGGAGGTGGCTCCTCCGACGATCCCGAGAAAGAAGAAAAAGCTCGGGATTTTGCTCTCTGCTCACATGGTATCGGGCTCAATTGAGCCCGATGTCACTCCTAATCGATCTAGAAATCTAGTACGGTGAGAGGTGAAGTGAAACGGACCTGGAGTCAGGCTTGGCGGCACGTGCGGTGGCGGTGTTCCATGGCCAACTCTTGCTCTGGTGAACTAGCTCAATCCCTTGATTCTCCAGCAAAAATAGTGCTCCAGATGTCGTTCTCCACTCGCCTGAGCTCACCGAAGATGGTGGTGGGCTTGCTTTTAGCTGGGAGTGGCTGTGGGAGGAGTTGGAGTTAAGGGGGGTGGCCGACCAAGCTTTGGAACTTCCTCCTGGCCACCAGGTGTCCCCAAATCCCTCCACCTTGCAGGAATAATGCTGAGGAGCTCAGCCAGCTGCTTGGGCAGAGAGGAGGGCCACTTCGCCACCATTTCTTCTCTTCCCCATTTATCTCTCCTCTTTCCCTCTAAAAAGTCCAAATTGCCCCCATGCATGCATTCTCTCTCCACTTTCTGAGGGGTAGGGGCAGTCCTTGACCTCTTGGGCTGGTCATGGGTCATGGTTAGTGGGCTTTGCCCATTGGGAATGGGCTTGACCTTCCTTTCTTCTTTTAGGCTTCATGTTGACTTTGTTGACTTTTAGGGTTGACTTGGTCAACTGGGTGAGTAAGCTGACCCCACCTGAAGGTCATGGACCCTATGACACCACCCAACTTGGGATGGGCCATGATGGTGTCGCACTTGGAATATTTGGGTCTTTAGGTGTGGGTTTGACCAAATTATGATTAGGGTTGACTTGGGTCAACTCCAGTCAATTGGTGACCTTGTGATGTGGCTTATGGTTCCCTTAGGTTGGTGTTAGGGTTAGGGATGCAGTGGTCGAACCAATGTGTGGCTAGGACCCCAATTTGGGCTGGTTTGACTTAGACTACCTTGGGCCCTATTGTGGGCCCCATGTGACTAAACCCTAACCCCATGGTTCAAACCTAGCCTAATCCCATGCCCTAACCCAACCTAAGTAGAGGGGTCTAATTGAAAGTGAGATGTTATAAATTCCAATAAACAAAGAAATAATTTCGTCCCCGAAATTCAAGTTCGGGTCTACAAGGTTTCCAAGCATGAAAATTTAAGTACTTTAGCTAATAATTAAAATGTTACCTGATGTAAAGAGCTTTGGGTGCCGCTCTAGCATTAGATCCCTCAGCTCACAGGTGTGCTCCTCCCATCCATGGTTGGACCACAACACCTTCACCAAGGGAACCGTCTTCTTCCGCAGCACTCGGACCGCGGTATCAACGATCCGGAGCGGCTCCGAACGAACTGATCTGTCTGATGCTAGCGGGCCTGCTGTAGTGGTGATATGCTGCTCTGGCCGAAGGAGAGCTCTCCGTAGAGAAGAGACGTGGAAGATGTCGTGCAAGGTTCCCAGCTCTGGTGCTAGCTCCAGCCTATAGGCCAAGGGGCCGATCCGCTCCAGAATCAAATAGGGCCCCATATATCGAGGGCTGAGCTTATCGTGCCTCCGCACCGGAGAAATACCATGCACCGGACGTATCTTCAAGAACACTCTGTCCCCCACTTGGAACTCTACCTTCCGATGTCGTGCATCGTAGTACTTCGCCTGCCTACTCTAGGCCTCTAGCATCCTGTCCCTGATCAATCGTATCTGAGCGTCCGTATCTTCAATGTAGTCTGATCCAAGTGCCCTGGGGTCCTCATCCTGAACCCAATATAGTGGAGTCCGGCACTTCCTCCCGTAAAGAGCCTCATAAGGTGCCATCTCAATGCTCGCCTGGTGACTGTTGTTGTAGGAGAACTCGACCAGAGGCAACAGTCTCTCCCAGGGCCTTCCCGTATCCAGTATACACATTCGCAGCAGATCCTCCATGGTCCTGATGGTCCGCTCTGTCTGACCATTGGTCTGTGGATGGAAAGCGGTGCTAAAAGCAAGCTGAGAACCCAAGTATGCTAGCACCACTCTCCACTCCATAGAAGTGAATCGACCGTCACGGTCTGAGACAATCGTCCTGGGGACCCCGTGGTACCTGACGAACTGCTCCACAAACAACCTCACCAAAACAGTAACTGGGTTGTCATTCCTGATAGGTATAAATCGGGCCACCTTGGTCAGTATGTCGATGATGACCGAAACAGAATCGTGTCCCGAGTGGGAGCGAGGCAATCCATGCACAAAATCTATAGCAATATCCTCAAACTTCCACTCAGGGACCGGCAGTGACTGTAGCAACCCTCCGAGGCTCTTGCATTCAGCTTTTACTCGCTAGCATGTCTCGTAGTATGTAACATAGAAGATGATCTCCCTCTTCATCCCCTACCAATACATGCTCCTTCGCAGATCCGCTGTCATCTTGGTGATACCGGGGTGCATTGAGTACCTAGTGTTGTGTGCTTCCCTGAGTATATCCTCCCGGATACCACCTCCCGCTGGTATATAAACACGACCGCGAAAATGAATGAGGCCATCAAGCAAAGAATAATCACCCGGCCTGCCCCCTTCCAGGGCCCTGAACACCAGCACCAAAGCTGCATCCAACCTCTGATGTACCCTGATGCGCTCTCGTATATTACATTCCACGATCAGGGAGTTCAAATACTCCTGGTAGATCTCTGGCTGGGACTCAGAAACGACTAAAATGTGCATATCTTCCAACATCTGCAACAGCTCCATAGACATCACCCGAGGTTCCGGTACTGAGGTGCTGGCTCTCCTGCTCAAGACATCTGCCACGGTGTTCGCCTTCCCCGGATGATAATGCATGGTGTACTCATAATCGCATAAGAATTCAAGCCACCTCCTTTGGCGCAGGTTCAGGTCTTTCTGCGTATCAACATACTTGAGGTTCTTGTGATCTGAGAAGATATCACAATGAACCCCATATAGATAATGTCTCAAGATCTTTAAAGCAAACACACCGCCCCGAGCTCCAAATCATGTACGGGGTATTTTTGTTCATGCTTCTTCAACTGCCTCGAAGCATAAGCGATGACGTGACCGTGCTGCATCAAGACTGCACCCATCCCCTGATATGTGGCATCAGTATATATATGAAATCCTTCCTTCCCAGATGGAAGTGCAAGGATAGGGGAAGAGGTGAGCATGTCCTTTAACTCCTGAAACGCCGCCTCGCACTTCTCCGTCCATGCAAAAGTTGCTTCCTTCTTCATCAAGGACATGAGGGGGAGTGCTATCCTTGAGAATCCCTCCACGAACTTGCGATAATATCCTGCGAGTCCTAGAAAACTGCGTATATATGATGCTGACTTTGGCCACGGCCAATCTCTAACTGCCTGCACCTTGGCTGGGTCTACGGCCAACCCTGCCACACTGATAGTATGCCCCAGAAATGCCACTTCTTGCAGCCAGAACTGGTACTTGGAGAACTTAGCATACAATTGGTGCTCTCTCAGCTTCCCCAAAACTAAGGCCAAGTGCTGAGTGTGGTCTTCCTGAGTCTGGGAGTAGATCAGTATATCATCGATGAAAACTATAATGAATCTGTCCAAGTAGGGCTCGAAGACACGGTTCATCAAGCTCATGAATGCAGAAGGCACATTTGTGAGCCAGAATGGAATCACCGTGAACTCATACAATCCATAGCGGGAACTAAAAGCTGTCTTCGGAATGTTCTCCTCTTGGATCCGCAGCTGATAGTACCCCGATCTCAAATCTAACTTGGAGAACCAAAAGGCTCCCTAAATCTGATCAAAAAGCTCGTCGATCCGGGGTAGCGGGTATGTATTCCGGACCGTCAACCAGTTTAGCTTTTGGTAGTCGATGCAGAGACGCAGGGAGCCATCCTTCTTTTTGACAAATAACACCGGAGCTCCCCATGGTGATGAGCTCGGTCGGACAAACCCTGACTCTACCAGCTCCTATAGCGGCATCCTGAACTCTGCTAACTCCTTCGGCGCCATCCTGTACGGCGCCCGAGATACAGGTCTAGCTCCTTGCACCGACTGAATACGGAAGTCCGTGTCGCTGGCCGGTGGCAATCCGGGCAATTTCTCTGGAAACACGTCGGAAAAATCCCGAACCACCGGAATATCCACAATAGAAGTCTCTGCTCCCACCATCTCGAAGCAGATAATGTACACTTCCTCTCCTTGCCTGTGGGCTTTGACAGCCTGTACAGATGATAATAAGAGATCAGAGACAAGTTTAATACCTTCGACGATGACATGGGAGTCTCCGTGCCTCAGGGTGATCCTCCTCGATGGGGCATGATTCCAATGTGACCAAGTCATGCCCAGGATCAAGTCGAAATCTGGCATCTTCAGAATCATCGCAGGCGCTTCAAAAGTCTTTCCGCCGATTTCTGCCGCCATATTGCACTTGGCAGATGATAGTAGTACCGATCCATTAGGTAGCCTAACTCTCCTCATCGAGCCTGTGAATCGTTCCACACCGTCCAATCCTTCAACAAAGGCTTCTGATATGAACGAGTGTGAAGCACCTGTATCGAATAGAGTATGAGTGGACTTGCCGCTGATGAAGACTATGCCTGGGGTTGATTGAGTTTCAAATGGGTAGTCATTCTTCATGGTCAAGATTATGTAAAATAGTAATAATAAGAGAACATGTCTTAATTTCATAAGATAAATTATATACCTGTGATGACTTCCTCCGGGTTCCTCGGCTCAGCGAGGTCCAATGCATACATCTGCTCCTGTCCTCTGCCCCGACTAAAAGGTCCTCGACCTCGGCCTCGACCTCGACCCTGCTCTACCGGAGGGGCCACCAGAGGTGGAGGAAGAAGCAGACGGAACCGATGCGGGCACTCAGATCTAATGTGGCCCGGCTGATGGCACTCGAAACGAACTATCGGTCGCTAGCCACGATCATCTTGTCTCATCTGGCCATGTGTCTATGGTGGTGGAGGAGCTGGTGCTGCATGGTGTCCCTGCTCCTTCCTGTAGTTGGGAAAATAACGTCCCCCACCTCTCTTGTGCCTAATGACCCTGCCCCTCTGCGAGCCCCGGCTATTCTCCCCAAAGGACGACCCATCCAGTGATCTCTTTCCTCTATTCTGCACCATCAGCTGGTCTGCCTCCAGCTTCTTGGCCATCTCGATGATCTGAGCTGATGTGCCATGAGAAATGAACAGTAGGGCCTGCCTCAAATCACCTCTAAGGCCCCGGTAGAATCTCTTGGCGTACCTCCTGTCGTCTGAATCGTGTACCCCCGCGAACCTGGCAAGGTGGGAAAACTCCCTCTGGTACTCAATCACCAACCTGGTCCCTTGCTTGAGATTCAAGAACCTCTCTTCTAACTCATCCCGATCTGTGGTGGACACAAAATGGTCCAAGAATACCTCGCTGAACTCCTCCCAAGATATTTCTGTCAGATCCCTATTTGCATAGGTGGAGTCCATCATGGACTTCCACCACCTCTTCGCATGGGTATCCAGTGCAGTAGTCGCCAAATGAACTGTCTCGCTGACAGGGCAGCTGATGCCTGCCAGCATCTCGTGTATAGCCTCGAGACATTCCTCCGTTTTTACTGCATTCTCCGTCCTGTGGTACATGGGCGGGGACAAACTCTTGAACGCACTCAGCCAGTTTAATCCCGGATTCGGCAGCGGTGCCGGAATCTGCTGGGCCCTGAAGGCCTCAAGGATGGCCGTCAAGGTCTGGCCCATCTCTGTATGTAGAAAAGGAGTGGGATCCGGAGGGGGAGGAGCCACATTCTGCGGCACGGCGACCGTGGGAGGCTGCACAAAGGTAAGGTTTATATTAGAATTAGCCTAACTCATTGCTTATGTGAACTGTTTTATGTGACTTTTTCATATGGGCACACCATTGTTTTCGCTGCATAGTTTGTCCGCAAACTAATGCTCGAGCGGGGTTGCCCAGTGCAGTGGACTTGTTCTCTTATGATCGTTTGTTTAAGTGATACCAGTTTGTAAGACCCCTCCCCCTTACCAAGGAGTTAACCCGGTCTCATGCCCAGAACCGCCGTCTTACGGTGGCACTAACACACGGGTTAGTCGACACCGCAACACGCCGATCCTGCCGGCTAGTACGATCATATATCCTGTTCGGCCAAAATAGAGCAAGAAGTAAAGTTGTATAAAAAAACACTAGTCCACAAGTCACAATACCATCACATAATGAATATGAGTACATCAGTCCATAATGAGATATATAAAAATAGAGAAAAAGGGGCTTATGCCCAGTACATCATGTCAAATATCTCTCTCATAAATAACAATAAGCGGAAGCTACACTATCCTCAGTGAACTCGTCCCACCTGACGTCGGGCTGCAGTAATAGTAGTAGGTGGTGGTGGTACCATCTCCTCACGTCCTGCCACCTCGTCCAGCTGGTGCTCCATCTCCTCGAGCTCCTAAAATGATTGGTCACACCGACCATTAGTCAAAAAGACTAAGTCGTTTCCTCCGCACCTCACCCCGCAACTTCTAGGCACCGGGTGGGAGGACGAAGCGGAGGACAACAAGGGGTAGAACAAGGGAGCAGGTGACAATGGAACTATGCTAACAAGTATATATACATCAATATATCTATTCTAGCAGTTCTATATATATAGTGCAGGAAAGTAAAAGAACTGAACATGAACAAGTATGTGCAGTAAGTAAATAGTACTGGAAGTAAGCTGAGTAAACACAGTAAGTAAAATAAACTACTACTACCATCACAGAAGTACCTTAACTTATATGAATGCCCATACAAACTTATAAGTTAAGGTTTCCAGAAATATAACTTATCATATAAAAGAGCTCATACTAATTTATATAATAAGGATCCATGGTGCGTATGACCTAGTTATGAATGTATGATATGCATGTGTTTATGGTTCATGCAAGTGCAACTCATGCACACGACTCTGTGATCACAGACCTTTAGTTCCCACTTTTCAGAGCTAGCATCACTCTCTGGTACCACCGTTGTGGCTACGGCAGCAGTGGAGCGGGTGTTTCCACTCCTAGGCGGGTATCACACTACCAGGCCTAGACCTCCCACACGCCTCTATACATGTCCTAGGTGCACTCTAGAGTATCTGCGTACTATCTGCTGGCTACCCACCAATCTTTTTGGTCGAGTGTGCGTTTTCGGGGATCGTCCTCCAGACCGCAGCGTAAAACAACCCACTGGCCCCTCAAACCATCACACCTCGCCAGAGCCACCGTACTGCCATCGGTGTGACGACTGGCCCAGTACTGCATGACCCACCACAAGTTTATGCACATTCAAGATATTCCAACCCGAGCCTCTAGCACGCAGGACCAATCCGTCCTGAATCCCTCCAACCCATCGCGGGTGAGATTGCACATAGTGCTCTTATTCAAAATCCCTCAAACACATCACGGTTGAGAATGCACAATAGTGCCTTTATTCAGAATCCCTCAAACCCATCATGGGTGAGAATGAACCACAATGTCTTAACCTATTAGACTACTCGTGTCTAGTGTTAGTTACACCTAGCTGTTTAGGGTTGATCCCAGGACTGCCCGAGGCATGCCCGATGAAGGGATCTCAGGGGCACTAGGAACTACGATGGGCTTAATCGCAAAGTTTCCTTTCGCAAGGATATTTACCTTCATTGATTTCTACCCATGATCCATATTCTGCTCTCATTATTACTCTGGAGTCGTCCTAATGACTTAAGATGTTAATAGAAGGGCGGCGGTCTTCTACCGGCCTTTGTTATAATTACTATCCTAGGACTTGCGCTCTATCGCTCGTAACCAAAAAATGACCTATAGTAGACCAACCAAGATTTATTCTCCCAAAATAATTACCATCTCAATAACTGTTCTTATTCCCCTGCGGTCCTAGTAGTATATGCTATTAGAGCTAGACACAACCCATGACCTACTGCCACCCATAGAGTGCGACTTCCAATTTCTTGGCCAAAGTGACCCTAACCATTTATCATGGGATGGTATGATATATGATATTGATTATGTGGAGTTTTCACTATTTTTCTAATTCATATGACCATAAATTAAATCCTTTAATTAAGTGGTCTATGTCACTTTATACAAGAAGTACTTTATCAAATGATTCCCCTGGTCTAATAAATTTTCCTGATGATCATCTAGGCTAATTATGACTGGTTTCCAAGATTTGTAATTCTCCCATTTATATTTCCATTTAAGTTTCATTTTAAGTTAAATCCATGAATTGCCCACTTTACAAATGAAGTATATTAAATATGTTTCTAAAAATTCTAGGAAAATTATTGCAGATGTATATTGCTGAAATAATACCAAATACAAAAATTCATGGTCCTAAACAGTAATTTGGTTTACCAACACTCACATGACAAATATTACAAAAATGCCATTATTTGGATTTTAAAACTATAGATGTATCCAAAAATATTAAGAAAATTACACAAGTTCACAAGCACATAATTAAATCACTAAGAATTTTTCCATAATATTCCTATTGAAATTTCCATCATTTTTAAATAATTTCCGTAAAAGGGCAAAATTATAAATTCTACATAATTCCAAAATATAATCATCTAACAGAACCATAAAATTTTCCATGGGTTAAATATGACTCCCTTGATTTCTTAACAAAATTTGAGAATTTAACTCATCAATAACCCTATTTTCAAATTTTTATTCTAAAATGGCCTAATACTCAAAAATTCCAAATAATGGGATTTTTGATCCCAAGAATCCCATTACAACTTTTGAGGGTATATATTACCCTAATATTCCTCTGACCAAGATTTCATAGACTTTTCATGTTCCAAATGGGCTAAGTCACCATTATATAGATTTTTGCTAAAGGCACCCCAAGCCTATATTCATCATACACATGCAAGTGGGTTTACCCAACATGCAGAGGCCCAAAGGGGCTGAAATTTTTATCATGGACTTAAATTGACCCAAAGGCCATGCCACCAAAATTTGGGTCCATTCAAAGCTATATTACTCCCAATATTCCCTTAATTTAATTATATGTATTTTCACAAACACTATAGGAAAATTTCTTCCAAAAATTCTCATATTTTTACAGGGTCTAAGTTTGACATAATTAAGCACATACCCAAAACTTTGGGTCAAGTGGACTGCTGGTTTGGCATGGGCATTCAATTAAATTTCTGCCCTAGCTAAGGACCAGTCCTAGTAGATTGGTCCTACAGGGAGATCTACTTCCCAAATCTAGACTTTATGGTGGCAAATGAAAGATAAGACCTAGGGCTACCAATTTCATTTTAATATCCATCTCTGAAAATGCCTCTAAGTAAGCTAAATTAAACATGCAAGTTACTGTAATAATGTGACATAATATATACTGTTCATCATCAAATTAATTTATCAATCATTTGAAATGAAACGGACGACATCCGTTCATCCCCTACCTCCAGCCAATGGCTGGGATGAGCCCGACCTGGATAATTCTGATTTCGCATTTCCGGCCACTTGGGCCGGCGCCACCGCCGGCGATTATTGCCCCCACCTTCGTTGAGGTGGTGGCTAACGTTTCCCGGCGGTGAGGCTGCCGGAGGCCGCTCCTCCGACGATCCCGAGCAAGAAGAAAAAGCTCGGGATTTTGCTCTCTGCTCACATGGTATCGGGCTCAATTGAGCCCGATGTCACTCCTAATCGATCTAGAAATCTAGTACGGTGAGAGGTGAAGTGAAACAGACCTGGAGTCGGGCTTGGCGGCGCATGCGGTGGTGGTACTCCATGGCCGACTCTTGCTCTGACGAACTAGCTCAATCCCTTGATTGTCCTGCAAAAATAGTGCTCCAGATGTCGTTCTCCACTTGCCTGAGCTCACTGAAGATGGTGGTGGGCTTGCTTTTAGATGGGAGTGGCTGTGGGAGGAGTTGGAGTTAGGGGGGGGGGGGTGGCCGGCCAAGCTTTGGAACTTCCTCCTGGCCACCATGTGTCCCCAAATCCATCCGCCTTGCAGGAATAATGCCGAGGAGCTCAGCCGGCTGCTTGGGCAGAGAGAAGGAGGGCCACTTGGCCACCATTTCTTCTCTTCCCCATTTCTCTCTCCTCTTTCCCTCTAAAAAGTCCAAATTGCCCCCATGCATGCATTCTCTCTCCATTTTCTGAGGGGTAGGGGTAGTCCTTGACCTCTTGGGTTGGTCATGGGTCATGGTTAGTGGGCTTTGCCCATTGGGAATGGGTTTGACCTTCCTTTCTTCTTTTAGGCTTCATGTTGACTTTATTGACTTTTAGGGTTGACTTGGTCAACTGGGTGAGTGGGCTGACCCCACCTGAAGGTCATGGACCCTATGATACCAACCAACTTGGGTTGGGCCATGGTGGTGTCCCACTTGGAATATTTGGGCCTTTAGGTGTGGGTTTGACCAAATTATGATTAGGTTGACTTGGGTCAACTACAGTCAATTGGTGACCTTGTGATATGGCTTATGGTTCCCTTAGGTTGGTGTTTGGGTTAAGGATGCAGTAGTGGAACCAATGTGTGGCTAGGACCCCAATTTGGGTTGGTTTGACTTAGACTACCTTGGGCCCTATTGCGGGCCCCATGTGACTAAACCCTAACCCCATGGTTCAAACCTAGCCTAAACCCATGCCCTAACCCAACCTAAGTAGAGGGGTCTAATTTAAAGTGGGATGTTACACTGTAACACCCCAAATTCCTTATGACGGGAAATGAATATCTGGCATTATCGCTCGGCGGTATCTAGTTACCGCGCGGCGGTAGCTCCAGGGTTTACGCCGAGAAAGCGTGGAGTTCTCGAGAAAGCATTGAGTTCTCTAGAAAGATATTACCGCGCGGTGGAAAGTTGTTACCACATGATAGTAACATGGGAATTAATCTGTCAGACCTCTTGGGAAATTATCGCCCGACGATAGTGGTACCGCTGGCAATAGCTGGGTCAATTTAATTGTTTTGGTTCTCGGGATCCTATCGCACAGCGGTAGAAGTTAGCGCGCGGCGATAGCATCTGGTGGCGTGTTGTTACCGACGTCCTCTATCGCGCGGTGTTAGCATCTTATCACATGGCAGTAGCCACTCCGAATGATGTGGCCACGTGTCGGCCTGTGATTGGATGGTTTTGGGCAGTTGCTCTCGAAATGAGGTGTTGAATTAAGGTACCGCGCGGCGGCAGCTAGGTACCGCACGACAGTAGCTTAATATATAAGCATGGTTTGGCCAATTTCACTGTATTTTTTTGGAGTTGAGGGTTGGCCTAGATTTCTTGGACGAGAAGCTGTAGTGCCAAAAGAGTGATCTGGCCGTCGTTGGAGTTCCGAAGCTCTGATTTGCAAGACGAGTCCGGATCGGTGGAGGCAAGATCGTTGCAGTCGCGTTCATCCGTTTAGATCTTTGGCATGACATCAAAGAGAGAGCAAAGGGTAATGATTCTCTACTTAGACATGTGAAGTCATCTTCCTTTTCCATAGGAATCCCTTTCCCACGAGTGTGCGGTGAGCGTGAGTTTTCCTTTTGGTAGATATGGTATATCCCCGTAGTTTTTGAATATAAAGTTCAGAATCAAAGTACGAACATAAGTATGGTGTGTGAAGTCTATCTGGACATGTTGGTATAGATTGGTGATGTTTTCATTATGCTTGTATTGGCCAGAGAAGACTCCATGATGTTTGTTTTTTAGGTTCTACGTGGTAGATTGCAGCAGGGAACCTTGGGGACTAACTCCAAGGAGCACCCAAAAAACTAGGCAGAATCGCATTTCTGCCAGATACCGCGTGGCGGTAGTGCTACCACTGGAGGTAGCTTCTTGAGAGCTTTGTTAAGGCCTGTGTTGTGGAGACACCTGGGGCCAGTGATTGTGGCCTGTGTCGTAGAGACCTGGGGCCTGTGATTTGGTGTTGAGAGCTTCAAGAGCCCAGCTTGGTGGCCTGAGAGCCATTTGTATAGCATAACGGGGTTATGTAATGATTGGAGAAATTGGAAATGGGAGTCCGACCAGCATCGTAGTAGATTTTGCCCGGCGATGTGAGCAACGGGAAAGGGCCGAACCTACCCAGTAGCTATGTGGTGCGTCCATGGGTTGTGTTGCATGTTGCAGACATAGTTACGGGTCTTAGGTCTTACGTAGGCCGTAAAGACTACCAAAATGCTCATATTTGTTGTCGTCTAGAGAGTGGTGGTGCATCCTTGGTTTTTGTCCAGAGACCGAAAATGTGCCCTGAGAGCACCAAGTGTGTGGCAGTTCGTGTCTATGCCTGTGGTGAAGTGTGCTTAAATTGCACTTTCATTACTATGTTTGGTCTTGTTAATTCATTGTAGGGTAGGAGCTCCACCGCCCCGAGTAAGGGGCGGGGTCATTATAATTTGGTCAGCTTTAGCTGACCGTTGCCTTGTTTTGGCATCGCTCGGTGGATTGTTCTTGCAGGAATAGGTGAGCCATGTGGCAAGTAGCGGGCTAAGACCCTTGATGCTGTGTTGGCCCTTGAAGGCCAAAGCGAAGTATTTACTTTTACTATTTTCATGTATGACCAGCCTACGTGCCGAAGTATGTAAACACTTTAATTAAAGGCGAATGCTGTATGGTCATAAGTCCAAGACTCCATGTGTATTTGTTCTTTCATTCCTGCTTTGGGCTATAGTGGACATTCATGCTCTGTGATGGGTTCTTCTAACTTATTAAAAATCTTCCGCAAATGCTCTGTGTTAGGTTTTGATATGGTATCACAGTGTTTTGGTATTAATATGTAACTCCGCTGACTGTCCGTGGAATATGGCATGGGGCCCCGACCAGACCTTCTGTTATATCCCATGTGACAGATGGGGATGTTACAACCCTAACCCCGTACTAAGTGACGGATGAGCATGAGGAGCTGCACAAATATTGTAGGGAGGGGTGTTAATTCCATATGCATACGAAAGAACCTGCTCAACCCAACACTCTTTCCCCCCAGTGCCTCAGATAGACCTAGAACCCTTCCCCGGTTTAGGACAAGATGTGGTTTATAGGTTAGCGCGTCTAATGCACAAACACCGACACCCCCGCTATTGTGAGACACATCACATGTGGGCTTGAGCTATCTTTCACATTAAATGGTTACTCGTAATGAGAGTGGAAATTTAGATGTTAATCATGCTACAGTCGGCGGTAGTGTTACCACCTTTCGGTATCCCCATTTATTAGATTTGACGCTTGGCCGAACCTTCACTTTTCTTTTCCATTCTCTCTCTCTCTCTCGCTCAGTTCTTCCGCCAGCGCAACCCCAGATCCAGTTAAAATGCCCTCCTTATCTCCCCTATTTCCATGTATGTTGAGATTAGAGTGTATTTCAAGGAGATTATGTTGTTTTGAGCACGATCCATGGAGGTTTTAACGTGTTTTGAGTTTGATTTGAGGATTTTATTCCTAGATCGAGTTAGATTTTTTTGATCTGAGGTATATGTGATTATATCTCCTTCCTCTCTAGGTTTTATGCAACAAATTTTTGAAAAATGGAATTTTGGGGGAGATCCGATGGAGGGGGACGAAGTCCAGTCCGTCATGCTATCGCAAGGCGGTAGAAGATTACCGCGCCGCGATACCCCCCAAAAATACTTTTTCCTAAATTTTAAAAAATGGATTTTTTGTGTTTTTCAGGCTATGGCTTCTTCTAGCTCCCAGCCACCTCAAAAAAGTTTCTCCAAACGATCCAGAGTACCCGCATCGACATTCCTCGCAGTGGACGTGGTGACTGTGAGTGTGCCGATGGTCGTCGTCATCAATGACCGATACGTTCACATATAGAGCTATTTGGATCATGCTGGAGTAGTTCCTGTAATTTCAACTAGTGACCCATTTTGATAGGTGCTCGTTCGGGAGTTCTATAACAATCTTCGGGATCTAGCACTTACATAGCTGGATGGAGGGGTGCAGACGTGCATCGATACCCAAGTCATAACTATACTATATGAAGATCTGGAGAGGAAGTATGTTTGGTTCCTATGTGGGGAGTGACTCGATATTGCTGAGTCCTTCAGATCTACTCGGGACTGGAGAGAAATGAATGAAGTTCTCCACGGTGTAGAGGGATGTCGAGATCTCATCACATTCGTGGATACTCTCAATCTGAATGCTCGCATTATCCTAGACGTTTTGCTCCACTCACTGATTTCCAAGTTTGGGAACACAAAGAAGATAATGGCCCAGCTCTCTATGGTGACCTACTATATCCTATCAGATAAGTCATTTAGGGTATTAGATTTACTTCTTTCGATGATGCGCTATACGTTTCAGCTTAAATCTCCCAAGTGTTAGTGACTGAACACCCTACCCTTAGGTGGGGTGATTCAGAGTATCTGGATGCGGAAGTACCCGGCCATTTATTGGTCGCAATACCCAACATATAGCTACCCTCAGATCTATAAAGTAGGGGAGATTACGACTTTGTCGCGAGCACGGATCCCTGCTTCACAACCTCTTTTACGCCAGGGATGATCCCTATGGGAGACTAGTTGGGACATCTACGAGATCAGGCAGACTGCTAAGGAGGTGATGGGTGTGAAGAAGCTGTTGAAGAAGATGATGAGTAAGCTCAATATTTCGCTGACTTCTTCAAAAGAGTAGCTCAATTTTTGTGCTTAGCAGTGCTTAGTTTATTAATGTTGTACTGAGACAGGTGGAGCATTATGATATTTATGGTGAACTCTCTCGCCGATAGTGATACTATTGGTGGTATTTATTATGCTTTCACTTTTGCCACTCTCGATTAGCTTCGTGACAGTACACTGTTCTGCATGATATTCATCGTTCTTCTAATTTTTGTGGATAAATTTACTTATTGTGTTAGCTCAAACATATAAATAAACCAATAAAGTAAAAAAAATAACAAGAAAAATAATTAAAATTAGTAAGCATATCGTGAAGTAAGAAATAGTGTAGTTCATTTTGAACTTCACGCAATTTACGGATGCTATTGGATAGGAGATTTAGGTATCCAAGTGAGACCGTGTGAGGTGGTTCTCTTGGGTACCCAAATATTTTGTGATAATCCATGGAGAGATAATGATGGATGTGCCCTTTCAAGTAGAATAGGTGCGTCATTTTTAACGATGGGCCTCCAATCATACTTGGGTTTAATGTTATTTTTATATTGCAAATTTCCATTTAGATTTTACGAGTCCTTATGTGATGATCTTCAGTTGAACAATATTGTGTTAGAGGTTTAGATATATTGAAATTGTTCTCCAAATTAAAATTGTGTTGCTTAACATAAGGACTCATAGTGTAGTGATTTTTTAAAGGAAATTTGTGTTTATTTGTTTTTAAAATGGGAGTGATTTGAGTTTGCACATGAAGATGATTTTTTATGTTTTGGAACTTCATTCACGTGGGCATGACGGTTTCTACTCTCGTTGATTGACTTAGTTATTATGTGACAGTTCATATTCAACATGATTTTGTGTTTATCTTGAAGCTTAGGAGTTGTGTTTTGAGAGTTCTTAATCATAATTTCCTTAAGCATGTTGATTGTTGTAATCAAATATTTATTTTATTTTTGAGATTATGTTTAGCTTTATTGTGAGCGATTGTATTATTTTTAAAAGTGAAGATTATAAATTCAATATGAGCTTCACACTTACTCCTGAATTCATCAAATGTCTCATTCATCTCTATAATTTCAATTTTCTAATCATTGCATTTAGCACAATCCCTTTTTAAAGATGAGTTTTCTAGACAAAATTTCTCATTTTGTTCTTTTGCAAACATAAACTTTTTTCAAGAACCTTATATTTTTTCTTTTAATTCATTACAATCTATACAATGTGTAGAATTGTTATCTAAAGAGCATGCATGAGAACTAGGCACGACAATGGTAGATTCTACATTGACATTTTCTTTTAAAAAGTTATTTTCTAAACGTAATTTTGAATTCATATTTTTCAATTTCTTAATTCTACGTTTAGCCGTATCTAGCACATGCAATGGAGAAATAGAATTAGATATAAGAAGGAATTTTGATTTTCTTACAGTGATCTTGGATGAGGCAAGATTGGAGCATAGAGTTTCTTTGACTTCTTCATGTGTTTTCTCTTCCATAGTTGAGATTTCATCTTCCATTTTCCTTGATGTGAATGTCATGTATTCCTCCAAGAGCAAGTCTCCATTTGGTTCTTCACTTGGATCCATCAGAAATTACTCGAATTCATTATCTGTAGAAGGAGAACTATAAGTAAACTCAAGAAATTTCCATATATCAAAAGCAGTAGGAAGCGTGTAGATGAGTTTGAAAATTTCTTGACCAAGCACGCAAAATAAATTATTCATTAATTTAGCATTTAAACATATTTCATGTTTATTTAATATGCTTGGGGGCTTCTTATTTGTAATATTCCAAACTTCTATGTCTAATGATTTAAGAAATTGTTTCATCACTATTTTCCACCCTTCATAATTTTTACCTATAAATAATGGTGGTGCTAGTGATTTTTCAGTGTACAAATTTCTATCCTCATTAGTCGATTCAAGAATAGGGTTGACCATTATTCCCAGTGGTGAAACCATTCTGGAATAACCTGCTCTGATACCAGTTGTTGGATCTAGTGACCAACCTTAGAGAGGGGGAGGGGGTGAATAAGGTTTGTAGATTAATTTTAAAATTAAAATTAGTTTTATCCAGGATAACTGGTTCTGGATGCTACCGTGGAGTGCTAGCTTGCTAGCGCGCGACGGTATGTCACAAAACTCATTTTCTTCAATAAACTTTGCCTTGGAGACACACACCCTTCAGAGATCTACCAGCATACAACCACAAAATTATATAAGCAAAAGTCTTTGTTTCGAGAGTATCTAAACACATAGAGGGGTGAATAGGTTTTTAAGTATTTTGTGAGTATCTTTGTGTTTGGTGAGTTGACTGATTTACTTTATGTTAGCTTTCAAGAATTGACACCACCACACCGGTATTTATAGTGGTTCCCCAAGGTATGAGTACATACACTTTTCCTCCCACCTTTCTTACAACGTGTTAGAAAAGGCAATCTCAACCAAGACTCGGTTCAATGTGCTTACAATATAGATCCCTCAGGATCTCTCAGAATCCTCCAAATCCTACCTCAGGACCAAGGCCCTACACTCAGAGATAAAATCTCCTACAGCTTAGTGATCATTCTGATCATCTACCTCAGACTTAATCCAAAGTCTTACACTCAGGCTAGGAGGATAGCCTTACACTCAGATCCACCATAGGATCCTACCTCAGAGAATAAATCCCCTACCTCAGGCACACAGGCCCTACCTCAGGCACACAGAAGGATCCTGCAACTCAACTTTTATATTTCAGGCATACAACTCAGATCAAGAATGATCCAATAGAAAGATTGAGTTTGTTGTTGATGGCTTGCTCTAGACAAAGAGTTCTATGAGCCTTTTATCTATACTGAGTGAGCTCAGCCCAACTTCTTCAAAGCACCAAAGAAGTAGATTTTCAGGTTGGTTCAGCTTGTGTTGGGAAGAATCTCAGAAACTGGAGCTTCTGAACTAGCTGATGAAGACAAATTGATATTGCTGTGCTTTATTTCTTCAATCAGCCAACCTAGTCCGAAGTCTTTAGACTTGTTGTTGAACACCAGTTACAAAGCTCTTCTGCTTTTTTTTTTCTGGAATAAGATGATCCAGAAATATTTTTCTCCAAAATTCAAAAAGCCCTCTTTTAATTTCTCGGTACTCTCCCTTTATTTCTTGTAAATTCAACAGCTCTATGCCCAGTGTGGACCCTTGGAATGGGCAACTGCAACACAACTTTTACATTAACTGTTGTACTAAAGACAAGCGGCTCCTTTTGTCTTCTAGCATGCAAAACCCGTGATATTTGAATTTCTGTTGACGTCAGCATGACTCAGCTCCCATGGACTTAGCAAATTCCAGACAATCTATACATACATTGAGTGAAGCCTTGTCACTCAACGTAAAAACACTTGGCAGAATTCTTCATCTCCAGGCATTGAGTGAACCTTTATCACTCAACGCATATGGACATTTATAGTCCAACTGTATAGGCGTTGAGTGAGCCTTCATCACTCAATGCTTCTACACTTAGTTGAATTTTCTCTTTATCAAGGAGTTGAATGCAGCTTCTTCACTCAATGCTTTCTGCCTTTCCCAGGCTTCTTGATGAGTTGTTGAGTGGCCTGTCTTCACTTAATGCTTCTGTCCTTAGACATAATTTTTGTTGAGCAGGGGTTGAGTGAACTGTCTTCACTCAAGCTTCTGAACTTAGCAAGACTTCTTATCTGCACCACTGAGGCTTTGACTGCTTGAGCTTCTATCAATGCTTTTAGCCTATTGACTTTGAGTGAACTGCCTTCACTCAACGCTTCTGGACATAGCCAGATTTCTTGTCTGACAGCATCATGTCTTGAGTCCAACTGCCATTGTGACTCAGATTATCTGTCAAATCAGTGCATTAGAGAACAGCCTATATACATTGAACTTAGAGCAAGCATCAAATACATTCATGTGTATATCATTGACTTGTGAGCCTTCTTCAAATCTAGGACATTATGATCAATGGACCTAATAATCACCTCTTATTTGAAGAAGTCAGAACCCTAGTAAATGATATACAATACCATATACAGTAGATAAATCATCACAGTAGATAAGAGCAATAATTTATACACACATAAAAATATGATTGTCATTTAAAGGAAAAAAGTCATAAATAGACAATGTGCATAAAACAAAATGATCACATTCCTATAGCCCTTAAGGAAAACTAAAAACAAGTAATGTTTTTGGTTCCTTGATCACAATCCCCCTGTTGGATTTCTTGGCAGCCTTTTCTTGATCTTCATTCCTCTTCTCTCTTTTCTCTCAAAATAGCTATATGGCTTAGAAAAGTACTTGTTGTGCTCAACAGCATCTGGTGGCAAAGCACCTGACTTTTTATCTCTTTTGAATTTCCTCCTAACCTCTTCATTTATTTCTAACTTGGCCCATTCTAGAGTGCTATAAATCTTTCCCCTGTCAATTTTATTATCTTTTATCTGATCCCAGGCAGACAAGATGATGGTCCTTGATTGAGGACTCCATTTCTCAAAGTCTGGTCTGGTCTCCATCTCTTCTCTGTATCTTTTCTTGCTGAGTCTGACCTCTTTTTATTCTTCAGCAACAGACTTGCCTCTTGCTCTGGCTATTTGGTCAATAGTGGGGCTGAATGTAGGAATTAAAGCAGCAGTAGAAGTTTTAGCCAACTGAGCACCTCCTTGATCATCCTATTTTCACCACACTGTTCATCATACTGACCTTCTGGAATAGCGACAGGAATATTTTCATCATATGAATACTGCTCAAGCCCCAATAAACCACTGATGACTTTGGTGACCCAGACAACATTCTCAGTATTTTCCTTGATCATTACCTTCTCTCCCTTTATGACTTCTTCAGATACAATTATAGTCAGGGAGTTCTTGGCTATAGAGTGTCTTTCATCCAGAAAATTTACTCCTTTAGTGACATGATTCTTGACCTCTAACATGTGATCATCAAGAACCTATGCACATGCATTCATTCTCCTTTCTAATATAGTCTTGTGGGCTTCCATCGGATTTTTCTGCACATTGTGAACCATTTCCATATTGTTGGAGGTTATGTTCTGATTCACCAAAATATCATGCTGAGTTTGGCTAATTTCCGTCAGCTTGCCTTCAGTGAGTTACAGCAAGATCATCCCTCATGAAGAATTCTACTGTGTTATCTTTCAGCAGGTTGACTTCAAACCTGATGGACTTGATTTCAGTAGAAAGATTCTGCCTTACTTGATGGAATTATCAAAGTAGTGCTCCAACTGCCTTCTTTGATCATCAAGCAGACCCTTCAGTTGAGCTAGGAAAGTAGGTGACATGTGTTCATCTTGATGATATGTACCTTGTTAACAGATATCCACATCTCTTTCCCTGGCAACTATTCTTTCTTCTGAGTCAGACATCATATACTCAGATGAATAAGCATCATCATTTGCATCTACAACAACTATACCCTTTTCAAACTAAGATAAGTTTATGTTATATACTCTCTCTAGGGTATGGAGTTCAGAGTGAATATCCCCCTCAGCCTCAGTATTGTCCATAGGGACATTTTGTTCTTTTATGATAATGTTGTGCCTATCTTCTTCCACCTTTGCAGGAGCTTGTTCATCCTCAATAGGAGTATTAGTGACCTGCCACACTGGCTCATCAGAAATATGATCAATTCTGTCATGTAGATTCTCTAGAAAAGAGTCAAGCTTGTCCTACATATCAGACTGAACTTGCTTCCCCTCAACAAGAGCATCTATCTTATTAATCTCCCCCTTAATATTGGCATAAATGTTTTTCACTACCTGCCTAGTCATAATTTCTAAGGCTTCAGCTGGAATTTTTTCAGACTGAGATCCACCCAGTTGATTTGTTGTTGCAGGTTCAGAAGAAATTGAAACCTGAGCACTCATGTATCTCCTTGTTTCCTTAGAGGATTCAGTCAGTTGAGGATCATGTGGCTCCTCCTTACTACTTTTAGAAGAACTGCTTTATGTGCTCTCTGTAGTGACAAGTACTGCTTTTTTCTTGTCCTCCTTTATTGGTATATGTGGTAGCAGTACTCTATCTCATCTGTCAAACATCTTGGAATCCATCCTCCACATGTGATGGATTTTAGTTCCTAGCCTCACATTAAGGATCCATAGAACAACTCATGGAGATATAGGGACAAAACTTTCCCCATATTTGGTTCAATCATGCATTCCACTATTCTGTCAAAGATTACTTTGGCCCAGTCAGTCCTTTTGGAATGAATGACTCTTATCATGAGTTCAAACATTTTTCTGGAGATTTTATCATGAGACCCTGTCTTGCAGAGTTGTGTCTTCCAAATCACATCAGCTAAAAAATTGCCCTTGAGATTCATCTCCTTTCTTAGCACAGATCCAGTGGTGTGCTTTGAAAGCCCACCCCACTTGAGGGCAGCCTTTATATCATCCAAATAAAGTCCCTCTTCTTCATCTAATGGCGTGAACTTGGGCAGATGCAGATCCTTGCTCAATCGTTTTGGCGTAATCTTGATCTTATGTCCGTCGGTGGATGACTTGATTTTAGTAGAGGAAGAGTCGACAGTAGCATTCGAGCAAAACTCAAGTACTTATCTCTTCCAAAGTAGACTTGGCACTGAAAGACTGTGTTCGAGGTCAGGAACCTGCAATAGATGGAGAAGGAGTTGTACCTCCTCTGGTGCATCCTTGAACCCATGTCTCACTAACTCCGAGCCCTCGAACAGGAAATCCAATTCTCTTGGTGCCATTATTTCTCTGAAATTCCGTAGATTTTTCGAGCTTTCGTTGCAAGGGGTAGAAAGGCGCAAGGGCTGGGAATAGTGTATTTTGTTCTAAGCACACACCCTTCTATTTATAATATCCTCTTATTTGAGAATGTGGAGAGGCATGTACCTGATACGATGAGCACGAGGAGATCAATGGCTGATATTATTCATATTAGTTAGTTGTAAATAAAAATCCCTAGCAGTATGCTTTTAGTGAACAAAACTCACTCGACGCATTCGACACACTCTGTAACACCTCCATCCATCACACTAGAATATAACAGAGGGTCTGGTCGGGGCCCCACGCCTTATTCCATAGACAGTCAGCGGGGTGACATGTTAATATCAAAAACTACACAAATCCTAACTCAGAGCATTCTAGTGAAAGCTTCATGGGTTAATTGAACTCAAGTAACAACACTATCCACTTTATTAACACATAGGAATGTATTATATAATACACAAAAGTTTGAGCCTTAAGGCCTTACAAATGTTTTCCCCAAAAAGAGTGGTTTACAAACTTCGGCACGCAGGCCGACCACACATGAAAAACATTAAAAACTCTTTGCTTGGCCTTCGAGGGATGATAGAGCATCACAGGGTTGCAACCCGCTATTTCCCGCTCGGCTTTCCAGCACCTGCACAGGGACATTCCACCAAACGGTGGCAAATAAGGCAATGGACAGCTTTCAGCTGACCAATTTATATCGACCCTACCCCATTCCCGGGGCAGCCGTATTCCCTCCCTGCAGGCATAACTTTCAAACATAGATATATAACAAGAAGGAACAACTCAAGCACCATTCAATATATCACAAACATCTACATCACTGCCAAACGTTCCGTGCACT
This sequence comes from Platanthera guangdongensis, assembly GCA_039583875.1. NCBI lineage: Eukaryota > Viridiplantae > Streptophyta > Magnoliopsida > Asparagales > Orchidaceae > Platanthera > Platanthera guangdongensis. The sequence goes on from CM077157.1 coordinate 108,184,623, forward strand.
CAGGGCACATTCTCGGTGTACTGGAAATACCGAGCCCCACCACCGTTCAGAAGTCCCGGACTTGACGGTCTACTTTAAGCATTTCTAGTTTTCCTGGCATACAACCTAAAACTCTCATTATGCGCACTAACGAAACCAATTACCTTAGAAATTCGAGTCAGACGGACATAATGCGGGTACAGTTCAGATACAACCCATTGCTCAAATCGTCGGTCGCAACAAGCCACGATGCGGGTCAGCGTCCCCTTGCCAGTTCGACGCACTGGCCTTTCTTTAGCTGGTCTCTTCAAGCTCTCAGCTTTGATTGCCGCCCACCAGGTCCCGTGGACCAGAACCCATAATCGACATGCAATGGCACTCACGACCATAGTTGGGCACCCAGGCTCACAGCACACCTGCTAGTCACATGGTCTCTGCGAGACAGACTGCACAAGTACATTCATATCTGGGAGCTATCGTCGGTGATAGTCACTATCGTTTGGCGTTAATGACAGGATATCCCTTCTATCTCCAGATTCAATCACAACTGGAACATTTTTCCAGAAAACCCTACAACATCCTGCAGTGCTAGAAAACTGGTCTTTCATGCAACATATAGCTCACCAAGAGCTATCGCTAGCAATACTCACTATCGTATGGCGATATCCAACAGTTCTTCAAACCATGGAACTTTTTGTATATTTTCTTGGAGCGCATCTCAAGTACTTCCTGCTGCTCCTATTCACAGGCACACCCCTCTGAGTATATAAACTACACATTTATACTCGGAGTCTTCTCCGACACACAAAATAAAACATCACTAATCTAGACCAACCTGTCCAGATGAGCTTCACACAGCATGCCTATTCAGTAATGCAAATTTCGGATTTAAATGCAAACTAGCCGGGGATATCACATATCAACCATCAAAATTCTCTTAATTCTCCACCTTTTGGTGGGGATTCTAAGCTTATGCAAAAAGGAAGACTTCACTTGTCCAAGAAGGAAGATTGTTACCCTCGTATTTTGTTTCGTAGCCATAAATAAATCTTCTATCCTGATGGAAAGGAGCGCCTTGCTTTCCTCTTCACAGATCTTTCTCCAGCTCTTCATTCCGACCACGAAATCTCCAAAGCTTGCGCAGCATCAGCCTTCTTCTTCCTTAGCTCTTTCTTTCAAGATTTGGATGATAAGGAGGAGAGAGAGTGAGAGAAGAGAAATGATTTCTCTTTTCTCCACTCCTCTACTTAAGTGACTTCGGGATTAAGCCCAGACAAACGATCCTCTTATCAAAATAAGGCAAAGGCAATGATTTCAGCTGACTATTAACTTTAACGATATCATCGCGTGATATCGACTATCGCCTGGCAATAGCGCCTGATAATAACTTCTTAAAAAGAAGTTATTTTAGTTCACTTTCATGAACTTTATGTTCGCTTACATTAAGAAAAATGGTTTTAAATCGAATTAAATGAGATTAAATTTATATTTGGTCTAACGTGTTTAATATTATTATTTTCTTATATTTTTTTACAGAAACACTGGAGAATTCAAAGAGGAGACAAAACAATGCAAAATCCTGAAAAGTTGTTACAACATGCTGGAATCCGAAAATTTAAGATTCAAATTCAAATTTAAGCGCCATTTACAAACTCGATGATGTGGAGCGTTGGTTCATTTTGGCATAGAATAAAATATCAGAATATCATCTTAATAAGGGTGTATTACTACAAGTAAATCTATCATATTCTATTCCAAATATTTCTCCATTAAAGAGCACAATTTAAATAACAGGAAGAATATCTTTTGGATATCTCATTTTTGAACCAAGATGAACAAGCATATATATGAAATTTCGGCCATCATGAAGGGAATCAAATTTTTGGAGAATAGAATTTTTGGGAGGATACATAATCGAATTTTTGGAGAGGAATAATTTCGATTCATCATCAATTTGGAGGAGAAACGGCTGGAGGAGAAAGAAGAAGAAATCCGACGAAGAATTCCTACAGCTTTTGATTTTAATCATTCCTTGTAAGATCTTTTCAATTGCGTGTTGTTTTCTCTCAAGCAAGAACTAATTTTTCTTAGTCTTGTATGATGAGAGTACTATGTATGTTGTGATGATATATTCTTTTAAAATCCTATGAATGTTTGTTAGTTTATCTTTGTTGGTTTATGAGTTTTAATGAAATTTTGGTTTTTCATTAATTTAATGGGCTTCAAGATTTGAGAGAGGAGAGGCATCAGTATTTCGGTGAAAATGTTTTTCCTATGTTGTGAGATTTGAGAGAGGAGTGACGTAGGTTTCTTAAACTAAGTTTTCGTATTTTACTGTGTTTCAAGATTCGAGAGAGGAGAGACGTAAGTGTATTATAAATTCAACATAGCAAGCGAAGGGAGAACGAAATGTCACTTTCATGCTAGCAACATTGATTATTATTATTATTATTATTATTCTACATTTCACCTTAGTCAGAGATGACAACTGAAATGAAGAATATAGTGAATTTCGATATCGAGAGATACAGACTTTCGCTTTAAAATCATTGCAAGATAAACCGATCAAATATTTTGGTAAGCCATTATTCTAAATCATTCATCACAATAAACATGAGAAATCGGAATACAAGACTATTTCTCCATATTGATTAAAAGTTATTTTCGTAAAATAGTATCATTTAATTTTAATAATGTCTTTAAATCGGATGGGCTTCACACAACATGCCTATTCCGTAATGCGAATTTCAGATCTAAATGCAAACTAACCGAGGATATCACGTATCAACCCATCAGAATTCCCTTGATTCTCCACCTTTTTGGTGGGGGATTCCATGCTAATGCAAAAAGGAAGACTTCACTTGTCCAAGAAGGAAGATCGTTACTCTCGTATTTTGTTTTGGAGACATAAATAAATCTTTTATCTGGATGGAAAGGAGCACCTTTCGTTGAGTGCGTTGAGTGTGTTGACTGTTATCGCCAACGATACCCACTGTCGCTCGACGATAGCAGCCCGAGAGCTCTGTTTTTTCTAGATTTTGGGATATTACACACTCGACGCATTTTACGCCTGCTTTTTTAGACTCGGCCCATTCAACGCTTGGACACTTAGTCCATTTCATCTTTGTTATCTTGTAGGAATTAATACAACCTACAATAGAAAATGTATGAAGAGCTACTGAAGTTATAATAAGTTCATCATACCCAATTATAATTTGAAGGAGTTGAACTTGGCTTCATCTAGTGGTTTGGTGAAGATATCATCCACTTACTTGTCAGTTGGGACAAACTCAAGACTCATGTCCTCACATTCCACATACTCTCTAATAACATGATACCTAATCTCTATGGGCTTAGTCCATCTATGAGAGACAGGATTCGTAGCAATAGAGATTACACTAGTAGAATCACAAAACATAGAAGTTCTACTTAGCTTGAGATTGTAGTCCTGGAGCTGATGCTGGATCCACAGTAGCTGTGCACAACAACTACCAGCGTAGATGTAATCTTATTCAGCTGTTGATATTCTAACACTTGTTTGTTTCTCGTTGCTCCAAGATACAAGCCTTCTTCCTAGAAATTAACAGGTGCATGAGGTGTTTTTCCTATCTTCTCTGCAACCTGCAAAGTCTGCATCTGAATACCCAATTAGTCCAAAGTCATTATTCCTAGGGTACCACATACTAAGATCAGGTGTGCCCTTGAGATATCTCAAAATTCTTTTTGCTGCAGAATAATGAGATTCCTTAGGGCTAGCCCGATACCTAGCATAAGCATATGCAACATATATAATGTCTTTCCTACTAATAGTTAGGTAGAGGAGGGAGCCAATTATGTCTCTATACAAGGTTTCATTAATAAGTTTCCCTAACTCATCCTTATTTAATGACACATTTAACCCTGTAGGAGTTTTCATTAAGGAGGCAGTCTCAATTACAAATTTTTAAATCAACTCTCTGATGAACTTAGACTGAGAGATGGATAGATCATCCTCTGATTGTCTTACTTGGAGGCCCAATGTAATACCCCAAAGGAGTAGGAGGTAACAGGCGAAAGTGTCAAGCAGAGATCGGTGAAAGCACCGAGCGGAGCTCGATGAAAGCGCCGAGCGGAGCTCGATGAAAGCGCCGAGCGGAGCTCGACGAAAATGGCTCTGTCATGTGTTATGAACCGTTCGACGAACTCAAGACCGTTCGACGAACTCACTCCCGTTCGACAAATTATCGAAGTAAGATATCACCATAGTGGCGACTCATGCCAGGTGGCTAGTGTGCATCCACTGAGCGGTGGTTGACTTTGTCAGTTCAAACCCGAGCCATTGCTTTATTTTGATGTGAAGAGATCGTATGACTGGGGTAAAACCCAAGGCCACATATGCAGAGTGATGGATTTGAGGAGGTCATTCTTTCTTTTGCTCTCTCTCTCTCTTCCTTGCTTCCCAGTTTTGGAGCAGAGAACTCTAGGCGGAAGCTAGGGTTTGGGTCGAACGTTTTGAAGTTGCTAGAGAAGATCTTGTGGCTGTAATCAAAATCCGAAGCTAGAAACGCGGAGGGGAAAGTGAGGCGATTCTTTCCATCCGTGTCGAAAAGCATTGTCATGGATCCGAAGAAAACTCCAAGGGTAACGATCTTCCTCCTTTTATATGTGAAGTCCTTATTTTGGCATATGCATGGATTTCCCCCACAAAAAAGTGGAATGTTGAGGTATTTCCGTTGGGTTGATTCTTGAAATCCATAATAAGGTTTGCATATAGATCCGGAAATGTGTAGTACGGAATAGACATGTTGTGTGAAGCCCATCTAAACAGGTTGGTCTGGATTGGTGATGTTTTATTTTGCACACCGGAGAAGACTCCGTGTATAAACGAGTATTTTGTGGAGTCGGTGGGTTGTGCCTGTAAAGTGGAGTAACAGGAAGTACTGGAGTGGAGTTCTAGGAATATACCCTCAAAATTCATGTGTTGTATGCTATAAAAATCCAGTGTTTCTGACACTGCAGGTGGCTGCATTGTTTTCTGGATAGTTGTTCCAGTTATGGTTGGGGCTGGGTACAGAAAGAGTGTTCTGTCGCTAACGCCAGGCGATAGTGGTTGTCGCTAGCAATAGCTCCTAGCTAACCTGTGATTGTGAAATCCAGTAATTGGAGGGCAGTGTGGCTATTGTGAGCTATGCGCTCTTAAAGGAAAGTGAGCCGAACGGACAAGGGGAAGCCGACCCATGTCAGTCTAGACATTGAACTGGAGATTTGAGCAACGGGTAAGGGCTGAACTGTATCCGCGTTATGGTTCTCTAACTTGAGTGCCTAAGTTATTTGTTTCATTATGATCATATAATGAGAGTGTTGGGCTGTCCTCCATCAAGACTAAAGTCTCCAGCTGTGGGCCGTGGAGCATGAATGTTCAATATTTACCGTTGGGTCTTGGACCTGAGAACGGTGGTGGGACCTTAGTTTTCTGGTACACCGATAATATGCCCTCAGTGCACGGAGCGTTCGCCGTGAGGTTGATGTTTGTGATATATTGAACTGTGCGTGAGTGCACATTTTATAATATATCTACTTGTGAAAATGGTATGCCTGCAGGGAAGGAATACCACTGCCCTAGGAAAGGGGTAGGGTCGTTATAAATTGGTCAGCTGAATTAAGCCCGTTACTTTCTTTACCACCATTGCGGTGGATTGTCCCCATGCAGGTGATGGAGAGCCTAGCGGGAAATAGTGGGCTAAAGCCCTTGCTGCTGCTATGCTGGCCCTTGAAGGCCGAATGAAGAAAAGTTGTACTGTTTTCATGTGTGGCCGGCATGCGTGCCGATGTATATAAACCACACTTGTGAAAAATAACTGTAAGGCCTTAAGGCCAAACATTTTGTGTATTTTTTATACATTCATGTGAGATATATAAATGTGGTTGTTTATATATAGTGGACATTCATGGCCGATGAGTTCAGTATCAACCCCTAATGTTTCTGCTAGAATGCTCTTATTTACGATGCGTGTACTAGTCTTTGATATTAACCTGTAACCCCACCGCCTGTTTGTGGCATATGGTGTGGGGCCCCAGCCGGACCCTCTATTATATGTCATGTAACGGATGGAGGTGTTATAATTTGGAATTAGCTTGTCTTGGTCTTCCTCCTTCGAATTCGTGGTCGAATTCTTTTGAGGGGTGGCGAACACGTGTACGTGCGACCCGTTATAACATATAAATGAACTCAAGAATGTCCACTAAGGAATGCAAATACACCTATTTGAGGAACCTGCGCATTCCTACAATGTTGTTGTTGCTTTTTTAAGGTCGCTAAAGGGTGTCTTTTACACGTATAGGTGACTCGAAGTGGTGCGGGGCATTCTGAGCCCCAGCGTTCTGATGAGAGTACGACACCAACTGAGGTGCCTGCACCTCCTCCACCTGTGGAGACAGTACGCTTAGTAGCAGAGGCATTGTTTACAATGATCCAGGCACAGCCTACTATGCAGGCGCAGCCTGCGGTGATGCTAGGACAGGTTGGTGTGAGGCACGTACCTGATGCAGTTATTATAAATCCACGTGCAGCTGAACGACAACTGAAGCAGTTTATCAGCTTCGATCCTCCTACGTTCGGAGGGGCAGGAACCCCGACACAGGTAGAGGATTGGCTTCCGCATGTCAAGAGGATTTTGATGGCGATAAGAATAGAGGAGGTATAGAAAGTCACATTAGCCACGTTCCTGTTGGAAGGAGAGGCTTGGCTTTGGTGGGACGAAATGGAGTTGCACCACTTAGCGGGCGGACAACTAATGAAAGTCTCGATAGAGGAGTTTTGACACTATTTTTGGCAAAGCACTTGTCATCGACTCAGCGCATAGCCATGGAAAATGAATGCCATCGTCTAACTCAAGGAGAAAGTAGTGTTGATACCTACTTACATGAGTTTAGGAGGTTGGGACGTTATGCGGGATCTATCTTTGCTGACGAAGAGCGTAAAATCAATAGGTTCTACGAAGGGTTGCTGCATGAGAATAGATTCCTGCTCTCGAGTTCGGTGAACCAGGGGTTTCAAGCGTTGGTTGATATGGCACGTGCATTGGAGAAATATATGAAGTGGGTATAGGGCAAGAGTGACTTGGTTGTGACAAAACCTGAGTTCAAAGTGCCGCACCCGGGAAAATCGAACTACCGAAGGAAATGGGGTAAGAGATCCAAGTCTTCTACACAGGCTCCCTCTACTGTTGCGCCTGGAGCAACTTCTAGGCAAGACCCTTGTGCCTGTTATACTTGTGGTAAGGTGGGTCATCTAGCCCGTGAATGTCGGGTTGGTTCGCCAAAGGGTGAGAAGAAGACAGGAGCATCATATGCTGAAAAGGGAAAGGCAATGGTGGAGTCCATTGCTTCCCAGGAGCAGCCCCGAGTGTATAATTTTGGCCAACAGGAGGCCATAAAGCAATGTGATGTTGTCACATGTACTAGTTAAGATACTTTGTTATTGCTTTTGATACTTCATACCTTGTGTGAAGATTGTGTATGATGTGTTTATCTTAGGCTTTGTCCTGATTCGGGACTATCCGGCGAGAGCACTGTATGATACGGGTGCTTCACATTCGTTTCTATCTAGGGACTTCGTGTCACGGATTGTAGTGTCGATTCAGATGATGGCAAGTATTGTGATCATGTTATTACCAAACGGATGTGTGATGCATGTGAATAGGACTTGCTCTGTGGAGGTATGAATATGAAGTTGGGATTTCATATTGGAAGCATCTGTGATGCCGATATCGGAATTTGATGTGATCTTTGGAATGGACTGGCTCTTGGAGCAACATGCCTTTATCGATTGCAATTCAAAGGAGATCACACTAGGAAAGAATACCGAGCTAGAGACAAAATTCGCTGGTATTCGAGGATCGAGCAATTTGTTGATGTCTGCTCTCCAAGTCATCAAAGCTGTTCGAAAGGGAACAGAGTTATTCTTCACGCTTGCACAGGGTTTTGAGCCAAAAGCCAGTATGAGTGATGTTCCAATTGTTTCGGAGTATGCTAATGTGTTTTCGAAGGAGCTTCAGGGGTTACCACCCCAGCAAGAGATTTACTTCTCTATTGAGTTGGTGCCAGGTACAAAATACATGTCCCGCTCTCCATATCGTGTAGCGCCAAAGGAAATGGCGGAACTGAAAGTTCAACAGAAGAATTGCTGGAACACGGTTATATACGCCCAAGTATGTCACCATGGAGCGCACCTATTCTTTTTGTGAAAAAGAAGGATGGTAGTCTGCGTTTGTGCATCGATTATCGAAAATTGAATAAGCTGACGGAGAAGAACAAGTATCTGATACCTCGAATTGTTGACTTATTTGATCAGCTAGTGGGATCAACCGTCTATTCTAAACTGGACTTAAAGTCTAGTTACTAGTAGTTGAGGATTCGGGATGATGACATTCCCAAGATAGTGTTTGGCATACGCTATGGTCATTATGAGTTCACGGTAATGCCATTTGGGCTAACAAATGTATCATCGGTGTTCATGGACCTCATGCACCGAACATTTTGCGAGTACTTGGACTTATTTGTAATCGTCTTTATTGACAACATTCTAGTGTACTCTCAGTCAGAAGAATATCATGTGAACCTTTTACGGATGGTGTTGCATACCCGGAGGAGGAACAAGCTCTACGCCAAGTTCTCAAAGTGTGAATTCTAGCTGTCGTCAGTGGCTTTTCTTGGCCATGTGGTCAGTGGAGAGGGCATTACAGTGGATCTATTAAAGATAAGAGCCATACGGGAGTGGCCAGTGTTGTCTTCTGTGGCCAAAGTTAGGAGTTTCCTTGGACTGGCAGGCTACTACAGACATTTCGTAGAAAACTTCTCACGGATCGCTTTGCCTCTTACCACACTAATGGGGAAGGATCAGAAGTTCATTTGGACTCTAGAGTGCGCACGAGCTTTTGAAGAGCTGAAGAGTCGCTTGACCACAACGTCAATCGTGACGTCGCCATATGGTTCGGACGGCTTTGAAATCTACAGTGATGCATCAGGGAGCGGCTTGGGATGCGTTATTCTTTAGTTTGGAAAGGTGATTGCTTATGGCTCACAGCAGTTGAAAGTGCATGAGCGGAACTATCCCATCCATGACTTGGGGTTGGAGGCGGTGATTTTTACACTTAAACTGTGGCGTCATTATTTATATGGCGTGAAGGTGGATATATTCAAAAACCATAAGAGCCTAAAGTATTTATTGGATCAGAAGGATCTCAACATGCGACAACGTAGGTGGATGGAGTTCCTCGGGGATTACACCTTCCAGATTTATTATACTATAGGAAAGGGAAAAGTCATCGCAGATGCCTTGAGTCATAGAACTCCGGCAAGGGCAACTTGGTTGCAGATGCATGATGAGCGTCTGATCTAGGAGTTGGAAGCTTTAGAGATCTCTTGTGTTGACAAGATTTCCACAGCAAATGCATGTTTGAGCTGGACGGAGGTACAGTATGACCTTTCGGACAGAGTTCGGCGAGCAACGGAACTTGATGAAATTTTACAACGCTATGCAGTGGATAGGTCAAATGGCCAATTCTCTTGGGATGATGGCCTTTTGCAAAAAGATGGTCATTTGTGCGTCCCGATTATGGGTAAGATAACAGAAGAATTGATGTATGAAGCTCACTTCACGAAGTATTTAATTCACCCAGGGAGAACAAAAATGTACAAAGACATGAATAAGCTGTTATGGTGGCCGGGTATGAAGAAAGACATAGCCCATTACGTGGCTAAATGTCATAACTGTGCCTTAGTGAAAGCAGAATGTCAGAAGCCTGGAGGTTTCCTAAAGTCTCTACCTATTCCAGAATGGAAGTTTGATGATATTTCGATGGATTTCGTGCACGGTTTGCCGAGATCGCAATGCGGGAACAATTCTGTTTGGGTGATCGTAGACCGGTTGATTAAAGTGGCTCACTTCATTCCGAACAAGAGGGACGATTCAGTGAAAGTCTTGGCTAAGCTTTATGTTGAGCAAATAGTACGATTACACGGTGTTCCCCGTAGTATCGTAAGTGATCGAGACGGGCACTTCCCTTCGAATGATTGGAGGCTAATCCATCAATTCTTGGGGACAAAATTAACGTTCAGTACGACCTTTCATCCACAAACGAATGGCCAGACGGAGAGTACCAACAGAATGATGGAGGACATGCTCCGAATGTGCGCCTTGGATCTCGGGAAGAGGTGGGAAGACCATCTTTATATGGTAGAGTTCGCCTAAAATAATAGCTATCAAGCTAGTATAAATATGGCACCTTCTGATGCTTTGTATGGTAGAAAGTGTCGTACACCATTAGCATGGGCAGAAACAGGCGAATCTAAGTTGTATAAGCGTAAGGAAGTCGAAGAGGCTAATTCAACAATACACTCTATCCGGGAGAGGCTATTGATTGCCCAAGAGAGGCAAGAAATGTATTACAATGCCAAGCACTGAAACATAGAACTTGCGGTTGGCGAATGGGTATATTTGAAAATCAAACCATTCAAGGGCATGTCCAGGATTCAGCGCATGAAAAAGTTAAGTCCAAGGTATCTTGGTCCGTTCGAAGTAGTGGAGCCAGTTGGAGAAGGTTGCTATCGGCTAGCTCTTTCGGCAGAATTGAGTGGATTGCATGATGTGTTCCACATATCAGTGCTTCGAAAAGCCGTGAAAGGTCCAGCTCAGGTGATTGAAAATGATTGCGTACCGGCCAAAGCTAGGCTAACGACGAAAGTTAATCCCATTGGATCGAGGATAAAGCGGTTAAGCAGCTGCGAGACAAGACAATTGGGGTGGTCAAGGTCCGCTGGGACAACTGTGGCTGTGAAGAGCTAACATGGGAGCAGGAGCAGACCATGCATGCTGAATTTCCCGAGTTATTTGTATAAAAATGTTGTAATATTATTTTGTGAACAAAATATATGTTGTAACATATTTGTTACTGTTTCTGCTAGTTGTCATCAAATTTCGAGAAGAAATTTCTGTAAGGAGAGGAGGATTGTAACACCCCAAAAAGGAGTAGCGTCGAGCGGAGCTCGACGACTGAAGCGTCGAGCGGAGCTCGACGACTGAAGCGTCGAGCGGAGCTCGACGACTGAAGTGTCGAGCGGAGCTCGACGACTGAAGCGTCTGAAAGGGCAACTAGATCTGATATACTATAGAGGGGGGTGAATAGAGTATATGGTGCTTAAAAACTTTTTACAAGCTTTTACAACAATTGTTGTAATCTGTGTCAGCAGGGAAGCAATAAAGAATCTAACTACAGCACTAAGCTAAACAAAAAACTAAGCACAGAGAGAATCAAGGCCAGAAACAAAAATGAAAGCAAGCAGAAACAGAAGACACAAGGGTAGTGGTTCCCCAAACTTGGGTACATCCACTCTTCTACCACCCTAGGTAGGAATCCACTGCAGGATGAGTTGATCAGGTGTCCTGGGCACCAATGAGCTTTTGATAAGGTGCTCAAAAACCAAAGCAGATTTTTTGATCAGGTGTCTTGACACCAATGAGCTTTTGACAAGGTGCTCAAAAACCAGGTTCAAACTTTTGAAGGGAGTTTGAAAAACCCTTTACAGAGTGAGGGTGAGAGAGTGATGGCAGTCTTCTCTTTCTCAAACAGCTGAGAAGACTAAGTGGATTGATGTCAAAGCTCCCCCTGAATCCTTGAAATCTTCAGGAAGAAAAGCTTTGCTTGAGGGTGATAGGCCTTCAAATATAGAACTCCAGCAATGGATGATTTCAGCAATAGCTGAAATGTTGAGTGTCTGGAGTCTTGAAATGATGTTGGCCTTGAACACTTTGAAAACTAAAGAGATCTGAAGATTTTGAGAAAGCCTGATCTCCTTTGATGAGTGTTCTTCAGAATTCTTTTTGACAGAAGATTTTGAATGAGTCTCTGTAATCTGTATTGTGTGTTCTCTTCTTGTTAATCTATATTGATTCAAAAAACATTCTGTCTTTTATTCTCTGTTCCAGAATAGAATATCATTCTCTGTCAAGGATAGCCGTTGGTCTGCATTGATTGCATCCTTAATTGCATAATCTCTTCTGGAGGAAAGTCCACAGAATTATTCCTTGAAAAATCCCTTGAAACTTGGTCCATAATTGAATGTAAACGGCTAGCAAATCTCTGAATTAATTGCAGAATAACTCCTAACTGATTTGAATTTGAATTCTGGAAGTTATCTGAAATCGTCGAACTGAGCTCTGCTATCGTCGAGCTGAGCTCAGCGATCTGGAAAACTTAAGCAGCAAAATAATCGTCGATCTGAGCTCAAAGATCGTCGAACTGAGCTCAGAGATAAAGATCCAAAGCAGAGTCAAAATCGTCGAACGGAGCTCACCGATCGTCGAATGGAGTTCGACGATATTATGTAGTTGAGCTCAGCGATCGTCGAATGGAGCTCGACGATCTGTCGAAGTTGAGCTAGACGATCGTCGACCGGAGTTCGACGAATCGTCGTGCTGAGCTCGACGATCAGACTTGGTCTCCAGACAGAAAAACTTGGTCTTCAGGGCAGCTTCCAAACCTAGACTTCTAACCCTTAGACTCAATCCTAATTGACCTTGTAAGCTATACAGGAGGTCAAGCAAAGGTTCCTAAAAACATAGTGATCCTGACCCAAATTAGTAATAGGGTGTTCCAACAATCTCCCCCTATTTGGGTTAGGATTACTATTTACAGACTTTGGAAAAATTAAAATAACAACATACAAGTATTAAGCATAAAAACAACAGCTAGACTAGCAGAAACACAGAGATATATATCATCCAGATAATAAGAATTCACAGAAACTGTCACCTTACAATGTCACTTCTTCTCTTTGCCTTTAACCATTTTGATTTCTCTGTTAGGGTTCAGGGCTTCTTTGTTGGACCTGGTGTCATCTGCTGCACCCAAGTATGTTTGCTTTGTAGGCCTGGGAACCACAGCAGCAGGATGCAACTCCATGTATCTGTCAGCATCAAATAATTTACTGGAGGCATATCTGTCTAATTCTTTCTGTCTTTGTTCTGACATTGTAGAAATGTTGGAGGTATCCAATCCTTGTTCTTTGGCCTTCTTAATCTGATCTAGTGCAGCCAATTCCTTCATCCTGGCAGTCCAAGCAGCTGGATTCTTTTCAGGGTCCTCAAATGGTATAGGTGGCTCATACCTGTTGGAAGAATTGTCTTGAGGAGGCCTGGCAGACACTGTCTCTTTTAGCTTGTAGGGGAAAGGACCAGAAGTAGTATCAGAAGTACCATGTCCTCCCCTAGAATATGGGTGCTGCCTGGAATACCCTTTGGAATAAACTTGAATATCTCTTTGAGTACCCCTGTATCCTCCTCTCCTAGAATAAGAACCCCTAGATTGGCTTTCCCTTTGGTACGATCTGGCATGGGGTTGATAGGGAGCCTGGCTTCTAGCTGGGGCTTGACTTGTAGAGCTTCCACCTGCACCTGCATCAGGAGGAGGTGGTGGAGGAGGATGAGGGTACTGGAACTGGGAGGAGCCCTTCTCATACTTTCTCTTCTTCTTCATGGCTTTCAGCTGGTTTTTGGAATACTGCATCCAATGTTCAGTAATAGGGCAATTATGTAGAATATAATAAGGAATATCATTATTATCCTTGACTTTTGCAGGAGGAACCCTTTTCATTGCCTTACTCCTTGCCTTCCTTTTCCTGGAAATAGTAGCAGATGAATCATCAGAGTCTGTTTTGTACTCATCAGATTCAGAACTTTGGTCATCATATAAAGCATCTATTCTTTTCATCAAGTCTTTCTTCAGCTGAACAGAGGCAGAAGAGGCAGAAGCTGAAACAGCAGCAGCAGTAGGGGCAGCAGCATATGGAGCAGCAGATGGAGAGGGTGCAACAGAAGCAAATACAGCAGCAGCAGCAGATACTGGACTGGTGACAACAACAGCAACTGTAACAGTCTCACTCACAGCAGTAACAACAGATTCACTCTCAACAACAGATTCACTCACAGCCACAGAAGCTGGAGAGGTGATAGCAGCAACATCTTCATTGATAATAGCAGTAACATCATCAAACTCTGCAGCAGGCTCAACATCAGTGGCCTCTGACATCAGAAGATCCTTGGATATTTGCTCATCAGAAACAGCAGCAGCAACAACATCTTCAGTAGCAGCAACATCTTCAGTAGCAGCAATCACTGAATGTACAAAAGAGGAGATAATGCTGGGGTCGCAGCAAGAGAAAGGCACCAATGCCTTGGATAAGTCTTCTGAGGGCTGGACAACATTACTCTCTGGCAAACAACTGAAGAAGGCAGTATCAAAGGCAGATAGCAAAGACCTTAGGTCAATTGCAAGAACTGCAGTAGGAGTCTGATATTCTGGAGACACAGCAACAGGAGCAGAAGGAGCAGCAGACACAAAAACATCAGCAGCAGCAGCAGTATCATCAGCAGCAGGAGCAGAAATAGCAACAGCAACAACATGAAGGCTTGCTTCATAGGGCATCTCCCCCTGCCTAGATGCAGATACATCTGTATCAAGGCACACTGCTGGAGGTGCTGCCTGAGGAAGGAGGGAGGAAAGCCTGGCAGAGAGGGCTGCCACTGACAAGTGTAGAGGATCCAATGAGGTCTCCAAGAGTAGAGAGAGCCTGTGGGCAATTAGCTCATACAACCTGTCAGCTAGGGCTGAGAGGTCTACTTACTCAACTGCTGGAGCAGAGGTAGATGGAATAGGTGTAGCTGAAGAGGCTGGAAGTGGAGGGCTGGAGAGTGGTGGTATGGATGGCTGAGGTGTTGGGATGGTGGATATGGAGGACAAGGGGATGGATATGGATGGGGTGAAAGTTGGTTGATCAATAATGTGGTGGAGGAGATCTTGGAATGAAGTGGAGGTGGAAGGTAAATCAGGAGGAGATGAGGGGGAATCATCCATGAAGGAATCATCCAGGAGGGTGAAGGATGGAATGGATGGGGATGATGTGATATCTGGTGGAGGGTATGAGAACAGTGGTTGGAAGTGGTCTGCTGGTGGAGGTAGAGTGGGGTCTAGAGAGGGAGTTGATGTTGGAGATGGGCTGGATATGGTAATGGTAGATGGAGCTGGAATAGTGGATGGAAGAGGTAGGGTTGGAATTGGAGGAGGAGGAGGAGAGGCAGCAACAGCAGCAGCCAGGTCTTCTGCAGGAGCAGAGACCTGTGGGAGAGTGACTCTTTGAGTCCTGGTGCCTGAAGGAGCACTAGAGGAGGGCCTGCTGGGCTTGCTTATTTGCCTGTCCCACTTGCCAAAGAGGGCACAGGTAAGTCTCTTGGAGGCATTAATGTGAACTCCAGAGGAGACCAGCAAGGCAGGGCACTTTGTCTGCAGAAAAACTCCAAGAATCCTGCCAAAGTTAACAAAGCTTTTGTTTATCTTCTTCTTGATGAGGTCAAAGAACACCTCTCCCCAGTTCAAACTTTTCTTATCCACTAGAGCTCCCATGATACAGAGCTGATCTCGGATATAGTATCATGAGCTGAGTGCTTTGCCAGCAGCACTTTTCCTACTACATCTGCCAGGAATCTGTATTCAACAGATAGATTCCTCTTGAATAGCTTGCTAGGGTTTCCCTCTGGATGACCCATCCTGGCAAGCAGGTCAGAAAACTCCTCCCCAGATAACTCAGCAGATTCTTCTCCATTTCTTAGTCCAAAAACCTCTGTTAAAACTGTGGGGGTCAAGGGTACCTGGTTTCCAGCAATGGACCCAACTATAGTAGAGTTGTCTTGATTATGAGCAGTATAGACCCACTCCTTTATCTCATCTGAAGCCAGCTTGATTCTAGTGGTCATGAGGGCAGACAGATTCTGATCCTTGAATAAACTCAGAATGTCTTGGAAAATTTGATCAGTGGTGTTGAAAGATTCTATATCAATGTCGAATCCAACATCGAACTTCATTGCGGCTAGAACTGCAACTGACACAGCCATTGTACCTACAAAAATTCAACAAACAAAACGACCAAGCGTAGAACTGTTTGGAGGGAAAGAAAATCCTGCAGAGAAATCGAAAGCGCAAGAGAGAACGACGGCGAAAAATGAGTTTTATATTAGGGTTCGACGCAGAATTGGAAAGATCGTTGAACTCAGTTCGACGATCGAGGCTTCTAAAGGAATCTGAAGAGACTTCAACATCGTCGATCTCCGTTCGACGATATTGGAGAGCGTCGAACTCCGTTCGACGATCGTTCAGAGAACAAGATCGTCGAGCGCCGTTCGACGATCGTTGACCGGAAGAGATAGTTCATACTATCTGAGAGGCGCTGAACTCAGTTCGACGATTCTGGGAATCGTCGATCTCCGTTCGACGATCTTTGGGGAAATCGTCGAGCGCAGTTCAGAGATTAGAAAAAATTCTAGACACTAAGAAAAATCAGAATTTTTGCCTAGTCTTGGTCAATTTTTAGCTTTCAAAATCTTGGAAATTATTTAAGACTTCCTCCATCTAACATTCCTAAATGATTTAGGAAGAAGGTGTGTTTCTTTTCATCCAAAGGCTTGGTGAAAATATCTCCCCTTTGTAAATCAGTTGGGATATATTGTAATTCAATTT
The DNA here is from genome assembly GCA_039583875.1 of Platanthera guangdongensis. Classification (NCBI taxonomy): domain Eukaryota; kingdom Viridiplantae; phylum Streptophyta; class Magnoliopsida; order Asparagales; family Orchidaceae; genus Platanthera; species Platanthera guangdongensis. Next base: position 108,201,149 of record CM077157.1, read on the forward strand.
TGTTCTTTTCAACATTATCCCTTAAGAAGTGATGCCTAATCTCTATGTGTTTTGTCCTACTATGGAGGACTGGATTTTGAGCTATGGAAATAGCACTTGTATTGTCACAAAAGATTTTGGACTTCTCAAAGTTGTAACCATAGTCTAGGAGTTGATTTTGAATCCACAATATTTGTGAACAACAACTGCCTGCAGCCATATATTCAGCTTCAGCAGTTGAAGTTGACACAGATGTTTGTTTCTTACAAAACCAAGAGACAAGTCTGTCACCAAGGAACTGACAAGTTCCACTGGTGCTTTTCCTGTCAATTCTGCATCCAGCATAATCAGCATCTGAGAATCCAGTTAAATCAAATGCTGAATCTTTTGGATACCAGAGACCTAGATTTGGACAACTCTTAACATACCTGAGAATCCTCTTTACTAAAGTGAGGTGTGACTCTCTAGGGCTTACTTGGAACCTAGCACATATACATGTAGTAAACATTATATCTGGTCTACTAGCTGTAAGATACAATAAAGAGCCAATCATTGCTCTATATGTTGTCTGATCAATAGGTTTCCCATGTTCATCAGCATCCAGTACAACATTTGTATGCATGGGTGTTTTCATGCAAGATGCCTCAGACATACCAAATTTCTTAACCAATTCATTAGCATATTTGGTTTGGGAAATAAAGATGCCTTCAGCATGTTGTTTGACTTGCAATCCTAGGAAGAAGGATAGCTCACCCATGCTACTCATCTCAAATTTAGAATGCATTAGGTTAGAAAACCTTCTGCACAATTTTGAGTCAGTAGAATCAAAAATGATATCGTCTACATAAATTTGCACTAGTAGGGTATGGGACTTATGGGTTCTAATAAAAAGAGTTTGGTCTACTCTACCCCTTATAAAACCATTTTCCAAGAGAAAGCATGCTAGAGTCTCATACCATGCTCTAGGAGCTTGCTTGAGATCATATAATGCTTTATTTAATCTAAAAACATAATCAGGAAAAGTTGGAGAGATAAAACCTGGAGGTTGTCTGACATAAACTTCCTCTTTGATGTCTCCATTCAAGAAAGCACTTTTGACATCCATCTGATAGACTTTGAAGCCTTTGTGAGCTGCATAAGCTAGAAATATTCTGATGGCTTCTAATCTTACAACAGGTGCAAAGGTCTGGTCGTAGTCAATTCCTTCTTCTTGAGAATATCCCTGAGCAACTAGCCTTGCCTTGTTCCTTATTATTACTCCTTGATCATCCAGTTTGTTTCTGAATACCCATTTTGTTCCAACAATGGAATGATCCTTAGGCTTTGGCACTAGTTCCCATACTTTGTTCCTCTCAAATTGATGCAACTCCTCTTGCATTGCAATGATCCAGTGTGGATCTTGCTCTGCATCTTGAATGGACTGAGGTTCAATTTGAGATAGGAAGCAGGTGTGCAACAGGTTTTGGTTGACCTGATTTCTGGTTTGCACACCAGCTGAGATTTCTCCAATTATTTGGGTAATTGGATGGTCTCTTGATGTTACTAAATCAACAGGGGGTGTTGATTGTTCACCAACCTGTGTTGTTGTTTCCTCTTGTGGTACAACAACTGGCTCTTCAAGTGGTGCTTAAATATGTTGAGCATTCCCTTCATCTTCACTGCTTTCATCCTCTTGAGCAAACTGTAACTTGTTCATATCTTCAACTAGAGAATGTTCCTGCAAAGGTTCTATGGTAGAAGAAATCTTCTCCTTGAAAGACATGTTAGATTCATCAAAAGAAACATGAACAGATTCCTCAATTTTCAAAGATGATTTATTATAGACCCTATAGGCCTTGCTGATCATGGAGTATCCCAGAAACACTCCTTCATCAGCTTTGGCTTGAAATTTTGCTAAATATTTCTTGTCATTATTGTGAATATAGCAAATACAACCAAAAATTCTAAAATAGTTAATTTTAGGTTTCTTCCCTTTGAGTAATTCATAGGGAGTCTTTCCCTTTAGTTTATGTATCAGACTTCTGTTCAGCACATAGTTGGAGGTGTTCACTGCCTCTGCCCAAAAGGATAGAGGTAGATGAGCATCTGACAACAATTTAGTGGCAGATTCAATAATGGTTCTATTTTTCCTTTCAGCTACCCCATTTTGTTGAGGAGTTCTAGGAGCTGAGAAAGTATGCCTGATCCCTTCACTCTGACAGAACTCTTGCATAAGAAGAGAATCAAACTCTGTCCCATGATCACTTCTGATCAGGGCAATGTGAGTATTGAACTCAATCTGTATACATTTGAGAAACTCTGTCAGACACTTAAAGTTATCAGACTTCTTCCTTAGAAAGAACACCCAAGTGAATCTAGAGAAGTCATCTACAATTACTAAAGTGTAGGATTTCCCTCCTAGGCTTTGTACTGTGATGGGTCCAAATAGATCCATGTGTAACAGATACAATATCCTAGGTGAATCACTCTTATTAAGTGACTTAAAACTGTTTTTAGTTTGCTTGCCTAATTGACAGGCCTTGCAGAGTCCTTCCTTCTTGTAGGGGCCAGAAGGTAGTCCTCTAACAAGGTTGTCCTTGGATAGCCTAGCAATAGTTCTAAGGTTTAGGTGTCCTAATCTCTTATGCCATAAAACATTTGGTCTACAGACTGAATTAAACAAGCAGATATCTATATCAGTTGAAAGAAAATCTACTAAGTAGATGTTACCTTTCCTTATACCTGTCAACACTGTTGTGTTGTCCTCTGACTTGATTTTGCATAAGGTTTTGCTGAAGGTCACCTGGTAGCCTTCATCACACAGCTGACTGATGCTGATTAGGTTGTGCTTCAGTCCTTCCACATATGCTACCTTCTTGAAGGTTACTGAACTAATCTGGACTGCACCATATCCTTTAGTCTGTCCAAAGTTGGAATCACCAAAGATAACTTTGGGTCCAAGCTTGGCTCTAAAGGAAGTGAGGTTGTCCTTGTTCCCTGTCATGTGCTTAGAGCACCCACTATCCAAATACCATTGCTGGTTAGATGTTGGATAGGACTTCACCTGCACATAAAACAATTCATTTGTTTTTGACCCAGTTTACCTTGGGCCTGGGTTGATAACCTCTAAATTCAGAAATGAAGGACATCCCTGGCTGACTCTTATATCCTTCAGGATGATATCTCCTTGGAGGTAAAATCCATTCAGCATAAGGGTTAAAGGTTTGGGATGAAGAACCCTTAGGATTCAATTTTGATTTGCCTTTAAACAAGTTTCCAGAGTTCTGACCTCTGTTCGACGATCTTGGAGCTGCATTCGATGATCTTGGGTCAGATCGTCGAGCTCCGTTCGACGGTCGACTATGGCTGAGGTCAGGTATATGAGATCGTCGACCTGCGTTCGACGACTTTTGCTGAGATCGTCGATCTGCGTTCGACGATTTTTCCTGAGATCGTCGAGCTGCGTTCGGCGATCGTCGATCTTTATTCGGCGATCGTCGATCTCCGTTCGACGATTTCTGCTGGGACTTAGTTTTCTGAGGCAGATCAGAATTTTTCCTAGCAACCTCTACAACTCCCTTTCCCTTGTCAGAAATAAACTTGATGGGAGTTGTTAGAACAATAGGTTGGCTGGATGAGGCACCCAAGCCCAGTGTACTGTTAAATCTAGAGTTCACTGTGCTTGTGATGTCCATCAGCTTGATGCTTCTCCCATTAAGGGATTCTTCAAGCTTCTTGGCCTCAGAGAGCTCACTTTTTAGTGTGGCTATCTATTCCCTACAGTTCTCCAACTCCTGAGAGAGTTTGAGGTTTTCTGACTTTAAAACATTGTGTTCAGATAATTGATTTCTGAGAGAGATAATCTCTTTCTCAGACTTTAGCAGGTCTAAACACAGTGATTTAAATTCAGATTTAAAATCTTCTGAACTAAAATCAAAAGAACTAATTACCTGATCTTCTTCAGGTTGAGTCTCTGAGTCTGACTCTGACTCCTCTTCCTCTGAGTTGTGATGTGAGGCATTGATTGCCATCATGCAGAACTCCTTTTCTTCTGCATCATCCTCATCATCACTTGAGCTAGAAGAGGCTTCTGACTCCTCTTCTGTCTCACTCCAGGATTCAGCAACAAACCCTTTTCTTGTATGCTTATTTTTGCTTGAAGAAGGATTGCTACTTCCATTCCTTTTGGAGTCTTTCTCCTTTCTTCTTTCTTTTCTGTCCCTTCTGTCCTTGGTCTTGTTCTCTGGACAGTCAGAAACTATGTGCCCTGGTTTCCTGCAACCAAAGCAGATAATGTCTTTATTGTTGCTAATGGACTTGTCATACCTTGGCTTGTCCTGGTCCTTCTATGATCTTCTTCTGAATTCCTTTCTGGCCATCTTGTAGAATCTTTTGGCCAACAAGCTGAGTAGTTCATCATTGCCTGTGCTCTTATCTTCAGGCAGATCCTCAGTTGCCTTAAAGGCTATGGTTTTCTCTTTCCTTGTGGCTGGTGAAGCAGCCTTCTGTTCTTCCTCTCTATTCTTGATAAGTAGCTCATAAGATTTGAGCTTACCCAACAAGGCTTCAGTGGTGATTTCATTCAGACTTCTGGCATCCTTAATTGGCCAGATTCTTGAATCCTAAGTGCTGGGGAAGCACATTAGGATCTTGTCATTAAGTTCTGTCAGAGAAATCTCTTTGTCCAATGTCCTTAGCTCACTGACAATTAGACTCAATCTGTTGTACATGTCTCCCACTGACTCAGTCTCTCCCTTCTTGAAGTTCTCATATTGAGAGATGAGATGGGATCTTCTGTCCTTTCTCTCATCAGCTGAGCCTGAGACTATTTCTGAGAGCTTGTCCCAAATTTTCTTGGCTGAATTACATTCAGCTACCTTTTGAAATATGTCATATGACATTGTCTGGGCTAGGATGTTCATAGCCTTGGCATCAGCTACTTTCCATTTTTTGATGTCAGCATCTGTTCCTGATGGAGGTGGAACAGCATTTGTACTTGTACTCTCTGGGGGTCTTGGACACACTGTCAAAACAGAATTAAAGATATCTTCATCAATGGAATTCATGTAAAGTCTAATCCTTGCCTTCCAAAGTGCAAACTTGGAAAGATTGCACACTGGAGGTCTGGTGCTAGCATAATCTTTGTTTTGGGCCATGATATGTGCACACAAAATCTAATAATAAAATACAAAAGAAAAACAGATCTAGTTTGGGATCTTGGGGTTCAGGTGTTAGCCTGTACAACCAATCAGATATGGTATGTTTAACCAACCTCGCTCTGATACCAATTGAAAGGGCAACTAGATCTGATATACTCTAGAGGGGGGTGAATAGAGTATATGGTGCTTAAAAACTTTTTACAAGCTTTTACAACAATTGTTGTAATCTATGTCAGCAGGGAAGCAATAAAGAATCTAACTACAGCACTAAGCTAAACAAAAAACTAAGCACAGAGAGAATCAAGGCCAGAAACAAAAATGAAAGCAAGCAGAACCAGAAGACACAAGGGAATATAGTGGTTCCCCAAACTTGGGTACATCCACTCTTCTACCACCCTAGGTAGGAATCCATTGCAGGATGAGTTGATCAGGTGTCCTGGGCACCAATGAGCTTTTGATAAGGTGCTCAAAAACCAAAGCAGATTTTTTGATCAGGTGTCTTGCCACCAATGAGCTTTTGACAAGGTGCTCAAAAACCAGGTTCAAACTTTTGAAGGGAGTTTGAAAAACCCTTTACAGAGTGAGGGTGAGAGAGTGATGGCAGTCTTCTCTTTCTCAAACAGCTGAGAAGACTAAGTGGATTGATGTCAAAGCTCCCCCTGAATCCTTGAAATCTTCAGGAAGAAAAGCTTTGCTTGAGGGTGATAGGCCTTCAAATATAGAACTCCAGCAATGGATGATTTCAGCAATAGCTGAAATGTTGAGTGTCTGGAGTCTTGAAATGATGTTGGCCTTGAACACTTTGAAAACTAAAGAGATCTGAAGATTTTGAGAAAGCTTGATCTCCTTTGATGAGTGTTCTTCAGAATTCTTTTTGACAGAAGATTTTGAATGAGTCTCTGTAATCTGTATTGTGTGTTCTCTTCTTGTTAATCTATATTGATTCAAAAAACATTCTGTCTTTTATTCTCTGTTCCAGAATAGAATATCATTCTCTGTCAAGGATAGCCGTTGGTCCGCATTGATTGCATCCTTAATTGCATAATCTCTTCTGGAGGAAAGTCCACAGAATTATTCCTTGAAAAATCCCTTGAAACTTGGTCCATAATTGAATATAAACGGCTAGCAAATCTCTGAATTAATTGCAGAATAACTCCTAACTGATTTGAATTTGAATTCTGGAAGTTATCTGAAATCGTCGAACTGAGCTCTGCTATCGTCGAGCTGAGCTCAGCGATCTGGAAAACTTAAGCAGCAAAATAATCGTCGATCTGAGCTCAAAGATCGTCGAACTGAGCTCAGAGATAAAGATCCAAAGCAGAGTCAAAATCGTCGAACTGAGCTCACCGATCGTCGAATGGAGTTCGACGATATTATGAAGTTGAGCTCAGCGATCGTCGAATGGAGCTCGACGATCTGTCGAAGTTGAGCTAGACGATCGTCGACCGGAGTTCGACGAATCGTCGTGCTGAGCTTGACGATCAGACTTGGTCTCCAGACAGAAAAACTTGGTCTTCAGGGCAGCTTCCAAACCTAGACTTCTAACCCTTAGACTCAATCCTAATTGACCTTGTAAGCTATACAGGAGGTCAAGCAAAGGTTCCTAGAAACATAGTGATCCTGACCCAAATTAGTAATAGGGTGTTCCAACAGCGTCGAGCGGAGCTCGACGACTGAAGCGTCGAGCGGAGCTCGACGACTGAAGCGTCGAGCGCAGCTCGACGACTGAAGCGTCGAGCGCAGCTCGACGACTGAAGCGTCGAGCGCAGCTCGACGACTGAAGCGTCGAGCGCAGCTCGACGACTGAAGCGTCGAGCGCAGCTCGACGACTGAAGCGTCGAGCGCAGCTCGACGACTGAAGCGTCGAGCGCAACTCGACGATTGAAATGGCTTTGTCAGGTGGCTGGTGTACGACCACTAAGCAGTGGTTCACTTTGTCAGCTCAAACCCAAGCCATTGCTTTATTTTGATGTGAATAGATAATATGGCTAGGGTAAATCCCGAGGCAACATATGCAGAGGGATGGAATTGAGGAAGTCATTATTTCCTTTGCTCTCTCTCTCTCACTTCCTTGCTTCCAGTTCTAGAGCAGAGAACTCTCGGCGGAAGTTAGGGTTTGGGAGGAACTTGTTGAGGTTGCTAGAGAAGATATTGTGGATGGAATCAAGATCCGAAGCTAGAAACACGAAGGAGAAAGTGAGGCGCTTCTTTCCATCAGTGTCGAAAAGCATTGCCATGGATCCGAAGAAAACTCCAAGGGTAACGATCTTCCTACTTGGACATGTTAAGTCCTTATTTTGGCATATGCATGGATTTCCCCCACCAAAAGGTGGAATGTTGAGGGATTTCCATTGGGTTGATTCGTGAAATCTCTAATAAGGTTTGCATATAGATCCAAAAATGTGTAGTACAGAATAAGCATGTTGTCTGAAGCCCATCTGTAAAGGTTGGTCTGGATTGGTGATGTTTTATTTTGGGCACTGGAGAAGACTCCGCGTATAAACAAGTATTTTGTGTCGTCGGTGGTTTGTGCCTGTGAAGTAGAGTAACAGGAAGTACTGGAGTGGAGTTCCAGGAAAATACCCTCGAAATTCATGTACTGTATGATATGAAAGTCCAGTGTTTCTGGCACTGTAGGTGGCTGCAGGGTTTTCTGGATAGTTGTTCCAGTTATGGTTGGGGTTGGGTACAAAAAGAGTGTTCTGTCTCTAATGCCAGACGATAGTGGTTATCGCTGGCAATAGCTCCTAGCTGACCTGTGATTGTGAAAGCCAGTCCTTGGAGGACAGTGTGGCTATTGTGAGCTATGCGCTCTTAAAGGCCAGTGAGCCGAACAGACAAGGAGAAGCCGACATGTGTCAGTCTAGACATTGAACTGGCGAGTTGAGCAACGGGCAAGGGCTGAACTGTATCCGCGTTATGGTTATCTATCTTGAGTGCCTAAGTTATTGGCTTCGTTAGGATCACATAATGAGTGTCTTGGGCTGTCCGCCATCAAGACTAAAGTCTCCGGCCGTGCGCCGTGGAGCATGAATGCTCAATGTTTACCGTTGGGTCTGGGACCTGAGAACGGTGGTGGGACCCTGGTTTTTCGGTACACCGATAATATGCCCTGAGTACACGGAGCATCGGGATGTGCGGTCGATGTTTGTGATATTTTAAACAGTGCGTGAGTGCACATTTTGTGATATATCTGCTTGTGAAAATGCTATGCATGTAGGTAAGGAATACCACTGCCCCGGGAAAGGGGTAGGGTCGTTATAAATTAGTCAGCTGAATGCTCACTGTTTCTTTGTTTACCACCATCGCGGTGGATTGTCCCCATGAAGGTGCTGGAGAGCCGAGCTGGAAATAGTGGGTTGATGCCCTTGCTACTGCTATGCTGGCCCTCGAAGGCCGAATGAAGAAAAGTTATACTATTTTCAGGTCTGCGTGTCGATGTATGTAAACCACACTTGTGAAGAATAAATGTAAGGCCTTAAGGATAAACATTTTGTGTATTTTGTATACGTTCTTGTGAGATATATAAATGTGGTTGTTTATATATAGTGGACATTCATGGTCGATGAGTTCAGTATCAACCCCTAATGCTTCCGCTAGAATACTCTGAGTTAGGATGTGTGTACTAGTCTTTGATATTAACCTGTAACCCTGCTGCCTGTTTGTGGCATATGGTGTGGGGCCCCGGCCGGACCCTCTATTATATATCATGTAACGGATGTAGGTGTTACACCCAAGAAGTACTTGAGTTCACCCATACTTCTTATCTTAAATTTTCCTTGCATAAGTCTTGTAAACGTTTTGTAGAGGACATCATCAATAGTCCCCAAAATTATGTCATCTATATAGATTTATACTAGGATGATATTACCCTTGACTTCCCATATGAATAAAGTCTTGTCTCTCTTTTCTCTTGAGAATTTGTTATCAATGAGAAAGATAGATAGGGTTTCATACCATGCCCTAGGGGCTTGCATCAACCCATATAAAGCCTTTTTAAGCTTAATACATAATAAGGATAGTTATAGTTAACAAAACCTGAGGGTTGCTCCACATAGACCTCTTCTTTTAGGTCACCATTTAGAAAATTTTACTTTACATCCACTTGGTAGACCCTGACTCCTTTATGTGCAAAATATGCAAGGAACAGTCTTATTGCATCCAATCTAGCTACTGATGCAAAGGTTTGATCAAAATCAATACCTTCCTCTTGCATGTATCCCTTGGACACCAGTCTAGCTTTATTCTTGAATAAAACACCATTTTCATCAAGTTTATTCATGTAGAACCTTGGTTCCAATGATGTTATGTCCTTGTCGTCTGGGAATCAGCTTCTAGACTTTGCATCTCTTGAACTGGCTCAGTTCTTCTTGCATAGACACAATACAAAATGGGTCTATGTTGGCATCTTCAAACCTTTTAGGTTCAACCTAAGACAGAAATCTGGAGTACATTGCATTAATGTTGAGGCTTCTGCTCCTTATTATCACCCCTTGAGTAACATCTCCTATGATCTGATTTCTGGGATGATCCCTCAAATGCCTGACAGCTGCTGGCATTATATTCTCAGCTGTTGGGAATATTACCCTCAATGTTCCCTAGATTTGAAGAGGCATCACAATCAATACTAAGAGCATAATTGTATTTGATATATGTTCAAGTTCAATATGTGTAGGATGTTCCTTAGAACAAGTTTAGACAGGTTGTCTAAGTGATTGTGATAAGAGGTCACAAGATAGAAAGATGGAGAGACAGAAATCTATCCAAGTCCACAGGCATTGAGTGAAGATAGTTCACTCAACGCCAAATATCAAGGAAGGATACTGGAAATACTAAAAATTATCTTAGTCCATAGGTGTTGAGTGAAGCCAGTTCACTTAACGCCAGATGCCAAAAAACGCTGAGTAAAGCATGGACAGTCAAAGCCCAATAGTTTTCAAAGCAGATATGCGGTTAAGTCTACAGGCGTTAAGTGAAGACAGTTCACTCAATGCTACATAATAAGAGGTGTCGAGTAAAGCTCAGTCTGTCAAAGCTTCAACATTGGCAAGGAAGAAACTCGACTATGTACAGAATCGTTGAGTGAGGACAGCTCACTCAATCCCTGAAGAAATAAGTGTTGAGTCAAAGCTCAAGAATTTAAAGCATTTGAAAAATCTATCAAGAATTCTGGCTAAGTCCAGAAGCATTTAGTGAAGTCAACTCACTCAACGCCAAGATAAGAAAGCGTCGACAGACCAAGGTTTAGTCAAAGCCACTGAAGAAGCAGACGGAAAATTCGTCTAAGTCCAAATGCGTCGAGTGATGAAGGCTCACTCAATGCACTCAACGCCAGCTCATCAACAAAGATGCGGCTAAGTATAGAAGCGTTGAGTGAAGCCAGTTCACTCAACGCCTCCGCAAGATTGCAGTAATTCAGAAAAGCAGCTAAGTGCAGAAGCATTGAGTGATAAAGGTTCACTAAATGCACTCAACTCCTGGCAGCATAGAAGTTTTGGCAAAGTTCAAATGCGTTGAGTGATGAAGGATCACTCAACACACTCAATGCCTAGAAGTGCAGAAGTGTTGGCCAAGTCCAAAACTGTTGAGTGAAGAAGGCTCTCTCAATGCACTCAACGCCTAGCAGGGCAGAAGAATTGGCCAAGTACAAAAGCATTGAGTGATGAAGGCTCACTCAACACACTCAACTCCTGAGATGCACAAGTATTGGCTAAGTTAGAATTCATTGAATGAAGGTCATTCACTTAACGCACTCAATGCCTGGTATGAAACTGAGAATTTGGATAAGTCCACAGATGTTGACGTCAGCATAAGTCAGCAAAGTTTCAAATTGTTGCGGGAAGGCTACAGTAAGCAACAAATGGTGTCGCATGCCTACTATATGACTTTTTATAAAATTAAAGTTGTAGCCAACAACTACATGTGGGCCCACGGGTCAAAGAGCCATTGGAAGGCGGAAGATAATAAAAGCTATAAATCATATGATTTAGATTAACTTTCAGGATTATTTTTAAAAGGCACTGGACTTCATCATCTTCCTCTCGCCATTATTATAGAGCCTGAAGATAGAGTACAATCAATTTATCTGAAAGTTCAAAGAGATAGTTGTTGTCATCTTCACCTTAAACAACAAGTTCAGAGCAAATCTCCGAGAAAGAAGAAGCAGCAAAGTCCAACCCTAGTTGCAACATCTGGAAGCTAAAAGAAGTTAGTTGTAGCAATATTCACCTGCTACATCAAGTTTATAAGGGATTTCTAAGAAAGAAGAAGAAGCAGAGCATTCTAATTTGCAGTCAAGGTTAGCCAATTGAAAAATAAAAAGAATTGTCGACACAACTGTCTTCATCAACAAGGTCAGAAACTTGTGTTTCTGAGTTACTTTACAGCACAAGCAGAACCAACTTGAAGATCCACCATCTTGTTGTTGTGAAGAAGATAGAACTAAGCTGTCTTTGTTCAGGAAGAAGTTAGAGATGAGTTTATCTCAGCTCAGGAAGCAGAAGACTCAGAGAACTTTCCTTTGTTATCAAATCAACACTAATCAACCAATCTCTCTATAGGATCCATTCTTAGATCTGAGTTGTAGGCCCTTTGTGCCTGAGTTGTAGGCCTATCTTATAAAGGATGAGGTAGGATCCAGTTGTGGATCTGAGGTAGGATCATGTTGTGGATCTGAGGTAGGGCTGATTACTTGAGGTAGGAGAGTCATTATCTCTGAGTATAGAATCATTTGTTGATCTGAGGTTGGATCCTTCTGTGGATCTGAGGTAGGGCCTATGTATCTAAGCTATATGAGAGTCATCCTCTCTAAGATTGTAGGGTTATCCTCATATCCTGAGTTTAGGGCCTTTAGTCCTGAGGTAGGTGATCTTTTGATCACTGAGTTATAGGGCTTTGGGCCCAACCTGTAAGTCTTGGAGGAGACTGAGAGATCCTGCATAATTTGTGTTGTAAGCTCTTAGGAGCCGAGATTGGAGAAGTGCCTTGTCTAACAAATAGTTAGAATGGTGGGAGGGACAGTGGAGTTACCCATATTTTGGGGAACCACTATAAATTTTATGTGTGTTGTGTGATTGTCTTGAAAGCAAGCTAAATCACAGCACACTAAGTTAAAGATAGTCATAAAAGACTAGAAAACCTATTCACTCCCCCTAGGTGTTTAGCTATCCTTGAAACTAAAGACTTTGAAGTGAGATCAGAGGGAGGTTGCTCAAAAAGAACTTAACAGTCTGGGTTTATCTCTAAGGGTAACTAAAAGTATTATACTTATGAGTTCAAGAGAGAATCATAAGGTGCTGGGTTTTATGAAGCTTACAATCTGCAGGAAGACAGTTTCATTTTCAGGCAAACCAGAACCTAGGACCCAATAAAAATTGGGGTTCTAAGGTACTTTGACAGAGTATGTTCCAGGCATAAGACTGGAATAAGGAGCTATCTTAAGGATCATACTATAGTGAGAAATGGACTTAAGATATACAGTTTTGAAGTTGGAGATGGATAAAAAGACCATCAAGGATACTCCTCCTACTGCCCAAGAGGAAAAGGATGATGTGTGCATTCTTGAAGAAGGATAAGGTACACAAGTCTTGGGTAAAGACCTTCAAGTGGCATCTGTTTGGATAAACAAACCAGCAGGATCCAGCCTTTGAAGCTCAAAGATATCTGACTGGTGTGACATTGTATTACTGCCACTTCAGCAAAATAGTGATGTCATCTCCCAGCTATCTGTTGAAGTCAGAAAGGGGGAGAAGTTGGTGAAAGAGTATTTAGAAAAATCTAATGCCCTCAAGAAAGATCTATGGGAAACCAAGATGAAAGAGATTCATGATAATGTCCTAGCTCAAATACAGAGTGTCAAATTCCACACCTATGACACTGCTGTATGGATGCACAACCAAATCCTTCCTGAATTTGCTGCTGATCCAAACATTATCCCTCATCATTTAAATCCTCTAGCTGCCGATGTTCCTGCTCAAGCTCCTCAACCTACATTTTCTCCAAGGCCGGGTGACTCAGTTGCCCCTCCAGATTCTTATGCTCAGGATTGGGAAGATGATCCTGCAGATATTTTCCTCAAAGCTCCTCCTTAGATTCTGACCTATAAGAAGAAGAGAAGTATGGCCTTGTTCTTGACGATAGCCTTTAGCGACAAGTCTGGCCTTGTTCTTTACAATCATTCCATTCTCGTCCATCTTGTTCCTGCAGACCCATTTTGTCCCAATGACATTCTTACCTTTGGGTCTTGGAACAAACTTCCATACTTTGCAGCGCTTGAACTGGTTTAGTTCTTCTTCCATCGCCATTATCCATGATGCGTCTGAGTTTGCTTCCTCAAACTTCTTCGGTTCAACCTGCGAGAGAAAACTTAAATATAGATTCTCATTAGTTGTACCTCTACGAGTTCTGACACCATCCCGGGGATATCCTATGATCTGGTCCATGGGGTGATCCTTCAGATGTCTGAGCTCTAGAGTCCTTGCATATGGATTATCTTTTATTATAGGAGTGACTTCTTCATCTTGGATGACTTCTTCATCTTGATCATCAGCCTCTCCAATAGGGGTTGGAGTGGTGATCTTGATGAACTTTTCTCCTTTGTCTTCGGACGGTCTATCCAAGCTAATTTCTTTCAGCTTTGCACCTGCATCTTCATTAAGCACACTAGAAGAGTTACTTTGCAGCAAGCTCGTCTCATCAAATACAACATGTATCGATTCTTCTACCAGTAGGGTTTTTCTATTAAATATCCTATATGGCTTACTATGGCTACTATAGCCTACAAAAATACCTTCAAAACTCTTTTTGCTAAACTTAGTAGTATGATACTTGCCATTGTTGAGCACGAAGCATTTACAGCCAAAAATTCTAAAATATGAGACTGTTGGTTTCCTGCCCTTCAGAAGTTTGTAAGGTGTCTTATCGTGGTTTTTGTTTATGAGAGCTCGATTTTGCACATGTCATGCAGTGTTAACGGCTTCAGCCCAAAAATATTCTGGAAGTGAAGCATCACTCAACATGGTCCTACAGGCCTCGATGAGCGTTCTATTCCTTCTCACAGCCACTCCGTTCTGTTGTGGAGTACGAGGAGAGGAGAACTCATGAAAGATACCAAAGCTTTCACAAAATTCTGTCATGGCCCTAAACTTGAACTCTGTTCCATTGTCACTTCTGATTTTGACTATGGAGCAGTTGTACTCGTTCTGAACTTGCCTGACAAAATTAGTAAAGATGTCGAAGGTATCTGACTTGTGTTTCAGAAAGAACACCCACGCAAAGCGCGAGTAATCATCAACAATTACCAACGTATAATCCTTACCTTCCAAACTTCTAATTTGCAGTGGACCAAATAAGTTCATATGCAGTAGATGAAGACATCTATTAGAATCCTTGCCAATAATGCTTTTAAAGGTAGCCCTTATTTGCTTGCCTTTTATGCATGCATGATAAGGTCTATCCTTGACGTACTTGACATTTGGGGCATCACGTACTAAGTTCATTGAAAATAATTTATTAATAGTTTTGGAATTAATATGTGCTAGTCTCTTGTGTCATTGATCACCAAGAGATGCACTATCTTTTGCTAAAATGCACACTGGTGTCGAAGAATCTATACAAATGAAGTTTAAGCAAAATATGTTTATGCTTCGAGTACCTGATAGAATTGTTTCCATATTGTCAACCGATTTTATCAAACACTTATCAGCATGAAATTCAACTATGTATCCTTTATCACAGAGTTGGCTTATGCTTATTAGGTTATGTTCCAAACCTTCAACGTAGGCCACATCTGAGAAGGATACATTACCGTTAGTAATCATATCGTATCCTTTAGTAATTCTACGGTCTGAACCTCCAAAGATGACCTTCGGTCCATTCACGACTGGAGTAAAATTCTGAATTAG
This sequence comes from Platanthera guangdongensis, assembly GCA_039583875.1. Classification (NCBI taxonomy): domain Eukaryota; kingdom Viridiplantae; phylum Streptophyta; class Magnoliopsida; order Asparagales; family Orchidaceae; genus Platanthera; species Platanthera guangdongensis. The sequence goes on from CM077157.1 coordinate 108,216,168, forward strand.
ACTTCTTGTCCCGGTCTTATGCCAAGAGCATCCACTGTCCAAATACCAGATTGGAGTTTTGGTGGCCTTTGAATATACCTGCAATCACAATCAGTTTGCCTTAGGAACCCAAATACGTTTGGGTCCTTGGTCTCGGGCTAGAACACTCCCCCTATGAATATTAACATTAGGAGTGGTCTTCCTCATATTGCCAACATGTGGGGTTGCAGCATTTCTGGGATTAAACCGGCAATCAATGACAAAGTGACCAATTCTGCCAGAACACCAACAGTCAAATCTGTTGTATCTTCGCCTTAAGTTCTCCTGCTTGACCTTTTGGAATTGTGGTCTAGCAGGGGCAGCATTCTTGGAGGAAGAAGCTTCATGATGATGGCAATCACATGTTTTCTTCTCCATCACTGGCTTTTCTATAACAGGCTTTGCCTTTGGTGCCTTCTTGAAGTTATGTCCATGATTGAAAGGACCATAGCTCTGAAGAATGACTTCCTCATAAGGTGCCTTAAAGATACTTTCACCAAAGTTTCTGGGTCGAGTCCATCCTTGATAACGGGACTTTGGCTCTACATAGGTAGGCGTAGAAAAGTGTCCGTAGGACGAGTCAAGATCAAACTCGTTTGAAGGAAATATGACCTTTTTGAAAGTGGTCTGATCTTGAGGGGTTTTCCCCTTCTCTTTGGCTAAGGCCTTTTTGGCGGCCTTATTCTTCCATTGAGCCTTGTTTCTCCTAGGAGACTTACAAAGAGGTTCTTCATGGCCTAGTCCAGCACCCTTGGCCTTGGCTGAGAATTCAGCAATGAATGGAAGAACTGTCTTGGGCTTCGAGAAACTTTCAACAAGTTTTTTTCAGCGGCGAGTTGTTCTTCCAACTCTTTGATGATTTTCTCTTTAAGATCAAGGTGCTCAAGAGCTTTCTTATATTCTTCAATAGCATTATTGAAGTTCTCTTCGAGCGAGTCGGTCTTTGCGAATTTCTCTCTCAAGACGCTCTCTTCAGCTTTAAGAGACTTTATCTCTTTTGCCTGAGTTTTCACGACTCGGTGACATTTCTCGTAAGCCATGATTAACTCCTTATATTGGGCCATGAGTTCTGACTCATCATCTGAAGAGCTATCCTCACAATCATGTTCAGAAACTTCAGAATCATAAAGAGGGGGGGTGAGAGTTTACCTTCCCAGTGAACTGGGGCTCTTGTTCATCATCTGTTTGAGCCATGAGTCCAAAATAGGCTTCTTCTTCTTCACTTGACTCAGATGAGTCAGAGTCACTAAGAGTCTTGCCCTTTTTGGCTATCAAGCTCTTCTCTGTCCTCTTCCTGTTGTACGAGGAATTCTTCTCCTCTTTTCTACCACCCACCTTCTTCTTGTGAGGGCAGTCAGCGATGACGTGTCCTAGCTTATTACAACAATAACAAATAATATCAGTAGAAACATGTTTGTTCTATTTAGAATTATATGTGTCATGGCTGCTTGAGCCTTTTCTTTGTCAATCACCATCATGTCGTGATCTTCTATAGGAGGAATCCTTGCCTTTCCATTGCTTCTTCTTGTTCAAGAATTTCTTGAACTATCGAGAGAGTAGTGAGAACTCTCCTTCTGATAGTTTAGAGCCTGAGATGCTTGGCTCTGAGGTTTCTTCTTCACTAACTTCTTGTGATGGAGTAGGAGGAACAACCTTGGACTTCTTAGAGGTGTCTGCCTTTAAAGCAACAGACTTCTCTTTGAATGCAGACTGCTCTTCTCTTCTTCAGCCTTTCTGGTGTTGAGTTGAAGATCATATAACATAAGCTTCCCGAAGAGATTCTGAAGGTCTGTCTCGGCCAGTTTTCCAAACTCCCTTATGGTACATACCTTGTTATCCCATTCCTTAGTCAGGGATCTCAAGAACTTATCATTTAATTCTCCATTAGTGAAGACTCTGCCATAGACCCTTAGCCCATTCACTATCTTGAAGAAATTCTAAAAGGTGTCAGCAATGGTATCTTTGTTTCCTTGTCGGAAAGCCTCATACTTCTGATTAAGAAGGGATCTTCTATCATCCCTCACTTCTTCTGTACCTTCCATCAAGGTAACTAGAGACTGCCACATCTCCTTTAAAGACTGGCAGTGAATCAGATTTTGCAGCATAGAATCATTGACTGCACTTGCTATAATATTTTTTCGCCTTTTTGTCTAATGAAACAAGTGCAATCTCATCCTTATATAGATCCATAAGTTTCTTTGGGACATTCTTAGTTGGATCTATAGTGGAGACGGTCATGGGAATGTAAGGACCTTCTACAACTATCATGAAGATCCTTGGATCCATAGCTTCCATAAAAACTTGATTCTCTCTTTCCACATGGGAAAATTATTTTTTGTACATAAAGGAAGCTTGGCAAAATCTTTAGCCTTGTCCATTTGGTAGATCTCAAAAGACAACTATTGACGAATCTGATCAAGGTGTTAACCTTTTAACGATCAACCTCGCTTTGATAAAAATTGAAAGTTTATAGTTGCCTACCTAAATCACCTAGAGGGGGGTGAATAGGTGAGATGTGTGTCTTTTTGCGGAATGAAAAATTACAAGCCAAAACACAGATCTATCTACCAATCAAACACAGACGAGGCAAGATTTATAGTGGTTCCCAAACCTTGGATACATCCACTTCCCCTCACCGATCTAGCAATACACTAGACTCGGCTACTCCACTATCTCGGATTGGAAATCAATCTTACCCTCGGAACAAAGTTCCTACAGACTCGATCCACAAAACGGATCTACACTCGGAAGGTAAAACTTCCTACAATCTCAGAGTTGAAAACTCCTGCACTCGGAGAAACCTTCTCCTACAATAATGAAATAAATTTGTAAAGAAATACAAACAGTAATCTTCTTTTTCTGATCTGCAAACTGTCAGCCAGGATCTTCTTCTTCTAGGCGTTGAGGCTTTATCAAAGAGGTGAAGAAAATCTCGACAATATCAGATCTGGATCTTCCGGACTTTACATGATCGAATAGAGGATGAAGAGTTCAGCGGAAATCTCGATCTGTAAAATCTTCTTAATATGAATCCTCTGAAAGACGAAACCCTAGCCGGTCGAGAATCAGCGATGGCGGCGGCAGCGAGTTTCTGTTTCTTGGAGAGAGAAAGAGGAGATAGAAATTCTTTAGAGTGTACGGCTGCAAAATTTCTTAGAATAATCTTCTTTGAAAACTTAGGGTTTGTCGGTTTAGACAAGACCTTTTATAGGAGAGGAGAAGATTAGACATAATTGAGTCATTATGAAAGACACGTGGACCAATCACGTCAAAGTTTATGAATATGACAGTTAGGTCTGGACTTGAAAAAATTTCGGAAAAGTCCAAGTAAAATACTCGAGACAAGCAGAACTACACGAGTATATGCAGCACTACTCGAGTAGGTAGAAGATGACTACTCGAGTACATCAGAAAAACTACTCGAGAGAGTATGAGATCATTACACGAGTACATAAATTCAACTACTCGAGTAAGCAAGAATGAAAAGGAAATCAGCTACTCGAGTAACAAGAACAACTTACTCAAGTACTTAGAGTACTTACACGAGCGGTGGAGAAGATTACTCGAGTAAAAGAAATATTACTCGAGTATATAAGAATGAACTACTCGAGTATATAAGAAACTGCTCGAGTCATAGACTTAGAAAATTTCTAGAACTGGAAAACAATACTACTCGTGTATGTAAGTTGAACTACTCGAGATAAAAAGAACTACTCGAGTATATATAGATGACTACTCGAGACAATTAGAACTACCCGAGTATATAAAGATGACTACTCGAGTAATTCACTTAGAGAAATTTTCTGGAATGGAATTCTGGATTACACGAATATAAACAATGGACTACTCAAGTAGTAGATGAATTACTCGAGTATATGACTTAGAGTACTCGAGTAAGTAAGAACTACACGAGAGTCAGAATTCAACTACTCGAGACAGAAGATAGAACTACTCGAGTACAATATAGTACTACTCGAGTATTTGACTTAGAAAAATTTTAGAAGAGAAATCCTGTAAACTCGAGAGGTAAAAGTAATCTACTCGAGTAGTTGTCTTAACTACTCGAGAGCCATAGTTGGACTACTCGAGATATATCTTAGCAACTCGAGTAAGTGAATTACTACTCGAATATGAACTTAGTAACTTACTCGAGTAAGTAAAGAACTACTCGAGTACATTACTTAGGAAAGTTTTCTTGACAGAAATGTTTCTTCTTCTAAGGGATGACCAGCATCAAGTCTTTTCACATAGTCCTAGAGCTTGAATATGAAGTGTATCCCAATAGAGAGGCTCCACATGAGTCAACACTTTGAAACACACAATGAGGGATTACATTGTATGGTCCTGTGTTTAGTGATCCATTGTAGACTGACATTGGTCTACACTTTCCATAAGAATTCCTGCAAACACATAACTCAAACCAAGCATCAAATACAACTTAATTCATCTTAGTTCAAGGGTGGCTTCATCAAATCTGGGTTAGTGTGGATACAATACCCAACAACATTCTCATGTACTGTGAGTCAACTAGTGAAATCTCCATTACTGGGAATCCTGTCTCTCATAGCAGGACTATATATATGGATTAGGTATCATTTCTAGTAGGGATCATGTGGAGAAGGAAGACATTAGTCTTGAGTTTGTCCCCATAGACAAGCAAATGACAGACATCTTTACTAAGCCACTAGATGAAGTCAAGTTCAACACCTTCAAGTTTAAGTTGGGTATGTTGAACTTGGTATATCTTCAGTTGCTCTGAATTTTGTTTTTGTTGTAGGATTTACTTTTCTTGCATGTTAATAAGTATTTCAGGTGATATCAAGACTGTCAAGTTTTGGTATCAAGACTTAAATGTACTTAAGTGTCTAGTAAAGAGAATGACAGCAAATTCTCCAGTTGAGGGGGAGCAAGTCAAGATGCTCCTATTAAGGGGGAGCAAGTCAAGATGCTCCTATTGAGGGGGAGTAAGTCAAGATGCTCCTATTGAGGGGGAGCAAGTCTAGCAGCTACAATAGTAGATCAAAGATCAACACTACTGATCAGAAAATCCTCAAAATATTGCACAGACTGAGGGGGAGATCAACCCTAATGGATGGTTGCTGCTGAGAAATCAATCTGCTGCATGAGAAGAAGAAAAGTCAGCTCCTCCCTGTGTACAGCTACATTCTGTTGAAGTTTTGAGTGGTATTGGCTCAAGTGGATCAATGTTAGCAGCTAACTACAGTGGATCAATGGACCACTCAAGAGTCAAGTGGTTGCAATATTGTGTTGTATCAGTGGTATTAACACAAAAGGTATGTTCTCTAGCCAACTAGTTTGATCACTAGTATAGTGGAATTAAGCTAGCATCAAAAGATAAATTCTCCCATGACCCTATCACCTACCTCATTAGATAACTATTTTCTTTTGAAGTAGCCAGAAAGGAGGAGGTGTGGAGGCAATACTCAGAAAGGGGGAAGTGTGGAGGCAATACTCATAAAGGGGGAGAAGTGCAAAGCAATACTTGACATGACCAGGTCATGTTAAGTAAGTGCATATTACTTGAAAAAATTCAAGTAGTATTAAGAGTGCAATGACTACATGTTGAGCCATTGGATATTACTTTCCACCTCCATGTGGTTTGAGGAAAGTGCTTCGAGTGGTATAGGAAAGTGCTCCATTTAATTTTTAAGTGGTATAAGGAAAGTGCATATTACGTGAGCAAATGCTCAAGTGGTATGAGGATGCAATGACTTGACATGGTTGAGTCAATGCATTTAAATGGAGATCATTGAACTAATATGTTGGTAATTCAGGTAGTTGAGAAAGCTACATATGCTAGCTTGCAGCTACTTTGAATTAATATGCTTTATGTGACAATGTTTCTTAGTATTACTATGTATTCTACCTTCTTAAAATATGGGAGATTGTTAGGAATATTGCCCTCAATGTTCCCTAGATTTGAAGAGACATCACAATCAATATTAAGAGCATAATTGTATTTGATATATGTTTAAGTTCAATATGTGTAGGATCTTCCTTGGAACAAGTTTAGATAGGTTGTCTAAGTGATTGTGACAGGTGGTCACAAGGTAGAAAAGTGGAGAAACAAAAATCTGTCTAAGTCCACAGGAATTGAGTGAAGCCAGTTCACTCAACCTTAGATGTTAAGGAAGCATGCTAGAAAGACAGAAAATTGTATAAGTCCACAGGTATTGAGTGAAGTTAGTTCACTAAACGACAGATACAAAAAAGTGCTGAGTAAAGCATAGACAATCAAAGCCCAACAATTTTCAAAGAAGATATGCGGCTAAGTCCACAGACATTGAGTGAAGGCAGTTCACTCAACGCCATATAACAAGAGACATCGAGTAAAGATCAGTATGTTAAAGCTTCAGCATTGGCAAGGAAGAAATTCGACTAAGTCCAGAATTATTGAGTGAGGACAGCTCACTCAACGCCTGAAGAAAGAAGCGTTGAGTCAAAGCTCAAGCATTTAAAGCGTTTGAAGAATTTGTGAAGATTTCTGGCTAAGTCCATAAGTGTTGAGTGATGTCAGCTCACTCAACGCCAATGTTGGGTACATTGGTATAAATGTACCTGATTTGAAGAAGCCTCACTCTACTCAATGATATACATCAAAATATATTTGATGTATTTTGAGTTACTTGTGCAGGTTAAGTATTTGCAGAAATGAAGCAAAAAGTTTCTAAGTCCATGTGTCGACACCCAGAGGGAAAGTGTCGACACTTAAGAAGACTTGTGTCGATACCCAGGCAAGCAGTGTCGACACTTGGAGTCATTGTGTCGACACCAGGGATGCAGAGTCGACACCAGACACAAAGTGTCGACACAAGGAGCTGTGTCGACACTCAATGAAGAAAAGTGCAGTGAAGCAGTGTCGACACTAGGAGCTGTGTCAACACCCAGTAGAATTGAGTCTACATCAGAAAGTGTCGACACTTGGAGGCTCTGTCGACACTCAGCAAAAGTCAGCAGAGACTAAGTATAAGTGTCGAAACAGAACAATGTGTCGACACACAACAGAAGAGTCAACAATAGAAGAAAGTGTCGACACCCAGAACAATGTGTCGACACACAACAGAAGAGTCAACACTAGAAGAAAGTGTCGACACCCAGAACAATGTGTCGACACACAATAGAAGAGTCAACACTTGAAGAAAGTGTCGACACAAGATAGAATGTGTCGACACTCGGCTGAAGACTCAACACTTGAAGAAAGTGTCGACACATGGAGCTGAGTCGACACTTAGCAGAGATCAGCAAGTTCAACAAAATATTCTAAGTACAAGTGTCGACACTAAGGGGATGTGTCGACACTCAGCTGAAGTTTCAACAGAAGAAGAATGTGTCGACACAAGGAGCTGTGTCGACATTCAGCAAGTATCAACACTGAAGACATGTGTCGACACCAAGAAGCAGTGTCGAAACTTAACAGATTCAACACATGAAGATGTGTCGACACAAAGGAGATGTGTCGACCTTAGAAGAATTCAGCAATATACTGAAGTACAAGTACTTGTGTCGACACACATTATCAGTGTCGACACATGAAGAAGAAGCAATGTCGAGATAAAGAATCAACAACACAAGGAGTTGTGTCGATACCTTGTAGGCTAGTGTCGATACTTAGACATATTGTGTCGACACTTGGTCTATAAGTGTCGACACTTAAGACAGAAAGTCTCGACACTTTCAAACAGTTAGAGAATTTTCAAGAACTGACTGGATGACTTGACAGCTGCCGTTCCAGCCGTTCTACAGCACCTGTCAGAGTTGTCAGAAAACAGTTATGAACCGGACCAGCCGGTTACCATGAAGAAGGCCTATAAATAGGCTTATTCTGTCTGAAGAAAAGAGTTGTTCAAGTTCATAAACATTGATTGATCAAGTATCAAAGAAGATCTAGCTTTCAAGTGAAGATCTAAGAAGTTGGAGAGAGAGAGCTCCATCCAAGAAATCAGCTATTGGAACCCAGCTGAGAAGAAGGGTTCAGATTGTTCTGAATCTTAAGAAGCAGAGATCAAGGATCAACTGCAGAGGAATCAGTCTTATTGTGTTCTACTTTCAAGAAGCTTTGAAGAAAGCCAAGTCAGATTGATTTCAGCTGAGTTCTTCCAAGAACTCATCAAGAAACTCACATCTCATCTCTCTATTCTCTGAGATGTTGAGTTAACATTATTGTATTCATTTTTATCTTGTAGGATCCTTAGGGATCTGAGTTTTGTAAGCCTGTAATTATAAAGGCTGAGTGTAGGGCTTGAGAGCCTGAGTGTAGGAGATTGGAATCTCTGAGTGTAGGCCTTTTGTGGCTGAGTGTAGGCCTTGGTGGCTGAGTGTAGGCCTTGGTGGCTGAGTGTAAGCTTTGTGGAAAAGCTGAGTTGTAGGGCCTTGGCCTGAGGTGTAGGAACCTGTTTTGGGGTTCTGAGATAGTGGAGAAGTTTGGCCGAATCTAGTACACTGCTAGATAGGCGAAGGGGGAAAGTGGATGTACCCAAAGCTTGGGGAACCACTATAAAACTCTGTGTCTACTATGTGATTGTGTTTTACTGTGATTGCTGAATGTGTGCTGTGATAAAGTAGATATAATTCTGTGATATTATCTGATTGCTGCCTAAAAAGTTAAAAAGATTCAAGTCACCTATTCACCCCCCCCCCTCTAGGTGATTAGGGACAATATCTTTCAAGTGGTATCAGAGCCAGGTTACTCAAAAAGGACTAACAGTCTGAGTAGATCCTGTTGGCAGATTCAGTCTAAGTCAAATTACAGATTCAAGAAAATCAAGAACCATGGGTTCCACTAAGAATCACAAGGAATTGGGATCCATGAAGTTACCCATATGCAGGAAAGAGATCTTTGGGATATGGAAGGAAAGGGTGAGACTTTTTATGGAAGGCTCAGACCCTAGGATTTATATCACAGTAAAAGAAGGGTCATATGTGCCCATGAAGGTTTCAGTCTTGGATGCCAATCAGAGAACACCTAAGGATTTCTCTGAGATGACAAAGGATGAAATTGTTCTAGCCACTATGCATAAAAGGGCTCAGAACATAATAGTGAGTGTCATAGATGATGCAACTTTTCAGAATTTGATACATTGTAAGACAGCTAAAGAGATGTGGGAAACTCTTATTGTGTACATGGATGGTTCTGAAGAAGTAAGGCAAGACAGAAAATCCTTGCTAAACCAAGAATATGAAAGTTTTAGACAAGGAAAAGCTGATAGCATAACTGAATGCTATAAGAAGTTTTACAGGATTATGAATGAACTCATTTCCTATGGCAGAGAGTTCAGTAATTATGAACTCAATGACAAGTTTCTAAGGTCCCTAACAAAAGATTGGGACACCAAGATCTGTGCCATTAGAGAAATGGCTAAGTTGGCAGAAATTCCACCACCTACACTGTTTGGCAAACTGCTGTCTTATGAAATGCAGTTGACAGTGAGGAAAGAAGAGGAGAAATCAACAAGAAGTGAACATAAGGAAAGGACAGTGGCCTTTAAAACAGAAGCCCCCAGAAGGTACAGAGGTAAGTCACCAACTCCACCTCCAAAGGTTACTGAAACTGAGTCAGATGAGTCAGCAAGTACAAAGTCTGAAAGCAGTGAAAGTGATGAGGACTTTGCTGCCTTCACTAGACATTTTCAGAAGTTCTTGAAGAAGAAACAGTGGAGGACAAGGCCTTCTACTTCACAGGGAAAAGAAGACTTTTATCAGAATAAAAAGTCTTCAAAGAAAGACAGGAAAAAGACTAAGTCTAGCAAGGCAACTCTTTCAAAAATGGTTTGCTATTACTATAATAGACAAGGTCATGTTGTTGCTGATTGTCCAGAAAAAAGAAAGGAGTCTAGTGACAAGAAGAAGACTCATTTCAAAGACAAGAAAGAAAAGTCATTTGTTGCCAAAAAGGAGAAGACCCTGTCAGATATTTCTTCATCAGAAACTGAGTCAGATGCTGAGGCATATATAGGGCTGTTTGCTGAAGAAGAAGAAGAAGAGTTCATGCAGATTATGAATTCTATATATGAACAAGAAGACAATCAATGCCAAGGGCTAATGACATTGACAGAAAGTGAAAAAATCCTGGAGCAGCCAGGACCTAGTAAGGTACAACATTGTTCTTCCAGTTCAATTTCTTGTGCCAGTACAGAATCAGATTCATCTTCATCAAGTGATGAGAGTGTATCTGAGTCTGAAGAAGATATTCATCAGTTGATAGATGAATATAAAGTTCTGTTGCAAGCTTATAAGAAGAGCAAGTCCTTAGCCAAAAGTCAGGCAAAGGAAATTGCTAATCTCAAAGCTATTGCAACTGATTCTGAGAAATTGTTTGATCAAAAGCTAAATGAGATAGCCAGACTGAAGCACATAACTGTGATTCAGATGGGGACTATCACATATAAGAATGATCAAATCAAGAGTCTGGAGATTAATCTTCAGAAGGAGAGAGATCTAGTTGTTAGGTTTTCTAAAACTAAGTCAGTTTTACCTTTAATTGATGAATTTGTTCATCACAAAGGCAAGGCTGGGCTGGGATTTACTAAACCTGCAAGGACTGTCAAGTCCAAGTCCAAGGGCACAGCCCCAACACTCAACAAGTCAGCTGTAGATGATACAGCTAAGAAAGTACCTAAGCAAAGGTACAATAAGTTTGAGTGTTGGTGTTGTGGCAAGGTAGGTCACTTTGCAATGGACTGTTGGCACAATGCTAGTGCCAAAGTGAGTAGCAAACTTCCTATTGGAAAACCAATAGGTAGCTTTGTCAGGATGCAAACTAACAAGTACCAAGGACCCAGGAATTCTTTGGGTTCTAAGGTTCACTAATCTGTTTTGTAGGTAAGTCTAAGTGGCCATGCCCCAATATGGTACTTGGACAGTGGATGTTCCAGACATATGACTGGAACAAGGGGTTTACTAAAGGACTACATACCCATCAAGGATGGTCCAAAAGTCACATTTGGTGGTTCTGAAAAAGGGATCATCAAGGGTTTTGGTAACATATCTAACTCCTTTATTACAATTACTCAAGTGGCCTATGTTAAAGGTTTGAAACATAACCTTATTAGTATAAGTCAATTGAGTGATGTAGGATATGACATCTCATTTGTGAAAGATGGTTGTCATATCAGGAGGTCAACTGATCAAGAGATCATTTTGACTGGTTATAGAAAAAGGAATGTCTACTGCTTAGACATTATGGTTGAGAACAATGGTTCTCCAGTGTGTCTTGTAGCTGATGAGACAGTCTCTCATTGTGTCAAATGGCACAAGAGGCTAGCCCATCTAAACTACAAGACAATTGGCAAACTCTTTAGCAAAGAGTTAGTGAGGAATGGTCCTCAAGTTAAGTGTGTTAAAGATGGTATTTGCTCAGCTTGTCAAAAGGGCAATCAGACTAGATCCACCTTTAGAAGTATAGAAAACAAAGATGTTGTGAGGTGTTTATACCTCTTGCATATGGATCTCTTTGGTCCAATGCCAGTTCACAGCCTAGGTAGGAAGGTCTATACCATTGTAGTTGTAGATGACTACTCAAGGTTTTCCTGGGTGTTCTTCTTAAGACAGAAATCTGAAACACCTAATGTCTTCTATAGCTTTGTCAAGCAAATTCAGAATGAACTAGACAGTACAGTGGCCAAGATTAGAAGTGACCATGGTACTGAATTTCAGTCTGAGAGTATGGCAAAACTATGTGAAGACTTTGGGATATTTCAAGAGTTTTCTTCACCTAGAACACCTCAGCAAAATGGCATTGCTGAGAGAAAGAATAGAACCTTGATTGAGGCTGGTAGGACCCTATTAAGTGATACATCACTACCAAAATATTTCTGGGCTGAAGCAGTTAATACTGCATGCCATGTTATAAATAGGGCTACCATCACTAAAAGCCTAAACAAGACCCCCTATGAGGTTGTGAAAGGCAGGAATCCAAACCTATCCGACTTCAGGATCTTTGGTTGTAAGTGCTTCATACTTAACAATAGAAAGTCTTACTTGACTAAGTTTCCTGCTAAGTCCCAAGAGGGAATTTTTGTTGGGTACATCAACAACAGTAAGGCTTATAGAGTCTACAACTTGTCTACACAAGTTGTAGAAGAATCTGTACATGTAGTATTTGATGAGACTAAACTTATTAATAATGAGTTGTCTAGTAGTGTATGCAGCTCCACAGGTATAACAAAGAAGATGGACAAGCTCACTATAGAAGAAGGATCTAATGCAAGACAACAAGAAGAAGATAGTGGCTGCTGTCCAGGGGGAGTACTACATGTACCTGATGCAGAAGAAGTACAAGGAGTGCAGCAAGATGAAGGAACTGAAGAGGTTCAACCAGAAGTCAGGATGCCTCCAGCCAATAGGCATCTTAGAGATCATCCAGTAGAGCAGATCATTGGTGATCAAAGTCAAGGGGTACAAACAAGGAGCAGAAATCTGAATGCAGCAATCTACTCCAGTTTTCTATCTCAAGTTGAACCAAAGAAGTTTGAAGAAGCCATTCTAGATCCACAATGGACTGAAGCAATGCAAGTAGAACTGAACCAGTTCAAGAGGTGCAAGGTCTGGGAACTTGTTCCTAAACCCAAAGACCACAATATAATAAGAACCAAGTGGATCTACAGGAATAAGATGGATGAACATGGAGTCATCATTAAGAATAAAGCAAGATTGGTTGCTAAAGGATATAGGCAGGAAGAAGGTATTGACTTTGATCAAACCTTTGCTCCAGTAGCCAGACTGGATGTCATAACGATGTTCCTGGCCTATGCAACCTTTCAAGGATTCAAAGTTTACCAAATGGATGTCAAGTCAGCATTTCTGAATGGTAATCTAAAAGAGGAAGTCTATGTAGAATAGCTATCAGGTTTTTTTGATTCAACTCTACCTAATCATGTCTATAGACTTAGGAAAGCTTTATATGGGTTAAAGTAAGCCCCTAGGGCTTGGTATGAAACCCTGTCTAGTTTCCTCATTGAGAACAAGTTCACAAGGGGGAAAATAGACAAGACTCTATTCCTTAGGGAATCTAGAGGCAAAGTTATACTTGTCCAAATATATGTAGATGACATAATATTTGGGTCTACTGAAAGTAGTCTTTGCAAAAAGTTTGCAAAACTTATGCAAGGACAATTTGAGATGAGTAGTATGGGAGAGCTTAAGTTTTTCTTGGGTCTCCAAGTTAAACAGACTGAGAATGGTTTATCCATATGTCAGTCTAAGTTCACCCTAGAACTCATAAGGAAGTATGGTATGGAGTCATCCAGTACCATGAAGACTCCTATGGTGTCAAGTATGTCTCTTAGCAAGGATGATGCAGGGAAACCTGTAGATGAGTCTTTGTATAGAGGGATAGTTAGCTCCCTACTATATTTGACTGCAAGTAGACCAGATATCATGTATGCTACATGTGTATGTGCAAGGTATCAAGCCTGCCCTAAAGAGTCTCATTTGACAGCAGTCAAAAGAATATTGAGATATCTAAAGGGCACTCCCTATCTAGTCCTCTGGTACCCTAGGAATGGGGATTTTGAACTAACAGGTTATTCAGATGTAGACTTTGCAGGATGCAAAGAGGATAGAAAAAGCACTACTGGAACCTGTCAATTCCTAGGTGGAAGACTAATTTCATGGAGTAGCAAAAAGCAAACAAGTGTGGCTATCTCCACTGCAGAATCAGAATATGTGGCTGCTGGAAGTTGCTGTGCTCAACTTCTATGGATACAGCATCAGCTTGAGGACTATGGAATTCAGGTAAGTAGAACTCCACTCTTTTGTGATTCTACTAGTGCTATTTCAATAGCCAATAATCCTGTATCCCATAGTAGAATAAAACATATTGAGATAAAGTATCATTTTCTTAGAGAACATGTAGAAAGAGAAGATATTTTACTGGAATATGTTAGGACAGATAATCAACTAGCTGATATGTATACTAAGCCCCTAGAAGAAGCTAAGTTCAATAGGTTTAAAATTGAACTAGGAATGATAAACTTAGAATAAGTTTATAGTATTGGCTAAGTAAAATAGTGTCGACACACAGAGTTGTCTGTGTCGAGACAGAAAAATTGTGTCGACACTTCAGGGAATAGGTGTCGACACATCTAGGAAGTTTGTGTCGACACTTCAGAATATTAGTGTCGACACATGACCTGTAGGTGTCGACACATCCAAAGTGGTGTCGACACTTAGTATTTACTAAGGATTTTCTAAGTAAAGTCTCGACTCAATGTCGAGTTAAGTGGTGTCGACACATAATCAAGTGTCGACACATATTCATGTTAACTAAACTTGTGTCGACACATAGGTGTCGACAATTATTGACAGTGTCGACACAATTTAAGTTAGCTGCCCGCCTTTTCATCTTCAAACCTAGAAAGGTATAAATAGGATTTTGCCTTTGTTTGTCGACACGCTTTCAAAAGTTTCGAGACCAAACTTCTGTGTTGACACCTCTCTTCTCTCAAGTCAAATTCTTCAAATCCTAATGGTGCCAAAGCTTGAGGAGAACGTCAATGAGGGTTATGAACTGGTGCGCGACGCATTTGTTGATGCAGAGCCGGAGATCAAGACAGTAGTAACCCTAGTTGCCGACTCAGGGTTAGAATATCTTGTTTCAGAGCCTACAAAGATCTGGAAGAAGGAAGTCTTGGAATTCCTTAATGGAGCTAAGGTAGACGAAACTGGATTCAAGATCAAATCCAGGGTTCATGGTGAGAAGGTTAAGGTATCACCTAAAAGCTTGAGGAAAGTCCTTCAGTTGCCAAGAACTAAGGAAGAAGAAGACGTTACAGCTTCCAGGACCAGAGATGCATTGGCATGGTGTGGTCTGGATTCTAAGATGAAGATTGGATCAGTGTTTAATAGAAAGGTCATGAACAGCCAAGGGAAATTCATGTCTGAAATTGTAGGCAAAGTGATATTGAGCAAACCTGGAGGGCATGATCGGGTATCAGCCCATATGTTCAGTATTGTGACAAGGATCATCTTCACTTTGCTAACAGATTGGTATGTTATAGTTCTTGAGAAGATAAAGGAAAGCTTGAAGAAGCCAATTCTGGGCAGGATCATAAGTCTATACCTAGCTGGTACTATACCAGAGGTTATGAATCAAGCTGCTGGCAGCAAAATCAACCATATGAGAAAGATGGATTTGAGGATATTCTCCAGATGGGACAGGGTGTTGTCTAAGGAGATGCCAACCTCTGAGAAGATAATTCCTGAGAAAGTATCACCTCAAAAGAAGAAGAGGAAAACTGCTCCAGTGGCTCAGGTTTCCACTAGCACCTCTAGTAGTGAGGAGCATGTGGTTTTCTCACCTGATGAGAATGAAGAAGAGACATCTACAGCTCAACAAGAAGTTGCTGAGAAGCAGGGGGAGCTACCAACAGCTAGCCCCTTACACCAGGCTCAAATCCAGGGGGAGCCACAAGTTATGGAAGAACCCACTCCTCTAGAGAGTGAGCAAGCTACAACCACAATTCTAGAGGTAATCACTAAGCTTAATGCTTTAGTTTTTCATAGAGAGGATACTGATTTGTCTGATGTTTATCAGCAACCACAGCCTGATAGTCAAGTTCCAGATGCTGTCATGGAAGACACATCAGTTGAATTTGTAGTTACTGATCCAGTGGTTGAAGAGTCAAGAATTTCTCCAGCTCATTCACCACAAGAATTTACAATGGAAGATTTATTTATAAATCTAGATCAGGCAGACCTTGAGAATGACAAAGATGCAACTGCTGAGAGGGAGAATGCTCCAGTTGAGGGGGAGCAAGTTGTAATTCTTGAAGAGCCTGCAAGACAAGAAACTGAGAAGGCACCAGATGTGCAGACTGAGAGGCCCCCAAGCCCTAAGGAGAGGGTAGTAATTGCTAGCTCCTCAGCTTCTGAAGATGAGGATACTGCA
Source organism: Platanthera guangdongensis (assembly GCA_039583875.1). Lineage (NCBI taxonomy): Eukaryota > Viridiplantae > Streptophyta > Magnoliopsida > Asparagales > Orchidaceae > Platanthera > Platanthera guangdongensis. Next base: position 108,232,093 of record CM077157.1, read on the forward strand.
AGAGCTAAAAAGAAGAAATTTCAATTATTCAGAAGAAGGAGCCAAACCTATAAGAAGGCATTGCAAACCCTTGCTCCACAGCCAGCCCTGCAGCCAGCACCTTCTGTTGATTATAATGCTCTAATGGTTGCAATGCAAATCAAGCTGGATGAGCACAGAAAAGCAATAGAGACTTATGTGGATGAGGGGAATAAATCACTTCAATTTGAATTAGCCCAAGAAATCAAAGCTATAAGATTTGAAATGAATCTTAATAAGAAGGAGATGACAGACTGCTTCCACAAAGGAGGGAATGCAGTGGTGTACTTGGCTACACATCAGGAAAAGATAAAAGATCAAGTTGATGACATTGCAGTCAAGCAAGGCTATGTACTTGAAAATCAAATAAGGATGAATGACAATTTGACAGAATCTCATAATGTAATTGTCACAGAAATGACAAATATTGCTGCTGGCCTGAAAACTTCTCTTGGTACTGCCAAGGCAGATTTTGATAAAGAACTGCAAAAGAGCTTAACTGTTGTTACAACTGCAATCCAAGACTCTCAAAAGATAATAACTGACAAGCTCCAAAGGCTCAAACCTTTCTACAGGGATGGAGTTAATTATCTAAATGCTCAAATTCGATTTCAAAAAGATGATTTAAGGGATCATATGGAGAGAGAAGTCATAAAGGGGGAGAGGGTCTTAGTCAAAGCTGGCTCTGAGCATGCAAAATGGATTTCTAATTCCATCAGAGCCACTCTTGGATATCCTCCTCTATGTGATGACAATGATGTTGCAGAATCTGGAGTCAACCCTGCATATCTAGGAGGGGAGCAACCTGAAGTAGCTCAAGTTATCTATCCTCCTCCAGATTTTGACATGGTACAAGCTGATATACATTCCATGTATAGTCCACCTGATGGTACTCAGAAAGTCATTCTTGACAAAGTTGTACAGCCAGTCTCTGAAGCTATGCAAGAAGCTATCTTAAAAGAGCAAGCTGAAGAAGAAACCAGATTATCTAATAAGAGGTTCAGGGAGCAAGCTGAACAAAGACCTGACTTTGAGAAGTGGAGCCCCACCTCTAGGAATATTATTTTGACTGCTTGGAAAGCTGCCAAAGATAACATTCAAGACAGGAACAAGTGGTTTTCTGAGACTGAATGGAGAAAGCATGAGTCTAGGCAGGAGGCTATAGTCCAGTACAGAAGGAAGGCCAAGATGGGAAAGCTACCTCCTACTGCTCAGGAGCCTAGCAATTACTTTCCTAAGCCTTATCATTATTTTGAAAGGCAGAAGATTAAAGCTGAGGAACTTAAGAAGAAGGAGCTGAAAGGAAAGAAGCCTGCTGAAACTGAAGATGCTGGAGCCTCACTACAAGCCAAAGTACAATCTGGGAAGGGCATAATCATTAAGGAGGCTGAACAGAAATAGCTTAGAAATTTTTCATAAGTTTACTATGCATTCTTTTGATATAGAACATTTTGTAAACTTTAGAATTATGAATATGACAAAGTATTGGAACAATGTTTTGTGTGATAAATTTGTTGTGTAATAAATTTGTTTCATAATTGTTCTGTAATAATGTCTATGTATACATGTGTGATTGATACATGTTTATGTTTGCCCTGCTGTATATACTCCTGCTTTACATCATTTTGTAATTTTATTATGAATGGTGTATATCATTGACTAAGGGTTATGACTTCTCCAAATAGGGGGAGATTGTTGGGTACATTAGTATAAATGTACCTGATTTGAAGAAGCCTCACCCTACTCAATGATATACATCAAAATGTATTTGATGTATTTTGAGTTACTTGTGCAGGTTAAGTATTTGCAGAAATGAAGCAAAAAGTTTCTAAGTCCATGTATCGACACCCAGAGGGAAAGTGTCGACACTTAAGAAGACTTGTGTCGACACCCAGGCAAGCAGTGTCGACACTTGGAGTTATTGTGTCGACACCAGGGATGCATAGTCGACACCAGACACAAAGTGTCGACACAAGGAGCTGTGTCGACACTCAATGAAGAAAAGTCAGTGAAGCAGTGTCGACACTAGGAGCTGTGTCGACACCCAGTAGAATTGAGTCTACATCAGAAAGTGTCGACACTTGGAGGCTGTGTCGACACTCAGCAAAAGTCAGCAGAGACTAAGTATAAGTGTCAACACACAGAACAATGTGTCGACACACAACATAAGAGTCAACACTAGAAGAAAGTGTCGACACCCAGAACAATGTGTCGACACACAACAGAAGAGTCAACACTAGAAGAAAGTGTCGACACCCAGAACAATGTGTCGACACACAATAGAAGAGTCAACACTTGAAGAAAGTGTCGACACAAGATCGAATGCGTCGACACTCGGCTGAAGACTCAACACTTGAAGAAAGTGTCGACACATGGAGCTGAGTCGACACTTAGCAGAGATCAGCAAGTTCAACAAAATATTCTAAGTACAAGTGTCGACACTAAGGGGATGTGTCGACACTCAGCTGAAGTCTCAACAGAAGAAGAATGTGTCGACACAAGGAGCTGTGTCGACACTCAGCAAGTATCAACACTGAAGACATGTGTCGACATCAAGAAGCAGTGTTGACACTTAATAGATTCAACACATGAAGATGTGTCGACACAAAGGAGATGTGTCGATACTTAGAAGAATTCAGCAATATACTGAAGTACAAGTACTTGTGTCGACACACATTATCAGTGTCGACACATGAAGAAGAAGCAGTGTCGAGATAAAGAATCAACAACACAAGGAGTTGTGTCGACACCTTGTAGGCTAGTGTCGACACTTAGACATATTGTGTCGACACTTGGTCTATAAGTGTCGACACTTAAAGACAGAAAGTCTCGACACTTTCAGACAGTTAGAGAATTTTCAAGAACTGACTGGATGACTTGACAGCTGCCATTCCAGCCGGTCTACAGCACCTGTCAGAGTTGTCAGAAAACAGTTATGAACCGGACCAGCCGGTTACCATGAAGAAGGCCTATAAATATGTTTATTCTGTCTGAAGAAAAGAGTTGTTCAAGTTCAGAAACATTGATTGATCAAGTATCAAAGAAGATCTAGCTTTCAAGTGAAGATCTAAGAAGTTGGAGAGAGAGAGCTCCATCCAACAAATCAGCTGTTGGAACCCAGCCGAGAAGAAGGGTTCAGATTGTTCTGAATCTTAAGAAGCAGAGATCAAGGATCAACTGCAGAGGAATCAGTCTTATTGTGTTCTACTTTCAAGAAGCTTTGAAGAAAGCCAAGTTAGATTGATTTCAGCTGAGTTCTTCCAAGAACTCATCAAGAAACTCACATCTCATCTCTCTATTCTCTGAGTTGTTGAGTTAACATTATTGTATTCATTTTTATCTTGTAGGATCCTTAGGGATCTGAGTTTTGTAAGCCTGTAATTATAAAGGCTGAATGTAGGGCTTGAGAGCCTGAGTGTAGGAGATTGGAATCTCTGAGTGTAGGCCTTTTGTGGCTGAGTGTAGGCCTTGGTGGCTGAGTGTAGCCCTTGGTGGCTGAGTGTAAGCTTTGTGGAAAAGCTGAGTTGTAGGGCCTTGGCCTGAGGTGTAGGAACCTGTTTTGGGATTCTGAGATAGTGGAGAAGTTTGGCCGAATCTAGTACACTTCTAGATAGGCGAAGGGGGAAAGTGGATGTACCCAAAGCTTGGGGAACCACTATAAAACTCTGTGTCTACTGTGTGATTGTGTTTTGCTGTGATTGTTGAATGTGTGCTGTGATAAAGTAGATATAATTCTGTGATATTATCTGATTGCTGCCTAAAAAGTTAAAAAGATTCAAGTCACCTATTCACCCCCCCCTCTAGGTGATTAGGGACAATATCTTTCAGCCAAGATAAGAAAGCATCGACAGACCAAGGGTTCAGTCAAAGCCACTAAAGAAGCAGACGGAAAATTCGTCTAAGTCCAAATGCGTTGAGTGATGAAGGCTCACTCAACGCACTCAACGATGGCTCATCAAGAAAGAAGCGGCTAAGTACAGAAGCATTGAGTGAAGTGATGGGCCCGCGAACAGACTCTTACTGTGGTTGGTTCGGTGAGTCGATCGCCGCGGGCTTGCTCGGGTAGGCAAGTGCACCTATCGCAAGTAGTACTCGATATTCGGGGGAATACCGAGGTCGTATTGTTCTCGGGGTCGCGTTGACTATTCTTACTCCTCCGGGAGGACTATTATTTTACTGAAAATAAGGTGGATTTTTTTACTTAATAAAAGGCGAAAAAGCAAAGGAGCGAAAAAAACGATTTAGAGAATATTCGATGAAGGGTTAACGCTCGGCATCGAATCGGATTAAGACTAAAACAATTTTTAATAATAAAAAGACTTGGTTTTCAAATTAATAATAAGGCAACTTGGCCGTGGAGGTTCCACAAATGTGAGCTCACCTAACTATAGGGATATCGCTCACCTAAACGTTAAGACTATTCGACCGAACGTTAGTCCGACGAAGGATTCCTCTTAACGCCCGCTTTACGCTAAGAACCCCGCTATTGGGTGGGGGACCCAATCCGGTAGAATTACGCTTGTCCTCTCTCGAGGGGGTGCACGCAACTCTATTTACCCAGGGGTGATCGGTCCATATGCACGGCCTCTCGGCTAGCTAGCATATGGACTACGGAAATAGGGCCCACACATCGATTATGTGGTCCTACGCGTCGTAAACCCGGGGTAAACCCTAAGTGCTTAAATTAAAATGAAAATAAAGAGCTTCAATTATTATAAATCATTTTAAATGTCCCAATGCTCTTCGATGCCGAGGCTAATAGCGATTAGCCACACATCGGTATGGGGACGGCTTATAATTTAGTGAGGCGCGAGTTCGAAATTAAACACTAAACGATTATAAGAAAGAGACAAAAGAAAAATAACAATATTTAGAGAGCTAAAAAGTTAACTAAACGAGAACTCACGCACACTCCAAATTATAAATTAAACAAAAGCTAAGTTACACATGAATGAAATTTGCATAATTTAAATTTGCGAGTCCCACTCAAACGAGTGGGGGCGGTAAATAAAGGCTGAAAATTGCAAGTCCTACTCAAACGAGTAGGACTGAAATGAAAGCGAGTCCTACTCAAACGAGTAGGAGAAAATAAATGCGATTACAGGGCTAAAAAGTCCGGCCATTTAACTCAAGTGAGTAGGCGGAAAAAATAAAGAAAGTAAAATTGTAAGTCCTACTCAAACGAGTAGGACTGAAATAAAGTCCGGCCATTTAAACTCAAGTGAGTAGGCGGAAAAATAAAGAAAGAAAAATTACAAGTCCTACTCGAACGAGTAGGACTGAAAATGAAAACGATGCGCCATTTAACTCTTAATGAGTAGGCGGAAATAAATGCACAGGAACACACACACTCCATATGAAATTCAGGAAAGCAATAAAATTATACACCTACACTCACACACTCTACATAATTTGAATCAAAGCATTAAAAGGAAAGCATTAAAACAAAGCATGAAAATTTAACACCTACACTCACACACTCTACACAATTTAAATCAAAGCATAAAAATTATACACCTACACTCACACACACTTCACGAAAAATCAAAGTTACCTAAAAATTAAAATTTAACTATTTCAAGCATAGGTTTTGCCAAAAACAAATAAAAAGAAGAAATTTAAATTTTTAGAAGACAAAAGTTTTTCAAAACAAATTAAAAACCAAAGTTTTTGGAAAACAAAAATTTCAACATTTTCATTCCTAGGATTTCATAAAAGAGCTAAAAAAGTTGAAATAAAAGTGAAAGAAGAAAAAAAGTTTTCATTCCAAAATGAAGCTAAGTAAAAAAAAACAAAGGAAACTATAGCTCTTTTACACACTCATAAGAGTGAAGATGTTGAAGAAGATAAGAAAAAAAAGAAAAACCTAATTCATCATTTCATCATTTTCAAACAAAACCTAACTTGAAAAATCAAAGGCATGTAAAGAGGAAATCCTAACCTAAGCATGAAAACAAGTAAAAAAAAAGTAAAGTAAGCATGTTACACTCATACACACACACACACTTTTCATAAATGAAGAACAAGTGAAGAACAAAAATGAAACTAAGAATAAAAAGAAGAAAGAAAGTGGGCACAAGTTTCATTCCAAAGCTAAGTAAGAAGAGAAAATCTAACATTTTATTGAATTTTAGGAACTATTACAAGCTATTACAAGGGTTAAAGCTAAGACAAAACAAGAAATGAAATAAAAAAGGGAGAAATCTCCTTACATAGCCTTGAAAATCACGGATGCAGCCCACAAAAATACACTAAATTGGCCCAAAAATCTGAACCCTTGGACCTTACAGAACTGGGCTATTTATAGGAAAAAATTTCTAAGTACACGCCCTCGGTCACGGGCGTGACATGGGGGCATGACAGTACTATTCATGAAGGCGGCTGGCGATTGGACAGCAAAGTTGACTTCGGGCTGAGTTCGCAGCAGTCACGCCCCAGGTCACGGGCGTGACCTAGGGCGTGTCGGGGAGGTAGAACCGGGCGCGGGTTGCGTCAAATGTCCTCGGCAGCGTCTTGTCGGGCCAGCTGGAAAGGTCACGCCCCATGTCACGGGCGTGACTATGGGCGTGACAGTTGGGTCGACACTCGACGAATGTCGAGCGGAAAGTGTCGAGTCGAAATCGTTGAGCTGAAATTGGGTCACGCCCCAGGTCACGGGCGTGACTATGGGCGTGACAGTCGGGGTCGACACTCGACGATCGTCGAGTGGAATTCGTCGAGAGGAGAGGACACGGGCTTGGGTCACGCCCCGTGTCGGGTGACACGGGCGTGTCGCCAGGCGTGTCAAGCCTTTTCTTCAGAAATTTTCCGATTTCACGGGAAATGCACAGTCACGGCTCGGTCACGGGCGTGACCCATGTGTCACGGGCGTGTACTTCCCAATTTTTGGCAGATTTTGGAATTTTTCTGAAAATCAAAATAAAACAAGTTAGGAGAAAATTTACAAGAATAGGAACATTTTATTGAACAAAAATAAGTAAAAACGACGAAAATAAATGAAAATGACTAAATTAATGTGCATAAAAATACGCATATTTACAGTTCATCAAATACCCCCATACTTAGGCTTTTGCTATTCCAGAGCAAAAGTTTGAGGTGAATCTATAAGGAATAAAAAAAACTCTAAGTTTTGGCTATCGCTTAATTAATTATAAGAGAGATCGAAATAAATATACGGGGTGTAAGAGTTAAGTCCTAAAATTATGTAGATGATTTAAATAGCGCAAAAGTTTTGGCCAAAAGACTTCTTGATGTAATCAAATAGAAGGCAACATTTGTAATGGTTAGATTAACGAAAATAGTTTGGAATTATAAGAATTCTAGCTTATACGAGTGCTATCGGAAATAATACAATTTACTAATTATTCTCTCAAAAAGATTTTTGAATTAATTCTAGAATCGTGTAATTGGCTAAGGGGGTAGTGTGGTTTATGAAGAGGGTTTTGATAATTGAGGTGAGGTAATTTTTTCTCGAACCTCCATTTTTTTTTTGGATTTATTAGGAAAACGAAATCTTATTTTCCTAATATGATTTTTGTTTTTCAACTTCATAATAATTAACCCAATGTATATTTGTGGGAGTAATGAATTTTATCCTCTTACTCCCTATAAAATCTTTTAAAATTATTGGGTGCCTATGTTTACGGAACGAAATCTTGTTCCCATTGACATAAGATCTTTTAAGGATAAAATTTTTCATGCCAAGTAGGTCATGAAAAGTGAGGGGAGAAAGGAAAACTAGGTTGTAATCCTAAAAATTTTTGAGAGCAACCTTAATAATTTGTACGTTCCAATTTTTTCAGAAAGCTAGAGGTAAGTATAATTGAATTCTATAGTCGTTATTTCCTAACATAATATACGTGCTCCTATTAATGAAAAATTAGAAGTAGTGCCTAAAACGAGTCCGCTAATTTTAACAAAGCATAAAGAATTCTTTAAAACTTAACCCCGGCTATTTAAATGTTTCAATCAATAATTAACAAACGGGTAGCAAACAGAGAATTAATAGTATTCACATATAAATAAACTCAGAACAAAATTTTTGGATAGCAGAAAAGTTAAGTATGGAATATTTAATTTATTTCTTTCAAAACATTTTTTTTGATTTTTTATAGTTTTTGTGTAAACATTTTTTTGTGTTTTTCATTTATTATCTTTTTTTTTTGTATTTTTGTTTTTCTCAATTTTTTTGTTTGAAAATTTTTTGAACTATTATCTTTTTTTTTTTTTGTATTTTTTAAGAGAATTTTCATAATATGTACAAAAATAAGGGAGAAAAAGAAAAAGGTTTGTACAAGAATGAGGAAGGGGGAGAGAGAAAAAACAAAAAAATATATACAAAGAGAAAATTTTTTTGGATTTTTGTTTTTTTTTGCATTTAAAATTTTTTTTTGTTTTTTTTTTCATAAAAATTTTTTTGTTTTTGTTTTTTTTTTTCATAAAAAATTTTTTTGTTTTTGTTTGTTTTTTTTTTTCATTTAAAATTTTTTTTTTTTTTGTTTCATTTTAAGATGTTTTTTAATTTTTTTTTTGGTTTTGTTGTTATATGTATTTTTTTTGTATTTTTCTTTGTTTTGAGATGCAGAAAAAAAATGAAGTGCAGAAAATAAAGCACGAAAATACCCCCATACTTAAGTCCAACATTGTCCCCAATGTTGTATCGTAAGGATGCGGAACAGAAAAGAAAAAGACAATATGTACAAAAAAAAGAAAGGGAAGGGGGTAGAAGCTTCCCTGAAACGCGGTGGGGAAGGCCGATCAGAAACCCTGCGTTTATTAGAAAAAAAATAACAAAGATAATAAGGAAAGAGCGAAAAAGATAAGCGAGGGGTGCCTCCCAGGAGCGCTTTGTTTATAGTCGTGTAGCTTGACTATTTTGGCGGGTTTATAATGTGGAGGAAAGTTATGGTTTCGCTAAAACCGATCACTGGGTCGCCCGCGATGTAAGACTTTAACCGATGACCGTTTACTTTAAAAGAGCCTTTGTCCGGGTGGGAGACGAGTACGGTTCCATAAGGAAAAACTTCTTCAACTAAGAAGGGACCGGACCATCTAGATTTTAATTTACCTGGAAAAAGCCTAAGGCGTGAATTGTAAAGAAGGACAAGATCGCCCGGAGAAAATAATTTTTGGGACTTGATTTTTCGATCGTGATATAACTTAGAGCGCTCCTTATAGAATTTATTGCTCTCGTAAGCGTTCGCACGCCATTCATCGAGCTCGTTTAGTTGCAGTTTTCTATTCTGAGCGGCTAAGTTAGAGTCGAGGTTTAAGAGTTTTAAAGCCCAAAGTGCGCGATGTTCTAATTCTACGGGTAAATGACACGCTTTGCCGTAGACTAACCGGAACGGCGTACATCCAATAGCGGTTTTGTATGCCGTCCGATACGCCCACAACGCATCGTCGAGTTTAACAGACCAATCTTTCCTATTTAGCGAAACGGTTTTTTCTAAAATTCGCTTAATCTCTCGATTTACTACCTCGACTTGGCCACTTGTTTGCGGGTGGTAGGGGGTGGCAAGCTTGTGCGTGACTCCGTATTTAGCTAACGTCTTAGCCATAAGAGCGTTACAGAAATGCGTTCCCCTATCACTAACAATTGCGCGAGGCGTGCCGAAGCGAGAAAATAATTTTTTAAGAAATGTAACGACGACTCGCGCATCGTTGGTGGGGAGAGCTTGCGCTTCCGCCCACCGCGATACGTAGTCGACCGCCACTAAAATATACATATTTTTGAAAGACGGAGGTAGGGGGCCAACAAAATCTATGCCCCACAAATCGAAGACTTCGCATTCTAAAAACATGTTTTGGGGCATCTCGTCGCGACGAGAGATGTTACCCGACCGCTGACAGCTATCGCATGCGCGCACAAAATTATGCGCGTCTTTGAAGAGAGTGGGCCAAAAGTAGCCCGCCTCTAGCGCCTTCCGAGCGGTCCGGTTGGCTTGATAATGCCCACCGGCTGGACCCTCGTGGCAGTGCTTAAGAATTTGTAAGCACTCCACACCCGCAACGCATCTTCGGACCGCTTGGTCCGCGCAGATACGAAAAAGAAATGGGTCCTCCCAAAAGAAATTTTTCAAGTCAGAAAAGAATTTCTTCTTTTGGTGACCGGAAAATTCTTTTGGAAGGACCCGCGCTACTAAAAAATTTGCAAAATCTGCGAACCAAGGCGAAGATGACGAAGATTTATTAATGGCAAGAAGGCGTTCCTCGGGGAATCTGTCATTTATTTCAGATTCGACGAGCGCTTCCGCACCCGGATTTTCTAAACGGGAGAGGTGGTCTGCCGCTAGATTTTCCGCTCCCCGCTTATCTCGGATCTCCAAATCAAACTCTTGTAGGAGGAGAATCCATCGAAGAAGGCGGGGCTTCGCATCATTTTTAGCTAATAAATATTTAAGCGCGGAGTGATCGGTAAAAACAATAACTTTAGATAGCGTTATATACGAGCGAAACTTATCGAAAGCGAAAACGACGGCTAAGAGTTCCTTTTCCGTTGTCGTGTAATTTATTTGTGCGGAAGTGAGCGTCTTGCTAGCGTAATAAATAGGATGAAAATGTTTTTCTACGCGTTGGCCAAGAACGGCACCTAAGGCAATATCACTAGCGTCGCACATTATTTCGAACGGAAGGGACCAATTAGGGGCCACTAAAATTGGTGAAGAGATAAGTTTTTGTTTTATCAAATTAAAGGCGGACTCGCATTCGCTACTAAAGATGAAGCGTGATTCCTTTTCCAAGAGGTGAGTTAGCGGCTTTGTTATTTTTGAAAAATCTTGAATAAAGCGTCGATAAAAGCCCGCATGGCCTAAGAAACTCCTAATAGATTTTACGTTTGTTGGATGCGGAAGTTTTTCCATAATTTCTATTTTGGCCTTATCCACCTCTATCCCCTTAGACGAAATCATATGGCCGAGGACCAAACCTCCTCGAACCATAAAGTTGCATTTTTCCCAATTTAGAACAAGGCTTGTGTCCTCGCACCGTTGAAGGACACGATCTAAATTGTTAAGGCAATCGGGAAAAGAGCGTCCGAAAACAGAAAAGTCATCCATAAAGACTTCCATAATGTCTTCTACTAGCTCGCCAAAGATCGCTAGCATACATCTTTGGAATGTAGCTGGCGCGTTGCAGAGTCCAAATGGCATTCTTCGATAGGCGAAGGTGCCAAACGGGCAAGTAAAAGTTGTTTTCTCTTGATCATCGGGGGAAATGGGGATTTGGAAAAACCCCGATAAACCATCAAGAAAACAATAATACGGATGACCGGATAAACGCTCTAAAATTTGGTCTAGAAATGGCAGAGGTAAATGGTCCTTGCGGGTGGCGTCGTTAAGTTTCCTATAGTCGATGCACACTCGCCAACCCGTAACAGTACGAGTTGGGACAAGCTTGTTATGCTCGTTCGCCACTACGGTAAGACCGCCCTTCTTGGGCACGACATGCACTGGACTAACCCATGCACTGTCCGAAATAGGGTAGATAATCCCCGCATCTAACAACTTAATGATTTCGGCTTTAACGACGTCTTTCATGTTTGGGTTAAGACGACGCTGCGGCTGAATCGTTTTGCGGCAATTATCGTTTAGGAAAATCTTATGGGTGCAAAAGGAGGGGCTAATCCCCTTTAGGTCAGAGATTTGCCACGCAATTGCGTGGCGATGTTTAAATAAAACCTCCAATAAATCGGAAGTCTCCGAATCACTCAAGTCCGAAGAAATGATAACGGGGAGCGTATCACCTTTTCCCAAAAAAGCGTACTTGAGCGAGGCGGGTAAGGGTTTGAGGTCTAGGATGGGCGGTTCTTCTAGGGAGGTTTTAATTCCTATGTCTTTCTTACCAATTGGTTCGAAAGGCAAGTCTATAGACGTATCCTCATCGCAGTTAAAATTTTCGAGCGCATAAATATCGTCATTTAAAAATACGGACTCGAAAATGGGAGAAGAACGATCTCCGAAAAAGGTATTTAAAGAATAGCAGAAATCGTCGCTCGATGACAAATTGTCCATCGAGGGATTAATAGAGAAAGTAACTTGGTCATCGCCTACTCGGAGGAGAAGGCTACCATTACTAACATCTATTAGTGCGCGGGAGGTGGCGAGAAAAGGGCGACCGAGTATTATTGGTACCTCGGCGTCCTCCTCGATATCTAAGATGACGAAGTCTACCGGGAAGGTAAACTTGTCGACTCGGACAAGGACGTCCTCCACTACCCCGATAGGGAACTTAACCGAGCGATCCGCTAATTGGATGCGCATATTCGTAGGACTAGGAGTACCCAAACCTAAACGCGAAAAGAGCGAGAACGGCATCAGATTAATGCTAGCCCCTAAATCAGCTAAGGCGTACTTTACTAATATATCGCCAAAAAGGCACGGGATGGAAAACCGTCCCGGGTCGTTTTGTTTTGCGGGCAATTTATTAGTAAGGGCCGCCGAGCAGACAACGTTGAGAGATACATGCGAAATATCCTCTAATTTGCGTTTATTAGAAAGTAGTTCTTTTAAAAATTTCGCATATTTGGGCATTTGCGAGATAGCCTCGCAAAAAGGAACATTAATGTGAATTTGTTTTAATAATAAAATAAATTTTTCATATTGCGCGTCCTTACGCTCGTTTTCTAACTTATGCGGATACAGAAGAGCCTTGTTTAAAATAATTTTTTCTTTTATAATAGGTAAAGGTGGCGTGAGCGAAGAAAGGGGAAGAGGGGTCGGAGGTGAAATATGTACCTGAGGGTCGGTCCGTTTTGGATCGACCACCTCCTTTCCGCTACGGAGGGTTATAGCGTTGGCGTTTTCCCGCGGATTGGGCTCCGTGTTTCCCGGCAGTGCCCCGAGCGCGCGCTCGGACATCATCCTCGCCAGCTGTCCAACCTGTTGTTCGAGTGTTTTTAGCGATCCGGTGATGTTCCGGATATTTGACTCGTTGGACGCAATGTACTTCGAAAAATTTTCCTCCATCGGGGAGGGTTTCGGAAGAGGAGGGGGAGGAAGAAATCCGGGCGCATAAGAAATAGGGGGACGCTGAGCATTATTCGGGTTGCTCCACGAGAAGTTGGGGTGATTCCTCCAACCCGGATTATAGTGATTACTATAAGGGTTGTTGTTGGGGTTGAATGGAGGACGACCCGAATTTCCCATGAAGTCCACGAACTCTTCAGCTACGCAGACGTTAGGGGGAATAAAACAAGGCGGAGTGGAGGAGGCAGCAGACATCTCCGCCACCTGCTTTGTTAACCTTTCAACTTGAAGGGTCAAGAGAGCAGTGGCATCCACTTCAAAAAGACCAGCCGCCGGCTTTGGCCGTTCCCGCGGGACGTTCCATTGATAGGCGTTCATAGCCATCTCTTCGAATAAAGCCTGGGCGGCCTCGGGGGTTTTGTTGTTAAGCGTTCCCCCGGCAGCCGCGTCAATCATTTGACGCGTCTGAAAATTCAGCCCATTATAAAAAATTTGAACTTGCAACCACGTTGGCAGCGCGTGGTGCGGGCAACGGCGGAGGAATTCCTTAAATCGTTCCCAAGTCTCGTATAGAGACTCGGGATCATTCTGCACAAACGAAGAAATGTCCGCCCGCAACTTTGCAGTTTTGGCGGGCGGAAAGTACTTCGTTAGGAACCGTTCCGTCAACTCAGCCCACGTGGTGATACATCCTCGTGGGAGGGCATTCAACCACGCCTTGGCTTTGGACTTAAGGGAAAAAGGAAATAAGCGCAAACGAATGGCGTCATCAGTGACGCCATTGATCTTGAAGGTGTCGCATATCTCCAAGAAATTGGACAAGTGGACATTCGGGTCCTCATCCGGCAGTCCATCGAACTGCACGGCGTTTTGGACCATTTGAATGACACTTGACTTTATTTCAAAATTATTATTGGCCACCGCAGGGCGGACAATACTCGACCCTGAATCATCCAGGTTAGGCCGGGCGTAATAAGACATAGTACGCTCGGCCGCCGGGGGAAGGTTAGGGGCGGCCATAACTACAACAGTGGGTTCTCCGATAGATTCCTCGGGATCTAAAGAAGGATTTCGGCGATGAGATCGGATACGCGCAAGAGAGCGTTCGATCTCAGGGTCGAAGTCTAAATCTTCAGACTCTGAGGGTTGTCCTCGGGTCATACACCCAAACAAAAATAAAACAAAAATAAACTTTTTTTTTGTTGCTTTTAAAATAAAGTTTTTAGTTTTTTTGTTTTTTAGAAAATAAGTAAAATTAATAGACTCCGGAATTCGAAATAGCAACTCGAAAAGAGAGCTCCCCGGCAACGGCGCCAAAAACTTGATGGGCCCGCGAACAGACTCTTACTGTGGTTGGTTCGGTGAGTCGATCGCCGCGGGCTTGCTCGGGTAGGCAAGTGCACCTATCGCAAGTAGTACTCGATATTCGGGGGAATACCGAGGTCGTATTGTTCTCGGGGTCGTGTTGACTATTCTTACTCCTCCGGGAGGACTATTATTTTACTGAAAATAAGGTGGATTTTTTTACTTAATAAAAGGCGAAAAAGCAAAGGAGCGAAAAAAACGATTTAGAGAATATTCGATGAAGGGTTAACGCTCGGCATCGAATCGGATTAAGACTAAAACAATTTTTAATAATAAAAAGACTTGGTTTTCAAATTAATAATAAGGCAACTTGGCCGTGGAGGTTCCACAAATGTGAGCTCACCTAGCTATAGGGATATCGCTCACCTAAACGTTAAGACTATTCGACCGAACGTTAGTCCGACGAAGGATTCCTCTTAATGCCCGCTTTACGCTAAGAACCCCGCTATTGGGTGGGGGACCCAATCCGGTAGAATTACGCTTGTCCTCTCTCGAGGGGGTGCACGCAACTCTATTTACCCAGGGGTGATCGGTCCATATGCACGGCCTCTCGGCTAGCTAGCATATGGACTACGGAAATAGGGCCCACACATCGATTATGTGGTCCTACGCGTCGTAAACCCGGGGTAAACCCTAAGTGCTTAAATTAAAATGAAAATAAAGAGCTTCAATTATTATAAATCATTTTAAATGTCCCAATGCTCTTCAATGCCGAGGCTAATAGCGATTAGCCACACATCGGTATGGGGACGGCTTATAATTTAGTGAGGCGCGAGTTCGAAATTAAACACTAAACGATTATAAGAAAGAGACAAAAGAAAAATAACAATATTTAGAGAGCTAAAAAGTTAACTAAACGAGAACTCACGCACACTCCAAATTATAAATTAAACAAAAGCTAAGTTACACATGAATGAAATTTGCATAATTTAAATTTGCGAGTCCCACTCAAACGAGTGGGGGCGGTAAATAAAGGCTGAAAATTGCAAGTCCTACTCAAACGAGTAGGACTGAAATGAAAGCGAGTCCTACTCAAACGAGTAGGAGAAAATAAATGCGATTACTGGGCTAAAAAGTCCGGCCATTTAACTCAAGTGAGTAGGCGGAAAAAATAAAGAAAGTAAAATTGCAAGTCCTACTCAAACGAGTAGGACTGAAATAAAGTCCGGCCATTTAAACTCAAGTGAGTAGGCGGAAAAATAAAGAAAGAAAAATTACAAGTCCTACTCGAACGAGTAGGACTGAAAATGAAAACGATGCGCCATTTAACTCTTAACGAGTAGGCGGAAATAAATGCACACGAACACACACACTCCATATGAAATTCAGGAAAGCAATAAAATTATACACCTACACTCACACACTCTACATAATTTGAATCAAAGCATTAAAAGGAAAGCATTAAAACAAAGCATGAAAATTTAACACCTACACTCACACACTCTACACAATTTAAATCAAAGCATAAAAATTATACACCTACACTCACACACACTTCACGAAAAATCAAAGTTACCTAAAAATTAAAATTTAACTATTTCAAGCATAGGTTTTGCCAAAAACAAATAAAAAGAAGAAATTTAAATTTTTAGAAGACAAAAGTTTTTCAAAACAAATTAAAAACCAAAGTTTTTGGAAAACAAAAATTTCAACATTTTCATTCCTAGGATTTCATAAAAGAGCTAAAAAAGTTGAAATAAAAGTGAAAGAAGAAAAAAAAGTTTTCATTCCAAAATGAAGCTAAGTAAAAAAAAAAACAAAGGAAACTATAGCTCTTTTACACACTCATAAGAGTGAAGATGTTGAAGAAGATAAGAAAAAAAAGAAAAACCTAATTCATCATTTCATCATTTTCAAACAAAACCTAACTTGAAAAATCAAAGGCATGTAAAGAGGAAATCCTAACCTAAGCATGAAAACAAGTAAAAAAAAAGTAAAGTAAGCATGTTACACTCATACACACACACACACTTTTCATAAATGAAGAACAAGTGAAGAACAAAGATGAAACTAAGAATAAAAAGAAGAAAGAAAGTGGGCACAAGTTTCATTCCAAAGCTAAGTAAGAAGAGAAAATCTAACATTTTATTGAATTTTAGGAACTATTACAAGCTATTACAAGGGTTAAAGCTAAGACAAAACAAGAAATGAAATAAAAAAGGGAGAAATCTCCTTACATAGCCTTGAAAATCACGGATGCAGCCCACAAAAATACACTAAATTGGCCCAAAAATCTGAACCCTTGGACCTTACAGAACTGGGCTATTTATAGGAAAAAATTTCTAAGTACACGCCCTCGGTCACGGGCGTGACATGGGGGCGTGACAGTACTATTCATGAAGGCGGCTGGCGATTGGACAGCAAAGTTGACTTCGGGCTGAGTTCGCAGCAGTCACGCCCCAGGTCACGGGCGTGACCTCGGGCGTGTCGGGGAGGTAGAACCGGGCGCGGGTTGCGTCAAATGTCCTCGGCAGTGTCTTGTCGGGCCAGCTGGAAAGGTCACGCCCCATGTCACGGGCGTGACTATGGGCGTGACAGTTGGGTCGACACTCGACGAATGTCGAGCGGAAAGTGTCGAGTCGAAATCGTTGAGCTGAAATTGGGTCACGCCCCAGGTCACGGGCGTGACTATGGGCGTGACAGTCGGGGTCGACACTCGACGATCGTCGAGTGGAATTCGTCGAGAGGAGAGGACACGGGCTTGGGTCACGCCCCGTGTCGGGTGACACGGGCGTGTCTCCAGGCGTGTCAAGCCTTTTCTTCAGAAATTTTCCGATTTCACGGGAAATGCACAGTCACGGCTCGGTCACGGGCGTGACCCATGTGTCACGGGCGTGTACTTCCCAATTTTTGGCAGATTTTGGAATTTTTCTGAAAATCAAAATAAAACAAGTTAGGAGAAAATTTACAAGAATAGGAACATTTTATTGAACAAAAATAAGTAAAAACGACGAAAATAAATGAAAATGACTAAATTAATGTGCATAAAAATACGCATATTTACAGTTCATCATGAAGCTAGTTCACTTAATGCATCAGAAGATGGCAAGAATTCAGAGAGGCGGCTAAGTCCAAAAGCGTTGAATGATGAAGGTTCACTCAGTGCTCTCAACGCATAACAGCGCAGAAGTTTTGGCTAAGTTCAAATGCATTAAGTGATGAAGGATCACTCAACGCACTCAATGCCTACAAGTGCAGAAGTATTGGCCAAGTCCAAAGGCGTTGAGTGATGAAGGATCACTCAATGGACTCAACGCCTAGCAGTGTAGAAGAATTGGCCAAGTCCAAAAGCATTGAGTGATGAAGGTTCACTCAACGCACTCAACTCCTGAGATGCACAAGTATGTGCTAAGTCCAAATTCGTTGAATGAAGGCCAATCACTCAATGCGCTCAATGTCTGGGATGAAACTGAGAATTTGGCTATGTCCACAGATGCTGACGTCAGCATGAGTCAGCAAAATTTCAAATTATTGTGTGAAGGCTACAGTAAGCAACAAATGGTACCATGCCTACTGTATGACTTCTTTTGTAAAAGTAAAAGTTGTAGCCAACAACTACAGGTGGCTCATGGGTCAAAGAGCTGTTGGACGGCGAAAGATAATAAAAGCTATAGATTAGATGATTGAGATTAACTTTCGAGATTATTTTGAAAAGGCACTGGACTTCATCTTCTTTCTCGCGCCATTGTTGCAGAGCCTGACGATCAAGTTCAATCAATTGATTTGAAATTTCAAAGAGATAGTTGTTGTCATATTCACCTTCAACAGCAAGTTCAGGGAAAATCTCTGAGAAAGAAGAAGCAACAAGGTCCAACCCTAGCTGCAATATCTAGAAGCTAAAAGAAGTTAGCTGTAGCAATCATCAGCAGCTATATCAAGTTCAGAAGGGATTTCTGAGAAAGAAGAAGAAGTAGAGCATTCTAATTTTTGCAGTTAAGGTTAGCTGATTGAAGAATAAAAAGAACTGTCAACATAACTGTCTTCATCAGCAAGGTCAGAAATTCATTAAAGACTACATTCACAGACTCTTCTACAACTTGATTTTTCAAGTTGTATATCCTATATGCTTTGATATAATTATTGTACCTAACAAATATCCCTTCATAGGACTTGACAACAAACTTGGTCAAGTAGGACTTCTCATTATTGGGCACAAAGCACTTGCTTCCAAAGATCATGAGATAGGCTAGATTTGGTATTCTACATTTCAAAATCTCATAGAGAGTCTTCTTGCGATACTTATTCATAGAAGCTCTATTCAAGACCTGGCAAGCAGTATTCACTGCCTCAGCCTAAAAGTATTCTAGGAGAGAAGTATCACTGAGTAGTATCTTGTCAGCTTCTATGAGATTTCTATTTTTCCTCTCAGCAATTCCATTTTGCTGGGGTATTATTGGAGAAGAAAACTCTTGATGAATCCCTTATTCTTCACAGAATTTTGTCATGTCTTCAGACTAAAATTAAGTACCATGGTCACTTTTAATTTTGATCACAGAACTATCTTTTTCATTTTGAACTTGCCTAACAAAGGTCACAAAGATGTCAAGGGTTTCAGACTTATTCTTTAGAAAGAAAACCCATGCAAATCTGGAATAGTCATCAACTATCACAAGTGTATAGACTTTCCTACCTAGACTGTGAACTGGCTTGGGACTAAACAAGTCCATATGCAAGAGATACAAACACCTCTCAGAATCCTTGGCCCCAATTCTCTTAAAGGATGCTTTGGTCTGCTTGCCCTGTTGACGTGCAAAGCAAATGCCCTCTATAGTGTATCTTATATTGGGTCCATTTCTGACTAGCCCTTCACTGAAGAGCTTGCTAATTGTCTTGTAGTTCAAGTGAGCAAACCTCTTGTTCCATTGCATACAATAAGAGACTTCCTCATTTGCTACCAAACATACTGGCAAGTCTATACTTAAACATAAAAAATTTTAAACTATATATATTTCCACTCCTAGTGCCTATCAAAATGACCATTTGGTCACTTGATCTTTTAATCAGACACTCATCCTTATGGAAGACAATGACATAGCCCATATAAAATAGTTGACTTATCCTAATCAGATTGTGTTGCAATCCTTCTATATAAGCTACTTTTATGATGAAGACTATACCATTGGTGATCATACCATAACCCCTGGTGACTCCTCTGTCTGAACCTCCAAAAATCACCTTAGAGCCATTCTTCACAGGAGTATAATCATTCAGGTGTCACCTTGTTCCAGTCATGTATCTGGAACATCCACTATCCAAGTACCATATTGGTGCATGGGTACTTGGACTATCCTGCAACCACAGTTTAGTTTACCTTAGGATCCCAAAAGTAATTGGCTCCTTGATTCCTGTTAGTATGAAAATACACACGTCTACCTGTAACACTTCTAATAGGAAGACTCTCTCTTGCCGTTGGTACACTAGGGTTGTGCCAACAATCTATGCCAAAGTGACCCACTTTACCACAACACCAATAACATTCATTCATGAATGTTGTATCTCCTCTTTTAAACATCCCTTGAAGTGTTCAAGCTATTATTGGTTGTATGTTCAGAGGGGAGAGTTGTAGCCTTCTTCTTGTTTCTTTCCGCAAGAATCTAACTGTAGGAGACTCTGATAGTAGATATACTTGGCTTACTCTGAGTTCCACCAACATTAGTCTTCTTTGTAGTAGATATGCTGTTGATGGCATCAGAGACTGCCAAGTCAGGCTTACTGACAGACTGGCCCTTGGTCTGGGTATTTGCTGGAAGAGCCTGAGAATGGGCTATTCCCTTATTCTTGATTGTGGGGGATGGAGTACCAAACACAAATGGTCAATAATGGGTCATCTGGATTTCCTCATGGGGAGCCTTCAGTGCACTCACACCCATGTCCTTTCTCCCTCTATTATAAGATACCCTTGTATTTTTATAAGAAGAGTTCACATTAATCTAGTGGCCATACATGTTGTCCTAGTCATACCTATTTGATGGGAGGATTACCTTGTCAAAGGAGGTTTGAGACACTACAGGAGCTCTGCCTTTCCCTTTGGAATTGGAAGCTATATTGTTCCACTTGAACCCCAAACCCCTCTTATCATTTTGTGAGGTAAAGGTGTCAATCAGTGGCAACACTTTCTTGGGCTTACTGAATTCAGCCATAATCCTTTTCTCCTTAAGGAGCTTCTCTTCAATGTCCAAGATGATCTTGTTCTTCTAGCTTATGGTCCTAATTTGGATAATTGAGATTGTCTTCAGTTAGCTAATTTCCCTCCTCATCTGAGCTAGGAAGAGGGCTAACTCAGACTGCAGGGAAGCAGCTTGCTGTAGGGAGACAATCTCCTCAGCTTGTCTTTTGGCAAGCCTTTTGCTCTTCTTCAGAGCATCCAGAATTGCATCATACTTGTCAATTAATTGATTGACATCATCTTCAGAATTTGATCCCTCTTCCCCACTAGAGAAAGTGGATGCATCAGAGTCTGTGCCAGACTCAAAGATTTAAGGAGAGCTTATGATATAGTGTACCTCATCAGGAACAGAAATGTCCCGATTGTCTTCTGATATGGTCATAAGATTGTACTCCTCATTCTCTTCACAGTCATTATCAACTGAGGATAGTGGGGCCCTGATGCTAGATGGGGTAGCAGGAAGTTCAGCATCTTCTTTAATGGATATGAGGCCAATATAGGCCTCCTCTTCTTATGATTCTAAAGATTCAGAATCATTGTCTGATAGGCTGACGGTCTTCTTGGTCAAGAAGCTCTTTTCAGCCTTCTTGACCTTGTGATAGTTTTTGCCATCAGACTTCATCTGCTCCTTCCTCTTAACTGGACAGTCAACAATGACATGTACACTCATGTTGCAATAGTAACAAACAATAGTACTCTTAATATATCTATTCTGTTTGGAGTCATACCTTTCCCAGAGGGGTCAATTCTGGACTTGTCTTTGCTGGAGTGGGGATTTCTTGATGAAAAGTTTGAAGAACCCATGTTCTTCCACTATCTTCTCCTTCTCAGCAACTTCTTGAACTGCTTGGAGAATAGTGTTAGTTCTCCATCTGATAGTTCATTCCCAGAGGAGCTAGGATCTGAGCATTATGACTCAGCAACTCTCCTTGGAGGAGAAGTAGTCTTTTCTCTTCATCTTTTGGCTTCAACTCTGAAGGCCACTATCTTCTCTTTGCTGCAAGATCTTGCTGCATCCTCTTCAGCCTTCCAGGAGTTCAACTGCATCTCATGGGATAGCAGCTTTCCAAATAAGTTTTGAGGCAGAGTGTTGGCCAGGTTGCCAAATTCTCTGATGGTACAGATCTTAATATTATATTCCTTATTTAGAGTTCTCAAGAACTTGTCATTCAGTTCATAACTAGTGAACTGTCTGTCATATGTGATCAGATTGTTCACTATAATGAAGAACTTCTCAGAGCATTCAGCTATGGAGTCTTTTTTCCCTTGCTTGAATGCTTCATACTGTTGATTCAGGAGGGATTTTCTATCATCCCTCACCTCCTCTGTGTAACACCACAAATTTAAGAAAACAGAATTCTGGTGTCGATCGCCGGGCGATAGTGAGTGTCGCCAAACGGTGATAGCGATAACAATCAATGCTTGGAAGCGTTGAATGAGCTCAATACACTCAATACCTAAAAGCATTGAGTGACCCATTAGCTTACTATCGTCGGATGACAGTGAGTGTCGCTGATGGCGATAGCGTTAATAATCAACGCCTTGAAGTATTGAGTGAGCTTAATACCCTCGACGGTTTTTGACAAATCGTTAAGTAATGTGTCTATGCAACAGTGGGTATCGTCGCGCGATAGTACACGTAGCGTTGGACACATGTCAAATTGCATGTATAGCTGTTGATAGACGGTGGTTGACTCGAGTCAAAGCGGTGGAAATCGATATCATTAGGCGATATCGATGTCGTCGGGCGATAGTACTTTGTTTGACTTTTCAACTTGAATCCTGGCCTTTGCTTCGTTTTGATGGAGTAATCATGTGGTTTTGATTAAACACAAGTCCACTTAACTAGAGGAGAGTAGGAAGGTGAATTCATTCTCTTCCACTCTATCTCTTCATTCCATTACACTCCTTGAGAGAAAGTGCTAGGAGCTGGTGCTAAGGGCTGGGGTTGAGTTTGAATAGCATGGAGATGGAGGTTTTGTGAAGAGGGAAGTGAGGTACTCCTTTCCAACCAGACAGAAAAACTCAGTTATGGCTCTAAAATGGGTTACAAGGGTAACAATCTTCCTTCTTGGACAAGTGAAGCCCTCCTTTTTGAAAAGACATGGAATCCCCAACCAAAAGGTGGAAAATCGAGGGAATCCCGATGGGTGATACGTGTTATCCCCAGTTAGTTTTCATTTAAATCCGGAAATCGCAGTATGGAATAGGCATGATGTGTGAAACCCATCTGGACAGGTTGGTCTAGATTGGTGATGTTTATTTTGCGTGCTAGAGAAGACTCTGTATATAAACAGGGCGTTTATGGGGTTTGACGGGATATACCTGTGAAAGGGAGTAGCAGGAAGTACTAGAGACACACTCCAAGAAAATACCCGGAAAATACCACAGTTCGTAAACTGTTGGATATCGCCGGGCGACAATGGGTATCGCCAACGGCGATAGCTCTTTTTGAGCTATTTGTGCTAGTTATGAAGACCATTGTTTCTGGCACTGCAGGATGTTGCAGGGTTGATTTCTGGATTGTTGTTCCAGTAACTACTTGTGATTACGTAATCTTTGATTGCGCGGCCTGTATCTCGGAGATAGTGGGGCTATTATGAGCTATGAGCACTTGAAGGCCAATGTGCCGAACGGACAAAGGGGAGGCCGACCCGCATCAGTCTAGACATTGAATTGATGATTTGAGCAACTGGCAATGGCTGAACTGTATTTGCGTTATGGTTGTCTAACTCAAGTGCCTAAGTTATTGGCTTGTGTTAGGATCACATAATGAGAGTCTTAGGTTGTACTCCGTCAAGACTAAAGTCTCCGACCGTGGGCCATGGAGCATGAATGCTCAAATTTGACCTTTGGGTCTGGGACCCCTGAACAGTGGTGTAATCCAGGTAATCCGGCATACTAAGAATGTGCCCTGAGTGCACAGAACATTTGGCCGTTGTGGTACTCGTTTGTGACATATTGAAATGTGTGTGAGTCCACTTTCCGGTGAAATATTTGTGTGTTACTGATATGCCTGCAGGGAAGGAATACCGCTACCCCGGGAATGGAGTATGGTCGTTATAAATTGGTCAGCTGAATGCTGACCATTACCTGTTTTGCCATCCTTGTGGTGGTTTGTCCCTGTACAGCTGCTGGAGAACTGAGCGAGAGGTAGTGGGCTAAAGCCCCTGGAGTTATGCCGGCCCTCGAAGGACAAGTGAAGTTTAATGCTTTCATGTGTAGCCGGCTTGCGTGCCGATGTCTGTAATCCACATTGTGTAAAAAGTAAATGTAAGGCCTTAAGGCCAGAACATTTTACAGTTACTATTAACTGTCACTGGGCGATAGTGACTATCGCCGAGCGATAGCAGCTTTTGTGTATTACATTCTAGTTTTATAATAGTGGACATTTCTATAATTCTTGAGTTCAAATTTTGGAACCCTAAAGCTTCCGCTAGAATGCTTTGAGTTAGGAATCGTGTTGTCTTTCGATATTAACATGTAGTCCCACTGCCTGTTTGTGGAATATGGTGTGAGGCCATAGCCGAACCCTCTATTATATTTCATGTGACAGACGAAGGTGTTACAATTTGGTATCAGCTTGTCTTAATCTTCCTCCTGCGAATTCATGGTCGAATTCTTTTGCAGGGTGGTGAGCACGTGTACGTGCGGACGTTATAACAAAAATGAACTCAAGAATGTCGACTTAGTATTGAACATACACTTGTTTGTGGAACCTGCGCATTCCTAATAGTCATTTTTGCTTCTGAGTAGGCGCTAAATTGTGTACTTTACACTTATAGGTGACTAAAAGTGGTGTGGGGCAGTCGAAGCCCCTGCGTTCCATTGAGTGTGTCGCACCAATTGAGGTACCCACACCTCAGCTCTCGGAAGGGACTGTAACGACCTGGCCTGCTAGGAGCATATCATTGCCGGCCCACCAGCAGCCTAAGGTTGAGGGTCAGAAGCCCACTACGTAATAGTGCAGCATGCCTGCCCCAAGGCGCCACGGTGGTACAGCCATAAACATCAAGGCCTGCAGGCCCAGTACACCCCAACCCATCTTTGTGACTATTTCTCACCACGATAGGTTGTTGTTGGGGATCGAACACACAACCTTAATAAGAAGCCCCTGCAACTAAATGAAGCTCAGTTGGTGATGAGCCTTGTTTGCAGGAGGGTCTTATCAAGATTGTGAGTTCGAAACCCCATGGCAACAACCTTCCGTGGTGAGAAACAGTCACGAAGATGGGTTAGGATGTACGACCTATAGGCCTTGTAGATTTCGGCTTTACCACTTGTGGTGCCAGGTTGCCTTCCTGGGCTGCGTGGTGGGTCGGGCAATGCTGTGGTCCTCCCGAGTTGTTATAGAGACAGTTAGGTTGATAGAGGATGTTGTATTTGCAATGATCAAGGCCCAACCTGAAAGGCAGGTACAACCCCTTGTCCCTCTTGTAGCATCAATGCGGTTGGTCTTTTTGGGAAGATTGCTAGTGGAAAAGCATCGGCTTGGCATATAAATATGTGTTTGATACAAGGACCGCACACGGTCGAGGAGTATTTTCATGCATTTGTTGTGTTACGACAACATGTAGAGTTTCTGTTTAAAACTGAGGAGACGAAGATCAGCAGGTTTTATGATGGTCTACGCCAGGAGCTACGACTTTTGTTGTTGGGTCCAAAGTTAATGGGATTCCAAACATTGGTGTTATCAGCTAGGTCATTGAGGATGGACTTGGCCAAATTCCACCAGACACTAGTAATCCAGGTACCTAGTTTCTCCAGGTCTAGATATCGATGACGAGAAGTCAAAAACTTCTGAAGTGTCTATTCCACTGACGTCTTGAGCAGCGTCTGGACGAACCACTCTTGCATGTTCTACATGTGGCAAGAAAGGACATCTTGCCCGAGAGTGTCGGGGTGGTGACCGGAAGCCAAAGAAGGTTAAGGTTGGAGCAGTTGCAAGGCGAACTCCACGGACTTGCTACTCATGTGTCAAAGATGGACATATAGCTCGAGACTGCCAAAGTGGCCCTTAGATGACAACAAACTGAAATGTAATTTCGAGTATATGTACATAAATAACTGTGATCGTGTATTGTACATTTACTAGTATGTTATGATGTTTGTATGTATAAGCATGTTGTGATGAATGATCCAGAAGTCTTGTGATTTATACTTAATGTTTTCCCTTTTAATTAGGTTCTTACAAACCTGTGAGGGAAGAATAAAAGGTGAACACGTGTAGAAAGTTGGGTGTAAGATGCAGTTATAAAGTCATGTCGTGGTTTGGGAGCATCTGTGCTGTCAATAGTTACGTTTGATGTGATCTTGGGTATGGACTAGCTCTCGGAGCAGTGTACCGGTATAGATTACAACTCTTAGGAGGTCACACTGGGATTGAATACTAAACGATAGACTAAGTTCACTTGTATGCGAGGATTGAGTAAGATATTGATGTGAACCTTCCAAGTAGTCAAAACTATCTGATTCCACAGATTGATGACTTGTTCGATCAGCTGGTTGAATCAACGGTATGCGCAAAGCTTGATTTTAAGTCGGGCTATTACAAGTGGAAAGTGCAGGGATATGACATCCCCAAATTGGCGTGGGGCAAACGCTACGGTTATTAGAAGTCCACGATAATATCGTTTGGGTTGACAAATGCGACATCAGTATTCATGGATTAAATTCCTTAAGCTTTTAAAAAGCACTTGGACCTATTTGTGTCATCTTAATTGACGACATCTTGGTGTGCTCTTAGCTAAACAAAGATTCACGTGAGAATGGTTTTGCATACCCTGTGAAAGAACAAACTCTAGGCCAAATTCTCAAAGTACAAGTTCTGCTTATTGTCGGTGGTTTTCTTGGCCATTAGGGTAAGGTACGAGTCCTGTCAAGATATACATGTATGACTTACGTTGTCTATTGTAGATAAAGTCTGAAATGTCCTTGGACTTTTTGGCTACTATTCGTGGATAGCGTTACCTCTCACCACACTGACGAGGAAAGATCAGAAGTTCATTAGAACCCCCGAGTGCGCATGAGCTTTTGAAGAGTTAAAGAGTCATATGATCACGACACCTATTTTGAGTCACGATGTGGTAAGAATGGCTGGTGTATAGTAATACATCAGGGAGCGGCTTAGGTTGCGTGCTTTACGGTTTCAAAAAGTAATAGATTATGGCTCACGCCAGTAGAAAGTGCACAAGCAGAAAAATCCAGTCCACAACGTGTAGTTGACGACTGTGATTTTGCACTTATACTATGACGTCACTACATCGATGACGTAAAAGTGGACATCTTTACGGACCATATGAGACATATGTACTTATGAGATCACTGTAAATGTATAATGAAAGAGTTGGAAATTGTAGACATTTCCTGTGATGATAAGAGTACCACTGCAAATGTGTGCCTGAAGTGTACGAAAGTACATTATGACCTTACAGACAAGGTTTGACATGCAGTGGAACTCGGTATGAGTATGAAACGCTATGCAGAGTATGGGTCAACTTCCCAGTTGCTCTTAGAGGATGGCCTTCTGAGAAGGACAGTCGACGGTACATCCCTAATATGGGTAAGCTATGTGAGGAATTGATGTATGAAGCACGCTTCACAAAATACTCAATTCACCCAGGGAGCTTGAAGCTCATTCCGCTATGGAAATTTGATGATGTCTCCTTGAATTTCGTGCATGGGCGGCCAAGATCACAAAGCAGAAATGATGTCGAGTGGGTGATCATTGACCAGTTGACAAAAAGTATCGCCCTTATATTGAACTAAACAGACGATTTAGTGGTAAGTTGGCTAAGTTGTGCGTGGACAACTTAGTACGATTGCACGGTGTACCCCATTACATCGTTAGTAACCGAGATGGGCGCTTTACTTCAGGTAATTGGAGGCTAGTCCACTAATTGTTGGGTACTCAAGACTCTCTTGAGTCGATGTCTCGCCTAGGAAAATAACTATAGATCTAGCACCAAGGGAGAGGGTAGGAAACTCACATTGGCTCCAGCGGTACCACCATTTCCGGCCATGGATCTCGTAGTTCTCCTTGGCGGCATCTTCTCTTCCACGGCGATGGCGGATCTCCTCCGGTAGAACTTGCTCCAGCAGTTTTTCC
This sequence comes from Platanthera guangdongensis, assembly GCA_039583875.1. Lineage (NCBI taxonomy): Eukaryota > Viridiplantae > Streptophyta > Magnoliopsida > Asparagales > Orchidaceae > Platanthera > Platanthera guangdongensis. Next base: position 108,259,715 of record CM077157.1, read on the forward strand.
TCTCACCAGGAGTTATCACAGGAATTAGGGGATGAAATGAGCATGAAAACGGCTAGGGTTTTCTGTCCCCCATATATATAAAAAGTGACACGGGTAGGGACACGGCCGTGTCCTTACCCGTGTCCTGCCTGGCGAAGCGGCAACGACAGTTTCCATGTCGGTTCAATACTTGACACGGGTAGGGACACGCCCGTGTCCCGACCCGTGTCCACATGACACGGCCGTGTGCCTGGCCGTGTCCTTGGCCGTGTCCTTCTCGGGTTGCATCTCGACACGCCTCGTCGAGCTCAACTCGACGCACACGGGTTGGGACACGCCCGTGTCTCTACCCGTGTCACTTGGTGTCGACACAGTTCGACAATCTCGGCACGCCTCGTCGAGCTCAACTCGACGCACACGCTTAGGGACACGGCCGTGTCACTACCCGTGTCACTGGGTGTCGACACAGCTCGTCAGTCTCGACACGGATCGTCGAGCTCAACTCGACGCACACGGGTAGGGACACACCCGTGTCGCTACCCGTGTCGCTACCCGTGTCACTACCCGTGTCACTACCCGTGTCTCTCTCCACAGATTTCTCCACTTCTCCACAAGTGCAATCCAATTCCCTACACTTCTCAGGACTTGAGTCAACCCTCCTGACTCAACAACACACACTAGGGGCCTAGAACGATTCGGGACGTTACAGGGTTGGCATTGGATGATATTATTTATGGCCGGCAGAATAGGCGTCTTGTGGTGCAGTCCAACACGTGCATTGGAGCCACCACAAGGTGGCTGTTCTGGGCATAAGACTCCCCTCGACCATGTCTTTTGTTCCGGGAACGGGGTCTTACAAATGGTATCAGCTTACTACGATCCTGAACTAAAGAAGTCATTCAACAATGGTGCCACCCCCGTTCGATTATTCAGTTTGGGGACAAACTGACTTAGCGGAAGCAGTGGTGTGCCCATATATAATTCACACTAAGTTTGTCCAACTTTGACCTTAATATTAGCCAACCTGACCTTAGGTTTGTACTCTACGTGTAGATCCTAGTGCACGTTGAGCCGGTGGGGGGCATCCCCGCCCCGTCCGTACCCATATAGTTTCAGCAATCAGAGCTAGGGCAGATGCCCACAGCTATCTTGGATTCCTTTAGATCCCAACAAGCCCCTATACAACAACAAGCTCTGGGCTCCAGTTGGTTGAGCACTTTCAGAGCTCTCTCCCCTCCTGCCTACCTTGAGACAGAGTCAGCAGTGCGTACGGAGGAATAGCTCGACACCGTGCAAGAACTACTGGCGGGAATTAGATGTCCGAAAAATATGCCAGTGACCCTGGTAGTGACACTCCTGGAACTGCACGCCAAGAGGTTGTGGAAGTCCCTCATGGGCTCCGCCTTTCAATGGCGATTATATACGGAGATTAGTTGGAGCGAGTTCTCAGGAGCCTTCTTAGAGCACTTCATTCCCTCGTCTGCTCGAGATGAACTCGAAGAGAGATTTTTACAGCTGAAGCAAGGATCGAAGTCGGTTACGGAGTTTCAACGAGAGTTCCCACATCTCGTGAGATTTCCTTAACTCATACGACTTGGATGACAGAGGATACGCTAAGCTCTTCTACAAAGGGTTGTGGAACCCCCTAAGATAGGCCCTTTTGTTTATAGCGGACTCCAGCTTGGCGGAAATAATTGACATGACAAAGAGGCTAGAAGCAGACCACTTGGGAAGTGGTAAGAGACCTGCTGATGGTGTGATGGAAGCTGGCCCTAACAACAAAAGGAGACATGACTACAGAGGAGGAACAGGACATTAGAGAGGTGGCAGGCATTTCCACCGAAATTTTAGAATGGAGCACCCGGTTCCACAGCCGCCCACATTGCCTCCACCTGCACAGCTTCAACAGTTTCAGCAACCCGAGGGGAGGAATGAGCGAGTGTGCTTCCAATGCAACCAACTGGGCCACATCCGACGTTATTGTCCGCAGCTGTTTGGGAATGCTCCTCTTGCTCTCCCTTTGACAGCTCCACGAGGGCGTGGTCATATGCGTGTTCGCGCTAGACATGACACGGGAGCGGAACCCTCAGGAGGTGATTGCGTGTATGATACAGTTAGTTATCACATCTTCATTATTAATCCTAAGTTGCTTAAGATGTACTAGAGATCTAGCTTTGAGTATTGCTATTGGTACTTAGGCACCGTGGTGGTCAGCGGAAAACCGGCCTATACGTTATTCGATACCGGTACCTCACACTCTTTTATGTCTGTTGGCTTCATTAAAGACCTAGAAGGAGTGCAACACTTCACTGGTATTGCTTGACGAGTACGACTCGCAGACGGCTCTGAGATGATCGCAACCGCCGAGTGCGAATTGGAGATACTCATTGGTGGAAAGACCTTTAATACCCCTGCCATAGTTTTGAGAATGCCAGAATTCGATCTCATTCTAGGCATGGCGAGGTTGGATTGGCACTACGCAAGAATTGATTTTGCGGAGAAGCGAATTTACTTGAGACATAGGGACACTGATGTCATTTCAAGGTATAAAATTCGCACCTTGTTTGTTATTATCTTCGATTAAGGCCTTGAAAGCTCACATGAGGGGGAAAGAAGTATGCATGATATGTTTTGATCTGAAGGAGATGAAAATTGATATGAAGGATGTGCGAGTAGTGCGACACTTTCCCGAGGTATTTCCTGAGAAATTGCTAGGATTACACCCGCATAGAGAGTTGGATTTTCAAATTAAGCTAGTACCGGGTGCCAAGCCCGTCTCCAGGACCCCTTACCAAATGGCCCCGAAGGAACTCGCCGAGTTTAGAGTTCATTTGCAAGAACTGGTAGAATCAGGGTTTGTTCGCTCCTGCTCATCCCCTTGGGGAGCCCCTATTCTGTTTATTAAGAAGAAGATGGAACCTTGCGATTATGCATAGACTATCGGTAGCTCAACCGACTGACAGTACAGAACACCTATCCGCTACCCTGGATCGACGAGTTGTTCGATCAATTGGTCGGAGCGCATTGGTTTTTCAAATTGGATTTGCGCTCGGGGTACTATCAGTTGAGGATACAAGAGGAGGATATTCAGAAAATAGCTTTTAGCTCAAGCTACGGTTTATACGAGTTCACCGTGATGTCGTTTGGGCTCACAAACGCCTTTCAGCTTTCATGAGTTTGATGAACAAAGTGTTCGAGCCTTATCAAGATATCTTCGTCATCGTTTTCATCGATGACATTTTCGTCTACTCGAAGACAGAGCAAGAGCATGTCGAGCATCTGACCTTCATACTAGGGAAGCTAAAAGAGCATGCCCTATTTGCCAAGTTCAGCAAGTGCGAATTCTGGCTCCAAGAAGTTGCCTTCTTGGGCCATGTGATCAGTGGGCTGAACTAGCTGTGGATTCGGCCAAGGTACGTACTGTGAAGGAATGGTCTCCCTTAAAGTCAGCAATCGATGTGCGGAGTTTCCTTAAACTTGCCGGGTATTATCACAAGTTCGTAAAAGGGTTCTTGAAGATTTCCCTTCCTCTTACTACCCTGACAAATAAAGGTGTGCCATACGAGTGGACACCCCAGTGTGAAGCTGCATTCCAGGAACTGAAAGATAGACTTACCTCCGCTCCCATCCTGGCACTTTCGTCTGGGAAGGAAGGATTTCAAGTTTACATGGATAGATCTTATCAAGGGATGGGAGTGGTACTGATGCAACACGGTCACGTGATCGCTTATGCCTCAAGGCAACTAAAGAAGCATCAACTCAACTATCCAGTTCACGATTTGGAATTGGGGGTAGTGGTATTTTCCCTGAAGGTTTGGAGACACTACCTATACGGAGTCCATTGCGAGATATTTTCGGACCACAAAAATCTAAAGTATGTGCACACTCAGAAGGAGCTGAATTTGACGCAGTGGTGCTGGTTGGAGTTTTTGTGCGATTATGAGTTCACCTTGAACTACCACACCGAAAAAGCAAACTCGATGGCTGATGCATTGAGTAGAAAAGTACCAGACTCGAGCTCTGAGTCTCGGCTGATGAGTATGGAATTAGCTCGAATGCTCGAGGAAATGGAGATCACTTTGGTATATAAAGTTCCTTCGGAAAAGTATACAGAGTACTTGGCGAGCATGAGTATAGTCTGTGATATTCGGCACCGAATCCGGGTGGAGCAAGGAAAGGATGCGGCTCTGGCCCCGACAATCAAGTCAATTGAAGATAGGATTGCCGAAGAGTATACATTAAAAGACGGCCTCGTTTATTTTTGTGGCCAGCTCTACATTCCCAAAGGAAGTAAAATTTGGGAAGATATCTTAAGAGAGGCACATTGCACTCAGTATTCAGTGCATCCTGGGATTGTCAAGATGTATGCCGACTTGTGGAAGCCAATGCGTTGGCCGAGAATGAAGAAAGATGTCAAATATTTTGTTACGCACTGCGAGGCCTGTCAAAGGGTGAAGGCGGAATGCAAGAGCCCCGGTGGATTATTACAGTCTCTGCCCATCCCCGAGTGGAAGTTTGAGGATGTCTCCATGGACTTCGTCCATGGGTTACCTCACTCTCGCTCAGGGAATGATTCAGTGTGGGTAATCGTTGACCGCCTAACAAAGGTTGACAGGTTTATTCCTATGAAGAAGGAAGCTCATGTGGATGTTTTGGTATGCCTCTTTGTGGAGCAGTTTGTACGGTTTCATGGCGTGCCAAAGACAATTGTTTCTGACCGGGATGGACGGTTTATCTTAAGGGAATGGAAGGCCGTACAGGCGTATTTGGGCTCGCGCCTTATGTTTAGCACAACATTCCACCCCCAGACGGACGGGCAGTCTGAGAGGACCATCAGAACGTTGGAGGACCTATTGAGACTGTGTGTGTTGGATAGAGGAGAGCCGTGGGAAAGTCACTTACCCCTCGTAGAATTCTCCAATAACAACAGTCACCATGGCAGCATCGGGATGACACCCCATGAAGCCCGTTACGGAAGGTGTAGAACCCCCTTGTCATGGGTACAAGATGAAGACCTGAAGGTTTTAGGTATTGAGTACATCCATGATACTGATGCGGTTGTTAGACTAATATGGGACCGCATGCTTGAGTCTCAAAGTAGGCAGGCTAAATATTAAAATGCAAAGCACCGGATGGTAGAATTTCAGTTGGGTGACAAAGCGCTCCTAAAAATCAGGCCGATGCATAGAGTGTCACTGGTACATGGTGTGAAGAAGATCAGGCCAAGGTACGTTGGACCTTACACCATATTGGAAATGATTGGCCCTTTGGCCTACCGGTTGGAGTTACCACCAGAGCTGGAGAACCTTCATGACGTATTCCATGTGTCGTCTCTCCCAAAGGCACGGTTGCGGCCCGATCAACATATCCCCACCATTGATAGAGCAGTAGCAACCGATAGATCTGTACGACTAGAGCTGGTGTGGATAATAGACAATGAGACAAGGAGTTTGAGCCGCAAGAGTGTTCCTTTGGTAAAGGTGTTGTGGTCTAGCCATGGGAAGTAGGAATATTCATGGGAGCCGGTGGACTTGATGCAAAAGTGCTACCCGGAGTTGTTTACTCAATGAAACTTTAAAAGCATATTTAATTTTATTTTATGCTTTTCTCTCCCCATAGCCTTAGCATAATTTCGTGGATGAAATATTTTTATTTTGTTTATAGGATTTGTAACATCCCAATTCGCGCTAGGCCCCTTGTGCGCACTTTTAAGTCAGGAGATCTAACTTGGGATCAGGGAGCGCTGGCAGTTAGTCTTGCAGTTGAGTAAGGGAGGAGAAGTTGGTCCAGACTAGGACACGGGTAGTGACACGGGCGTGTCCATACCTGTGTGGTACTCTGGTGTCTTTGTGTCTTCTTTGTGAAATTTACAGAGCCGGACACGGGTAGTGACACGGGTGTGTCCCTGCCCATGTGTGTATGTATTCATCGAACAGAGCTCTACTACTACCATCGACCGTGTTCCTCCCGAGCAGGACACGAGTATGGACATGGGTGTGTCCCTAACCGTGTGTGTGTTCAAGAAGCAGCTCGACGATTTGTCGAGCGGAGATCAACGAATCGTCAACCTTGTTCCTCACGAGCAGGACACGGGTAGTGACACACGCGTGTCACTACCTGTGTGTGTCCAAGTAGCTCGAGGATTTGTCAAGCTCTACTCGACGAATCGTCGACCACATTCTTCTTGAGCAGGACACGGGTAGTGACACGGGCGTGTCCCTACCCATGTAGTTCAATTTCGGGGTTTGGCTAATTTTCTACCTGCGTCGTTTCGAAGGGACTCATTTACTGAGTTGATTGGCGGTCCAAAGATAGGCTGACACTTGTCTATGCAGGTTCTAAACTTCTCACATGAAAAGGGGAGAAAACCCTAGACGTTTCTAGTCTTCCTTCCAAGCCATTATTGTAAGAAACTGTTGGAGTGGAAGAAGGTGCTGGAGCCGATCTACTTCCCGTGAAGAACTAACACCGACCAAGGAGAAGAAGATGCCGCCAAGAAGGGTGACAAGATCCATGGCCGAAAATGCCGAAAACGAGGTGAGCTTCCTACCCTCTCCCTAGGTGCTAGATCTTTATTTATTTCTAGGAGATATATTGACTCCAAAGGGTCTTGATTTATGAGAAGAAGGTTTCTAGGAAAAGGCCATGCTAGGACTTGTGTCCTAGGAGTTAGATTCTTTGACCTTTCCCTCACTTCAAATGCAGTTTATGGACTGGTTTCGTGAAGAGAGGTGGCCTTATGAGGGTGAATAAGGGAGGAGAAATTCTGGATGTTATTAGGAAGTTTGGTTGAAGGAAAACACAATAGATAGAATTGTTCCCGCTTAATAGCTAGTGTAGAAAATATTTTTTTTGATTTTCTTTATAAAAATAAATAAGAGATTATTAAAAAATTTGAATTTGTTTGCTGAAAAATAAAAATTTGGGTCGATATTAGCAGACCAGAAGAAATTTTTTGTAATTTTTAACAAATAAACTGCAAGACAAGTGCGTGTTGTCGTCCTAAGTGTTAACCCCAAAGTCCGCAACATGTTCAACAAGGTTCCAAGGTCACATACTGCTTAATCGGTGGACTCTCTTCTCCAGTCCACCCAGATCATCAAGCCTTGGCAAGTTTAAGTAAGCTCCAGCTCCTACGACGGACTCAGTTCTCAGTCCGCCAGGTGGTCCTGTCTCAGGAGAACAGACACCAGGATCGCACTGCTACCTCTTCAGGCGTACTCAGTCCCCAGTCTACACAGGTCGCGACCCTCCAGTGTAACGACTCCATCCGTTCATATAACATATAATAGAAGGTCCGGCCGGGGCCCCACACCATATGCCACAAAACAGGCGGCGAATTCACGGGTGATATCAGAGTTGTACATCCTAACTCATAGAATTCTAGCGGAAGCTTTTAATAGAAATACTGAACTCCAGCCATGAATGTCCACTGATATAAACACCCACATTTAATAGGAATGTACAACGAATACAATATCATTTGGCCTTATGGTCTTACAGTTGCTCTTTACAAGAGTGGCTTCCAAACATCGGCGCGCAGGCCGGCCACACGTGAAAATAACATGACATTTTTCAGCTTAGCCATCAAGGGCTAGCAGCAGCAGCATGGACTTCAGCCTTTATACGTCCCGATTGGCTCTTCAGCACCTGTATAAGGACAGCCCACCCAAGATGGTAAACAAGACAACGGTTAGCATTCAGCTGACCAATTTATAGCGACCTTATCCCTTTTCCGGGCAGTAGTTTTCCTTCTCTATAGGCATAGCAATGTATAGACAGATATAGAAAATATCACACATTGTGCTCTCATGCACAAATAATCCATCACAACTGAAAGTGCAGCTAGATCTGATATACTCTAGAGGGGGGGGGGGGGTGAATAGAGTATGGTGCTTAAAAACGTTTTACAACAGTTGTTGTAATCTGAGTGAACAGGGAAGCAAATAGTAAATCTAATCACAGGAATTATCTAATCACAATCACAAAGAAACTAATCTACACAAAGAAACAAAATAAAAATAACCAGCCACAGGAAAAGAGGCCCCAAACCACCCCCCGGGTACTCTCCCCCTACTTCCTCCATGTACCAAGAGTGATCACTGCAGGAGATTGGATCAGGTGTCCTGGTGCTCACAAACCAAATCTTATCAGGTGCTCAAAAAACCACCGTAACAGGCTTGCCACCAAGGTAAAGTTCAAAAACACCACAAACTTTTGAAGGGTTGAAAAACCCTTTACAGATGATGGGATGAGAGAGTTATGGAAGTCTTCTCTTTCTCAAAGCAGCTGAGAAGACTAAGTGGATATTGATGTTGTCAAAGCTCCCCCTGAGTTCTTGAGATGTTCAGGAAATGAAGCTTTGCAGTAGGGTGATAGGCCTTCAGAAAGTTGATCTCCAGCAATTGATGATTTCAGCAACAGCTGAAATGTTAGGTGTTTGGAGTCTTGAATGATGATGGCCTTGAACACTTGAATCAAAAGAGATCTGAAGATTTCAGATTTGTTGATCTCCTTTTGGTGATGGTGTTCTTGTGAATTCTTTTAGACAGAGAATGTCTACAGCTTTCTTTTTTTTTCTCTTGAGAGATTGTTGTTGAGAAAGATGTTGTTCCAGAGAAAAGTTGTAGCAGAGAATATTTTGTTCTTCTTCTTCTTGTGCACTCTCTTCTTCTTATGCACTCTCTACAGATGCTATCAGAATTCAAAAATCTTATCTTTTATTCCCTTTGTTCTGAATAGAAATGATCCTCTGTCTAGAATAGCCGTTAGCCTGTCATTAATTGACTTTCTTAATTGTAATTGTCTTCTGGGGGAAAGTCCAAAGAAACATTCCTTGATAATTCCTTGAAACATGCTCCAGAATAAATGAAAAACGGCTACAAGATCTTCTGAATTAATTGCTGAGAATAACTCCTTAACTGTTCTGAATTTGAATCTTAAAAGTCGTTGAACTCTTCAGAAAAACGTCGAACTGAGCTCCACTATCGTCGAACTGATCTCAGCGATTTGGACTTATACAGTAACATAGATCGTCGATCTGAGCTTAACTATCGTCGAACTGAGCTCAGAGATAGAGAATCAATACTGGAGTCAAGATCGTCGAACTGAGCTCGAAGATCGTCGAATGGAGTTCGACGATTTGTTGAAATTGAGCTCAGCGATCGTCGAATAGAGTTCGACGATCCGTCGAAGTGAGCTAAACGATCGTCGATTGGAGTTCGATGATTCGTCATACTGAGCTCGACGAAATGACTTAGTCTCCAAACTGAAAAACCTTGGTCTTGAGGGCAGCTTCCAAACCTAACTACTAACCCTTAGACTCAATTCTAATTGACCTTTAGATCTATACAATGAGGTCAAAAATAGGTTTCCTAAAGACATAGTGATCCTGACCCAAATTAGTAATAGGGTGTTCCAACAATCTCCCCCTATTTGGGTGAGGATTACTATTTACAGAATTTGGAGAAATTAAAGAACAACATACAAAGCAACAATAAACAACAACATAGCAGAATCACAGATATAATATCTCAGACAGAAATCAGAAATCAGAATAATTGTCACCTTACAGAATTATTCTTTCTCCTTGCTCTTTATAAGTTTAATTTCTCTATTAGGATTAAGAGCTTCTTTCTTTGACCTTCTGTCATCAGCTGCACCCAAAGAAGTTTGTTGTTTAGGCCTTGTACCACAACTTCAGGGTGCAGCTCCATGTATCTTTCTGAATAAAAAAATTTGCTGGAAGCATATCTTTCCAGTTCCTTCTTTCTTTATTCAAACAGTGTAGTAATGCTGGAGGTGTCTCTGCCTGCTCTCTGGCTTTCTTGATCTGATCCAGGTAGCTAATTCTTTCATTCTAGCAGTCCATGAGTAGGATTATTCTCTGGATCCTCATAGGGCACTGGAGGTTCATATCTGTTGGAAGGATTATCTTGAGGAGCTCTGGATAAGACTATTTATTTCAACTTATAGGGAAAAGGGCCTGAAGTTGTATCAGATGAAGCTTGTCCTTCCCTTGAGTAAGGGTGTTGGCTTGAATAGCCTTTGGAGTAAACTTGGAATTCCCTTTGGCTTCCTCTATATTTCCTCTCCTTGATTGAGAACCTCTGGACTGGCTTCCCCTATATTGAGATCTTGCATGAGGCTGAATGGGGGTTTGGCTTTTAGCAGAGGGTTGAGCAGCTGAGCTTCCACCTGCACCTGCATCAGGAGGAGGTGGTGGAGGAGGATGAGGAAGATGAAACTGAGAAGATCCTTTTCATATTTCTTTTCTTCTTCATGGCTTTCAATTGATTCTTGGAATATTGCATCCAATGTTCTGTAATGGGGCAGTCATGAAGAATGTAATAAGGTATGTCATTAGTGTCTTTGACTTTAGCTAGAGGCACCCTTTTCATAGCTTTGCTCCTTGCCTTTCTTTTCCTGCTATAGGGCAGAAGAATCATCATAATCAGTCATATATTCATCACTTTCAGAGCTTTCTCATCATTAAGCATCATCTTTCATATATTCTTTCTTAAGTTGGTTGGAGCAGATGAGCAGTGGTGACAGCAGTTGTAACAGCAGTAGCAGAAGTAACAGCAGAAAAAGAAGTTTTTGGAGCAATACTTGCAGAAGATATAGCAGCAGTAGTAACAGTAGCAGCTGGGGTAGCAATAGATTCATAGAAAACTGTTTCAGAAACACTACTTTCAGAGAAATAGTTCAGCATCAGCAATAGCAGCAGTAATAACATCAGCAAAAATAGTAGGCTTAAAATCATATGCCTCTGACTGCATATCCTCAGAAACTGGAACATCAACAGCATCAGAACAAACAGAAACATCAACATTGTTGACAGCAGGAGTAGCAGTCATCACTGAAAACAGATGGCCAGTATTATATATGGAGATATATAGGAGCTAATAAGCTGTAATCACAGTTTAAAAAGGCAATGGCCTTGGAGAGATCCTCTGAGGCTGGACTGCATTACTCACTGGAAGACAGTTGAAGTTGAATCAAAAACTGATAATAAGGACCTGAGGTCACTGAGAAGACAGCAACTTGAGGAGTTGAAACTGGAGCTTGAGTTGAGGAGACAGCAGCAGCAGCAGGAGGCAATCTAACTTCATGAGCATCTCCCCCTGCCTAGATTCAGAGACAGCTGGATCAAGGCAACCAAAGGAAGGGATTGCTTGAGGAAAGAGAGAGGATAGCCTAGTAGAAAGAGCTGCAACTGACGTAGAAGTGGAGCCAAGGAGGTCTCCAACAGAAGTGATAGCCTGGGAGATAGCAGTTCATATAGCTTGTCAGCTAAGGCTGGAAGATCTACATGCTCAGCAAGGATGTGAGTAGAGGTAGAGATGGATGGAGGAACAATTGGTGATGTTGGTGGAGAGCTGGTGGATGGTAGAAGTGAAGGTTGAATGGCTTGTGGAAATGAAAGACAGTGGTATGGAGATAGAAGGTGTGAAGGAGGGTTGATCAATAATTTCTTGCAGAAGTTATTGATATTAGGTGGATGAGGAGGGTAGATCAAGAGGGGATGAAGGTGAATCATCCATGAAGGAATCATCTAGAAGATTGAATGATGGAATGTAGGATGATGTGTCAATGTCAGGGTGAGGGTAGTGATGTAATGGATGGAAGATTTCTTCTGTTATTGGAAGAGTTGGGATTGGAGATGGAATTGATGTTGGAGATGGGCTGGAAATAATGATGGTGGATGAATTGGAATGGGGATACTGGTGGAGATGGAATAGGAGGAGGAGGAGGAGAAGCAGCAAGCAAGTCATCTGCAGGGGCAGAGACTTGAGGGGAAGAGACTGGTACAGTCCTTGTGCCTGAAGTTGTGCTTGCAGAGGACCTGCTGGGCTTCACTATCTGCCTGTCCCATTTGCCAAACAGGGCACAGGAAAGCCTCTTAGAGGCATTAATATGCATCCCAGATGAGACTAGCAGAGCAGGGCATCTGTTTTGAGGAATAGCCCTAGAATCCTTCCATAATTAACAAAGTTCTTATTATTTCTCTTAATCAAATCAAGAGACTTCTCCCCAGTTAACTGTTTCTTATCCACTAAGGCTCCCATCAAGCACAGTGATACCTGGAGATGGTATCATGTCTGAATGCTTGGCCAACAGCACCTTCCCACTACATCAGCTAAGAACCTGTATTCCACAGCTAGGTTCTTTTTCAGCAACTTGCTAGGGTTAGCATCAGAATGACCATTCTTGCAAGTAAGTCAGAAAATTCTTCTCCAGATAACTCAGCAGAATCTCTCACAGAATTTAATTCAAAACCTCTGTCAGAATGGTAGGAGTTAGAGGGACTAGTTCCAGAAATTGAACCAACCACTGTATTTTGGTCATGTTTGTGGGCAGTATAGACCCACTCTTTGATCTCATCAGCAGGTAGTTTGATTCTGGTGGACATGATAGCAGCTAATTTTTGCTCCTGAACAGTTCTAGAATGTCTTGAAAAACCTGAGCACTTGTGCTGAAAGAATCCATGTCTATATCAAATCCTGCATCGAACTTCATTGCGGCTAGGACGGCAACTGAGACGGGCATTGTTACCTGGAAAAATCAACAAACAAAATGACAAGTGTAGAGATGTTTGGAGGGAAAGAGAAATTTTTGCAGAGAGATTGAAAGCACAAAAGGAGAACGACGGCTGAAAAATGAATTTTATATTAGGGTTCGACGTAGAAAAGGAAAGATCGTTGAACTCAGTTCGATGATCGAGGCTTCTAAAGGAATCTGAAAGGTTTTCAATATCGTCGATCTCCGTTCGACAATATTGGAGAGCGTCGAGCTGTTCGACGATAGTTCAGAGAACAAAATCGTCAAACGCCGTTCGACGATCGTTGACTTGGAGAGATAGTTGAACACTATCTGAGAAGCGCAGAACATAGGTCGACGATTTCGGAAAGCGTCGATCTCCGTTCGACGATCTGGGGGAAAATCATCGAGCGCAGTTCAGAGACCAGAAATTCACTCTAGACACTTAGAAAAATCAAGATGTTTGCCTAATCTTGGTCAATGTTTAGAGTTTCAAAGTCTTGCAACTTATTTTAGACTTCCTCCATCTAACATTCCTAACTGATTTAGGAAGAAGGTGTGTTTTATTTTCATCCAAGGGTTTGGTGAAAATATCTCCCCTTTGCAAATCAGTTGGTATATATTGAAGTTCAATTTTATTCTTCTCAACATTATCCCTTAAAAAGTGATGTCTAATTTCTATGTGTTTTGTCCTACTATGGAGGACTGGATTTTAAACTATAAAAATAGCACTAGTGTTATCACAAAAGATTTTTGACTTCTCTAAGTTGTAACCATAGTCTAGGAGTGGTTTTGAATCCACAATATTTGTGAACAACAACTGCCTGCAGCCATATATTCAGCTTCAGCAGTTGAAGTTGACACAGATGTTTGTTTCTTGCAAAACCAAGAGACAAGTCTGTCACCAAGAAACTGACAAGTTCCATGGTGCTTTTCCTGTCAATTCTGCATCCAGCATAATCAGCATCAGAAAATACAGTTAAGTCAAATGCTGAATCTTTTGGATACCAGAGACCTAGATTGGACAACTTTTAACATACCTGAGAATCCTTTTTACTAATGTTAGGTGTGACTCTCAAGGGCTTACTTGGATTCTAGCACATATGCATGTAGCAAACATTATGTCAGGTCTACTAGCTGTAAGGTACAGTAAAGAGCCAATCATTGCTCTATATGTTGTCTGATCAACAGGTTTCCCATGTTCATCAGCATCCAATACAACATTGGTAGGCATAGGTGTTTTCATATAGGATGATTCAGACATACCAAATTTCTTGACCAATTCATTGCATACTTGGTTGAGAAATAAAGATGCCTTCAGCATGTTGTTTGACTTGCAATCCTAGAAAGAAGGATAGCACCCATGCTACTCATTCAAATTTAGAATGCATTAGGTTGGAGAACCTTCTGCACAAATTTGAATCAGTGGAGCCAAAATAATATCATCTACATAGATCTATACTAGTAGGGTATGAGACTTATGGGTTCTAATGAAAAGAGTTTGGTCTACTCGACCCCTTATAAATTCATTTTCCAGAAGGAAGCATGCTAGGGTCTCATACCATGCTCTAGGAGCTTGCTTGACACCATATAATGCTTTGTTCAACTTAAAAACATAATCAGGATGGGTTGGAGAGATAAAACTTGGAGGTTGTCTGTCATAGACTTCTTCTTTGATGTCTCCATTGAGAAATGCACTCTTTACATCCATCTGATATACCTTGAAGCCTTTGTGTGTTGCATAAGCTAAAAAGATTCTGATGGCTTCCAACCTTGCAACTGGTGCAAAAGTCTGGTCATAATCTATGCCTTCTTATTGAGAGTATCCTTGAGCAATTAGCCTTGCCTTGTTCCTTACAATTACTCCTTGATCATCAATTTGTTTCTGAACACCCACTTTGTTCCAACAATGGAGTGATCCTTAGGCCTTGGCACTAGTTCCCAAACTTTGTTCCTTTCAAATTGATGCAACTCTTCTTGCATTGAAATGATCCAGTGTGGATCTTGCTCTACATCTTGAAAGGATTGAGGTTCAATTTGAGATAGGAAGCAAATGTGTAACAGGTTTTGGTTGACCTGATTTCTGGTTTGCAAACCAGCTGAGATGTCTCCAATTACTTAGGAAATTGGATGGTCTCTTGATGTTACTAAATCAACAGGGGGTGTTGATTGTTCACCAACCTGTGTTGTTGTTTCCTCTTGTGGTACAACAACTGGCTCTTCAAGTTGTTTCTCTTCAATATGTTGAATGCTTTCTTCATCTTCACTGCTTTCCTCTTTTTGAGTAACCTGTAACCTGTTCAAATATTCAGCAAGAGAATGTACTTGCAAAGGTTCTATGGTAGAAGTATTCTTCTCCTTGAAAGACATGTTAGATTCATCAAATGATATGTGAACAGATTCTTCAACTTTAGAGATGATTTATTATAAACCCTATAAGCCTTACTAATCATGGAGTATCCCAGAAACACTCCTTCATCAGCTTTAGCTTGAAATTTGCTAAATATCTATTGTCATTATTATGAATATAACAAATACAACCAAAAAATTCTAAAATAATCAACTTTAGGTTTTTTCCCTTTGAGTAATTCATAGGAGTCTTGCCCTTTAGTTTATGTATTAAACTTCTGTTCAGCACATAGTTGGAGGTGTTCACTGCCTCTGCCCAAAAGGATAGAGGAAGGTGAGCATCTGACAATAATGTAGTGGCAGATTCAATAAGGGTTCTATTTTTCCTTTCAGCTACCCCATTTTGTTGAGGAGTTCTAGGAGCTGAGAAAGTGTGTCTGATCCTTCACTCTGACAGAACTCTTGCATAAGAAGAGAATCAAACTCTGTCCCTTGATCACTTCTGCTCAGGGCAATGTGAGTATTGAACTCAGTCTGTATACATTGAGAAACTCTGTCAAACACTTAAAGTTATCAGACTTCTTCCTCAGAAAGAACACCCATGTGAATCTAGAGAAGTCATCTACAACTACTAAATTATAAGATTTCCCTCCTAGGCTTTGTATTGTAATGGGTCCATAAAATCCATGTGTAACAGATACAAGATCCTAGGTGAATCACTCTTATTAAGTGACTTGAAACTATTTTTAGTTTGCTTGCCTAATTGACAAGCCCTGCAGAGTCCTTCCTTCTTGTAGGGGCCAGAAGGTAGTCCTCTAACACGGTTGTCCTTGGATAGCCTAGCAATGGTTCTAAGGTTTAAATGTCCTAGTCTCTTATGACATAAAACATTAGGTCTACAGACAGAATTAAACAGGCAAATGTCTACATCTGTTGAAAGAAAATCTACTAAGTAGATGTTACCTTCCTTTTACCTATCAACACAGTTATGTTGTCCTCTGACTTGATCTTGCATAAGGCTTTGCTGAAAGTCACCTGGTAGCCTTCATCACATAGCTGACTGATACTTATCAAATTATGCTTCAGTCCTTCCACATAGCTAACTTCTTGAATGTCACTGTCTCAATCTGGACTGCACCATATCCTTTAGTTTGTCCGAAGTTTGAATCACCAAATATGACTTTGGGTCCAATCTTGGCTTTAAAGGATGTGAGGTTGTCCTTGTTTCCTGTCATGTGCTTAGAGCACCCACTATCCAAATACCATTGTTGGTTTGATGTTGGATAGGTCTTCACCTGCATAAAATAATTCACTTGTTTTTGACCCAGTTTACCTTGGGCCTAGGTTGATAACCTTTAAACTCAGAAATAAAAGACAACCCAGGTTGTCACTTATAACTTTCAGGATGATATCTCCTTGGAGGTATTATCCATCCCGTATAAGGGTTAAAGCTTTGGGATGAAGGACCCCTAGGATTGGATTTTGATTTGCCCTTGAAAGAATTTCCAGAGCTCTGATCTCTGTTCGACGATCGTAGAGCTGCATTCGACGATCTTGGGTCAGATCCTCGAGCTCCGTTCGACGGTCGACTGTGGCAGAGTTCAGGAATTAGAGATCGTCGACCTGAGTTCGACGATTTTGCTGAGATCGTCGATCTGCGTTCGACGATCATCGATCTTCGTTCGACGATTTCTGCTGGAACTTGGTTTTCTTAGGCAGATCAGAATTTTTCCTAGCTACCTCTACAACTCCCTTCCCTTTATCAGAAATGAACTTAATGGGGTTGTTAGAACTATAGGTTGGCTGGATAAAGCACCCAAGCCCAGTGTACTATTGAATCTGGAGTTCACTGTGCTTGTGATGTCCCATCAGCTTGATACTTCTCCCATTAAGGCATTCTTCAAGCTTCTTGGCCTCTGATAGCTCACCTTTCAGTGAAGCTATCTGCTCCTACAACACTCCAACTCCTCAGAGAGTTTGAGGTTTCTGACTTTAAGATAATATGTTCAGATAATTGATTTCTGAGAGAAATAATTTCCTTCTTAAATTTTAGTAAGTCTAAAACATAATGCTTTAAACTCAGACTTAAAGTCCTCAGAATTGAAATCAAAGAACTAATTACATGGTCCTCTTCAAGTTTGAGTCTGATGATCTGCACTCTAA